>CM036768.1:22488967-23088967 GCA_020796225.1 Arion vulgaris
TGTCTTCCATCTACTGTAATTCATATCTGTGTGTGATGTCTTCCATCTACTGTAATTCATATCTGTGTGTGTGCTGTCTTCCATCTACTGTAATTCATATATGTGTGTGATGTCTTCCATCTATTGTAATTTATATATGTGTGTGTCGTCGTACATCTATTGTAATGCATGTATATCTGCGATGTTTTCTATTGTAAATCATATGTGCTTGTGCTGTCTTCCATCTATTATAATTCATATGTGTCTTGTAGTAGGCACCGTCTCACTATTGAATACCAGGTCTTGAAACAGCAAACCGACTGGCCAAGGAAGGTACTGCAGGAGAGCAAACGGATGAGCCAGTTTCCTATCACCAAAAGAAAAGGATGGTTAAATCAATAAGAAAGTCACTAATATTAACACAAGATGCCTGCCATAATATGGGCGACAAGCTGTCATTCTACGCCTTAGAACAGGGCACAATCGATTTCACAACAACATGTATACAAAATTCAAGCTTGACAATTCAGCCATGTGTACAGGCACATAAGACTGCAGAGCACATACATCAAGGCTGTGAGAAATATGATATACTGATAACTCGCTGGTCTAATGAAACAAAACTGGACAGGAATCTGCATGGACCTCTGTGTGAGCTACAAGACTGAAGTTTATACAAGAGAAAACGTTGAATATATAGACAAAATTTCAAGCGAACGAAAGGAAGGAAGGAAGGTCGTGTTTATCCCACTTGCTATGAATTTAGGCTTTGACATGGCGCCTAATATGTTGCCTCCTACTAATGTCAGCGTGAAGTCGAGCTTTCCTTATCACAAGTGTTCCTCGCCATTCAGACTAGTCGCACTCCGACTTCAGTTACCTGTAATTTGAATTCCAAAAAAGGAGACATATGTTATATATATATATATATATATATATATATATATATATATATATATATATATATATATATAATATATATATATATATATATATATATATATATAGAGAGAGAGAGAGAGAGAGAGAAGAGTGTGGTTTCACTATTTCAATATTTCACTGTGAAGTTAAATCCCCATTGTAATTTTAATTCAGGTTATTTGTGTAGTAGTAAAAGTAAGTCAGGTTACAAAGGTACACATTTGTTTGAAATGAGGCACTGTTTGGAATCAGTCTTGTACAAAGGTACACATTTGTTTGAAATGAGCACTATGCTTGAAACAGTCTTTGATACAAAGGTCACATTTGTTTGAAATGTCCATGTTTGGAAGAGTCTTGTACAAGGTAAACATTTGTTTGAAATGTGCATGTTTGGATAGTTTGGGTCAACAAGGTATACATTTGTTTGGAAATGTCACTGTTTGGATAAAAGTCTTGGTACAAAGGTACACATTTGTTTGAAATGTGCACTGTTTGGAACAGTCCTGGTACAAAGGTACACATTTGTTTGAAATGAGCACTGTTTGGAACTGTCCTGGTACAAAGGTACACATTTGTTTGAAATGAGCACTGTTTGGAACTGTCCTGGTACAAAGGTACACATTTGTTTGAAATGAGCATTGTTTGGAACGGTCCTTAACTATTATAATATGTTTTCTACAAAGTTCATTGTTACCGCACTTTAAAAGAAAAATTAAAGCTAATTGAAGACTAATGTTTCTAATGTGAATGTTCAGTCGAATGTGGTGATGTTTGGAGTGACGGTCCTGGTGAAGATGATGCCGTCAGAGACCTCACAGAACTTATCATGAAAACTATGGACGTTGATGCCAATAGTGCAATTAGTCTGTCCAAATTTCAGTAAGAATATTATCAGAATAATAACAATATCATCATATAGAATAGTATAATCATTATTTAGTTTTGTACTTTTCAATCTATGCTATACTGCATCAACGTCGATGTTTTTTTTATGTTAGAAAAAATAGTACAATCTTCGATAATCAGAAATTGTTTACTCATTGTTGATAACATAATAACTTGTCGCAATTTTCTGTGTGATCTATTGTCCACTCTTGTCATTAGCGTAGGAGGTGGACATTATGGGACACTAGTTGCTTCAAGATATTCAGTAAATTAGAAAGTAAAGACTAAAATATATATTTTATTATAGATTTGCTATTTTAATTAAATTGTTGAAGTCTAAACTTGTTTTGTTAACAGGCAAGCGGTTAAGCGCGACCGTTGTGTTTGGACATTCTTGGCAAGGTTTTACCATCAAGCGCAGATTCACAACGGTAAGGTTATAGCTCAGTGAGACATTCACAAGTAGTGGCATCAGCTCAGTGAGACATTCACAACGGTAAGTGGTATCAGCTCAGTGAGACATTCACAACGGTAAGTGTTATCAGCTCAGGTAGACAGTGCACAACGGTAAGTGGTATCACTCAGTGAGACATTCATAACGGTAAGTGGTATCAGCTCAGTGAGACATTCACAACGTTAAGTGTTGAAGCTCAGTCTACCGTATAGCTTTATCAAGAACGTACATGAGATATATAGAGTCGAGTCTTTACAGGTCTAACAATTTAGAACTTAGTAAAACACAAAATTTACAGCCTTAGATTAGAGCACAATAAATTATACTATGAAAAACACCTTGATATATATTATGTAGCAACAACTATGTAAGTCATATAACTATATTTTGCAAAACTAATGAAAGTAACACTAATAACTATTATAGTCTGACTAATAAAAGTAAAACTTTCAATTAAACTAAATTTAAGCATAATGAAACTAATATATTATGTAGCAACATATCTAATTTTGACAACTAATAATAATATATTGTAAACTATAACTAATAAGAACATCAATGAAACATATATATGTAGAACAACTAATGAAACTAATTATATGTAGCAACATATCTAATGAAACTCAATATATTATGTAGCAACAACTAATGAAACTAATATATTATGTAAACTAATGAAACAATATTATGATCAACTAAAGTAACTAATATATTATGTATCAACAACTAATGAAACTAATATATTATGTAGCAACATCTAATGAAACTACTATATTATGTAGCAACAACTATGAAACTAATTAACTATCATCATCATCATCAAGGTGCGTATCCTTTATAGGACGTTGCTCTCTTTGCATTGAATCTGAAATTCACTCTGTCTCTAGCCAGTTCACCCACTTCGTAGATGGTCATATTCATGGTATCTTTAATATCTTGTAGCCATCTTCTTCTTGGTCTGCCTCTTCGTTCTAGGATCCTGCACTCTAATATTGTTCTCTCCAGGCAACCATAATGCTTGGTGTGACCAAAGTATCTAATTGTTCTGTATAGTTTATTGTTAATCAGCCAATTATCTTCAACATTCAGTTCTTTCAGAAATCTGTGTTCTTCCTTTTTTTCTGTCCATTGTATTCGTAGGATCTTTCTGTAGCTTTTCGAAGGACTGGATTTTCGTTCTTGTTGTTTATGTAATGGTCCATGATTCACAACCATAAGTAGCCACTGGAAAAATGCATGTTCTCAATGTTGTTAATTTTTACTTTTTTTTTGCTGGTGCTTTGCCACATGTTCTTTATAGTCTTTAACTACCTGATTGCTATTGCCAATCTTCTTTAGATTAACAGTAGTTAATGAAACTATTCTTGAACAGAACCGACAGGAACGGATTAGTTAAAGCGACCACTCTATGTTAGAGCTTACGACACTATCTTTGCTGCGAGTTAATCCTAACTTGTATTTCATTCTGTACCTCCTCAGGTTCATGGACAAACTTTCAAACATTAGCACATTTGCAGTTCGACGATTATTCCAATTCGAGAGATATCACAGTTTGGGTGACACTAAAAGAACGACACAAAACTTTTGCCCAATTTTACTAGATCTATTTTGATTGTCTAACTAAATCACAAATAAGGCACAGAAGAGTGTTCTATTGCAAACATCGATTGAGAACAAGATGCAAGTTTGATCAACTGTTTCCTCTAACTATTGTTGTCCGATCAGTCAAGTGACAACATAGGTTTCCTTCCAACAAGACGCGTAATCATATCTATGTCTTTGAATAATATAAATTTGGTATTCATTATCATACTATTTAGCATACGTGTTGTAACATATACATATACATATATTGCCATCATGTTCACTAAATGTGGTTACATTTTTAAAACAAGTTTAAGATCAATGAGAGCCAGATGAGTTTGATAACTGCCATTTGCGTTTTATGTTTTACAATATAATAACTATGAGATTTAACGGGATTCAATATTAAAGTCTATGCATGTGTTTGTCACTGTACACTATAGAAGCACGCCTTCGTGACTAGAATACGCTAATTATCACTACTAGAAACGCTAAGTATCACTACTAGAAACGCTAAGTATCACTACTAGAAACGCTAAGTATCACTACTAGAAACGCTAAGTATCACTACTAGAATACGCTAAGTATCACCTATCTTCTTAGTGATACATATAACTGAAAGCGAGTACAAACAAACTCAATCTTAATTTAGTTGTTTCTGCAAGTATTTAGTTTCACAGTAATTTTCTCAATATGACACTAGTTCTTCCAGCTTCTTTCATCGTGAAAAATGAATTGTCAAGGTATTTCCTTAATGTTTTAGCAAATATAAAGTAAAAATCAGAATTATTGTTGATTGGTAAAGAAAAATGTATGGCAATACAAGAATTTTGTTCACCAACTACTATTTGGTAGATAGTTTCCTGTAATGTTCAAAGACAAATAATTATAGCTTTTATTGCGGGATTATGTACTGGAACCGTCAAACCGACTTCAATTGTGTAATTTACATCTTTCTATGTTTGTAAATGATAGTGAAATGCCAGATAGTTGAGAGTCTGCATAACACAATGTTTGCGCAGACTATAGTGAGAATGTATTGCTCAATAGACATCCTTCCTCTCACATATTGCTTTGGCTTGCCTTCAAATATAAGATAATACCAATACATCCGGAACCAGAAACGCTGCGAATCAATAGAGCGGTGCCTTATCTTTCCACCTGTCCGATTGTCCAGTCTAGACCAACGACCAACTTAGACTAAGTGTCCGATCGTCCAGTCTAGACCAGCGACCAACTTAGACTAAGTGTCTGATCGTCCAGTCTAGACCAGCGACCAACTTAGACTAGTGTCCGATCTCAGTCTGAGACAGCGACCAACTTGACTAAGTGTCTGATCAACCCTGCACAACTATATCGTCTTTAGAACCTATGAAAAGATATGTCATCCTCTCTGAAGAAGCTGTTAGACATTCGATATTAACATGAGAGCAAGCTGTACTGTCTACAGTCACACTGTAGCTCAAGCATATCATTCTGAGACTGTCTAATAAACTCAGTGGTGTGATGGGTAAGCAACTAATTGCACATATAAAGTGATACACATATTCATAGAGTATCTTCTTCCCTTCCATCATTTACTTCTTTATACAATATACAATGCAACTTTGAGCTGTTATTCATTTTCGTAGGCTGTTCTTGAGTAGAGTCGATCCATCTTTGTGTGATCTCCTCTTGCTCTGTACTCTTATATTTTCTGTGTGGCTCTCTGTGTAGACGTCAGGCATTCTTGTCGAGTGTCTAAACCTATCATAAGAGGATATATATAGACAATTATAAATACAATATTCTGGACGACTCTGTATTATTAGAGAAATACATGCATAGACTTTTCGTGATATCCTGATATATATATATATATATATATATTGATATGAGTTGAGATGTACTATATGAAATGTTGTCATATATGTTAATATGATCAGCGACAGCATAATTATGATAAGTACGGTAATTATTTTGGTAAAATATCACCAAATGCGATTACGACCAAAGACCGAACGAGTTTGAATGAGAACATACACGTATGTGGCAGCCAGGACAGAGTTTGCTAGTTTATATGTACGCTTGACTATAAAGCTGGTTGACTATGTTGCTGTCCATAGTAAGTCCCATCCATGACATCATTAAAACACAAGAAAAGAGAGGAGAATTTGTGTCATTATAAAAGAATATGGCTGTCGATGCTAAATGTGAATACAGATAACATACACATATGCTTGCAAATTACGTAATATAACTATGTGAAAATATTAAACATATCAACAAATATCTCAATGTTGTGTTATTTGTAATAGTTAATGTGTAGACACTATTGTATGTGGAGGTGTGTATCGTCTTCTTCTTCTTTTGTCGTCATACTGCTACCGAGTTGTTGCCCAGTGTCGTGGTTTTCTTTTTGTCTTGCACTGTTCTGGTGGCTTGGGTGATTGCTATTTTTGCTCTTTGACAGGATTCTGCTACGCCATCTAACCATCTTGTTCGTGGTCTTCCTCTTGCTTTTTATCCTGATGTTCTGTTGTAGAAGACTCTGTATACTGTGGAGTTTGGATGCATTCTTATTAATTGGCCAAACCACTTCATTATTTGTTTCTCAATGTAATTCAAGCAAGGTTCTGTGTCAAATTACTTTCTTATGCTGATGTAGGTGTGTATATGTGTGTTTATTGTAACAGTTAATGTGTAGACATCATTGTATGCGGAGCTGTGTATATGTGCTATTTGTAAGTGTTAATTAGCGGGAACATTTGCATGTGAAGGTGTGTCAGTTATAACAGATAAATTATAATTGACATCACGACACTTCAAGTAAACCCGCATGTTGTCTATCCCTTTCAGTAGATGATGAATCGTGTACATGCTGTTGGTTCCAATAACTCGCTTATTGTTCAAACATTCCGCTCGCACTTGTCTTGCCATGCTTTTCAGTTCTGTAATATTATCATTCTGGTAAAACTGAGACAGAGGAAGACAGGAAGACAGAGAGAGACAGAGGAAGACAGAGGAAGACAGAGAGAGACAATTTTGGATATCCTGACTTCAGGGCACGGTAGAGCGTCAGCATCTAAGTTGATAGCAAACGCCGATAGAGATTTGTGGAGATCCATGATCATCTACGCTATCCGGTACGGCACCTGATGATGATGAAGGTCATCGAACGACATGAGTGCCTAGGGAAAAAAATTTTGGAGGGAGTGGTGCCTGGAAGAAGAATGAGGGAAGACCTAGACGACGATGGGTGCAAGATGTCATTGACGATCTGAGAATGACTGCGCTGACGCCGGCCAACTTGCACAAAATAGAGTTTTTCAGGACTGTGGTCAAGGGAGCCAAGTTCCGGAAGGGACAAGCTACTTGATGATGTTGAAGAAGGTTACAGCTCAAACTGTTACAGTCTCAAGATGGCATTCTCATCAATAGTTATGTCAGTATCCATCATGAAATTGTTGAGAGGTTTATATTGCAAAGTGGTTAAGATGTTTTATGGCGTTCTGAAAGGTGTAGGCTCGAATCCGGACTGAGTCACATTTGCAGTTTATTTCCGAAGATTCCTAGGATAGATGCTGTAGCTACAAAGTTCATGTTTTGTGCAACATCGGGTGTTGTATTATTTCTGTTGACAATCATACGTGCAATGAAGCCAATACGTAGACATCATTAATATCGATTACAAGTCCAACTTATTGGCATACTAAGAACGACGACTGAAGCAAACATATTTGCTCTTTCGTTGACCCAAGCAGCGCGTGACCAGAACAGTAGTGTCATAACATTCTTCCAAGATTTCATACCGATATAGCGTCATCATCATCAAATAGCTAGTCCTGAGCAGATCTTGTGCCACCTTAACAGTCCTCCGGAATTTCTCTCATAGGCCAGATGTCCCGCCTTTGCAATCATCATGTTCAAACCATCCGTTACATCCTGAATCCATCTTCTCCGTGATCTGCCTCTTCTTCTCTTTGCCGGTATGCCTCCTACCATGATGGTCTTCCCCAACCCTTCGTGTCTTTTAAATATCCAAAATATCTCAATTGTATCTTTCGTATTTGTAACATCAGCCAGTTTTATTTGATTTTGAGTTCTTGTTCTCTTCTCTGTCCAAGATATACGCAGGACTCTTCTGTAACACTAATATTCAAAATCAAATATATGTTAATTCACTGCCTTATTAAATGTCCAGGCTTCACACTCATACGTTGCCACTTGGAATATGCATGCTCTTAGTATTCTGATCTTTGTTTTCTTATCAGTTCCGTTCCATACTGTTGTTAGTTGTTTAATTTTTTTGTAAAGCCATGTTTGTTCTTCATTTAATTTCCTTCATCCCATTTCCATCTGTTGTTAGCAGTAAACCAAGATATTCAAAACTGTTCACATTTTCTACTTTCTCTCCATTGATAAAAATATCTTTTGTCATGTTCGTTTTATCCGTTGTGATTATTTTTATTTTTGCCACATTGAGATATAGATTTTGTTTTTCACTTTTATCTTGCACTTCCTAATAAGATATACATATATTGTGCAAATATCAACTTCTTTCTTTCTTTTCTTTTATCACGTATTGCCACACAGCGTCGGGATATGAAGAGATTTATAGAACGGGCTTTTGTGTGCGTTTCATATGTCGTCCCTGTTATCTCTGAGGTTCACCTTCTGCGTTGATAATGTTTTGCTTTGTATCCACTGTATAGGAGGAACATTGCCCTTTGATGCGCACTGTCTGTTGGTAATATGCTTATATGGTCGAACCATTTAATGTGTTGTTTCTTGATGAAGTTCAGTACTGATGTTGTACGACTTTTTCCCTGATGTCTTTATTTCTGAACAGGTCTTTTCGTGATACTTCCAACATTCTGCATACACTTCATCTATGTCGTGACTCGCTGGATAGAATCGCTGGGGAGGTCTAAGCTGACAAAGATCAGTTTTATTTTTGTGCCAGGGCATGCAGGTGTAAGGGGAATGAACGTGCGGATAGGCTTGCAGGTATGGCTGCTGTCCAAAGCGGACGAGCAATGGACCAGGCTGATATTATAAATTCCTTAAGGGAGAGAGGACGTGTACATGATTCACGTAATAGCGGTGAATCCACAACACTAACCAGAATGCAAGAACTCAAAGTTAAGTGTGGTGTAGCTCGACAAGAACGCTATGCTGGCAGACAAAGAAGAATTGTAAACCAACAAAGAACCAGTGTCGTTAGTCGCCACACGCTGATAGACATACTGAGGGAGAGATCGGAGCACTTATGGACTAATTTGTTCGACGTGCAGTGATGGTGATCCGACGTCTAAACTAAACTAAACTATGTCGTGACTAGTTTTCTTCTATAATTTGATGTCAGCGTCCAGGTTTCGCACTCATAGCATAATTTTAGCAGAAAGATAGTTCTTGTTCACAAGGTATTCAACAAAGTAAACCACCAGGAAATAAAAAAAAATGTTAGATAGCTTAAACATCGACAGTAAAGATATAAGAGAGTCATTCAGAACATATCTTCTTCTTCTCTTTAGCATTGACTTCTTATAGAAGTGTTGCGGTGAACGTATGATCTTGTGTTTGATTGTTTCTTTCTTCAGCATTGACTTCTTTATAGAAGTGTTGAGGGTGAAACGTAGTGATCTTGTGTGTGCTTGTTTTAAGGCACTTTGTAGCTGATATTCATGTTCGTAAGGCTGTTCTTGATGCCGTCCCTCCATCTTTTGCGTGGTCTTCCTCTTGCCTTGTACTCATTATACTTTTTCTGTGTGGCTCTCGTGGGAGGCGATACGAGGGCATTCTGGTCAGGTGTCCAAACCATTTAATCTCAGAACATATATTGGAAGCAAACAGCAGCTGTAAGATAAGACAAACAGATATGAGCTTTCCAGAAGATTTGAAAGGGAGTTAGTAAGGATGCACACTATTACCAGACCTGTTCTCAATGTATTGTGAAAACATTTTTGGGTCTATAAAGGATATTGCTGGAATAGCTGTAGGTGGACATACAGTAAATAACATGAGATACGCTGATGATACTGTCTTAATAGCAAGAAATGAAATAGAGTTCCAGAAACTCGTTGAAAAGGTTGGGACAGAAAGTAACAACAAAGGACTCAGTTTGAATATTAAGAAGACAAAAGTTATGATAATATCAAAAAAGCAGATTTTGCCAAAATGCACCATCACATCAAATGAGACTGATCTAAGACAAATACAGTATATCTCGGAGTCCTGGTAACATCAGATGGCAGATGCAGATCAGAAATAAAAGAGCAGAATAGGACAATCGAAAACATCGTTTATGAAAATGAGAAGCAGTATCTGCAACAAATCATTATCAATTGAAATCAGAATGAGAGTTATACAGTGCTACATAGAACCAATACTGACATACGGATGCGAGTCACGAACAATGAACACACAGATCGAAAAATCTCTGAGGGCCACAGAGATGTAGTTTTTAAAAAGAATGATGAGAATCCATGGACTGCTAAAATAACTAATGTTGAGGGTGTTGAATGAGATCAAGACACAGAGAAAGCTTATCGTCAATATAAGAAAGAGGTAGTGATCATTTTTCGGACACATGATGAGGAAGGGATGTTTAGAACACATTGTAACAACTGATAAAATCAAGGGTAGACGAGACAGATGAAGATAGAGAGATAAAATGTTGGATAGCCTGACTTCACGGCACAGACGGCACAGAAGAGCATCAACATATGATAACAAACACCAGAAAACAGAGATTTATGGAGATCCATGATTGCCTACGCCAGTCGGCACAGCACATGATGATGATATGTACAAAAATGACATAATTTGCACATTTAAATATCTCTGTTTTGTTCGCTATTTCGAGCCGTATAACATCTACTCTGAACATCTAGACGCACTGTTGTCTGGGAACTCGAGTTCTGCGGATATAACTGGTAGAACTTTATCGTCTTCTATTCGTAAGTAAATATATGTTTGAATTAACTAACTCATTAATTTTCATTCTTAACAGAGGTAAATTGTATGTATGTTACGTGTAAATGCTTGTCCATGATTTTTTGTGATCTGTTTGTTAAATATAATTTTAATGTTTATGTTCATCCTTCTACATGTCGTCCCTGCTTTACGGTTGAGCCTCAATTTATGAATATAGCAAGTAAATAAAGTCGGCCTCGTCATACATTTCATACAACAGTCAGCAGATGTTTATTGAAAGTATCTTTAGTATAACTAGAATCTAACTCTCTCTCTCTCTCTCAACTCTCTCTTTCAACACTCTCTCTCTCGTACCCCCTTTATCTCCGACTAGGACATATACCCTCAATCACTTAATGCCAAATCTTCCTTTCTTGAACTATCTCTTGCAGCTATAGTTATTATTGTTTATTGTCTATCCCCAGGTGGATGATGGAATTGCTTGTCCACTCTTGCCATTAAGCGTAAGAGTGGGAACTTTAATTTGCGTTCCAGGACCAGATGAGTGGCCCTTATGCTAAATCCATGTTTATTTATGTGGTTTTTATATTGTTTATCCATCTTTTTCTTGGTCTTCCCTTGGCTCTGGTTATTGCTTTCCGTGTATTTAACGTGTTCTTGGTTGGTTATATTTTATAGCTTGATTTTGTGAACGAATCGTGTATAATCAGCATCTAGCCGGACCTTACCTTCATTTCTCTTCTGACTACATTCCTTGTAGACAGTTATTAGTTTCATAGATTTTGTGAACGAATCGTGTATAATCAGCATCTAGCCCGACCCTACCTTCATTTCATCTTCCTGTGACTACATTCCATGTAAGACAGTGTGTTATAAGCTTCATATATTGACAATCATCATCAGCAGGTGCCGTGCTGGCTGGCGTAGGCGATCATGGATCTCCACAACTCTTTGTCGCTGGTGTTTGCTATCAACTCAGATGTTTACGCTGTTTCGTGCCACGAAATCAGGCTATCGACAATTTTCTCTCTCTGTCGTCCTCTGTCTCGTCCCCCCTCGATTTTCCCAGTTGTTACAATGTGTTCTAAATCTTCCTTCATTTCTCATCACCTGCTCGAAAAATGATGATTGCCTCTTTCTTAAATTAATGATAGCTTTTACTGTGTCTTGACCTCATTCAACACCTCAAAATTAATCATTTTAGCAATCCATAGGATTCTCAGCATTCTTCTGTAAAACCACATCCCTGTGGCCCACAGAAATTTTTCGATCCGTGTGTTCATTGTCCATGACTTGCATCTGTATGTCAGTATTGGTTATATGTAGCACTGTATAACTCTCATTCTGATCGCAATTGACAATGACTTGTTGCGTATAATGGCTCTCATTTTCTGGAACGCTGCTTTGTCCTGCCCTATTCTGCTCTTTATTTCTGATCTGCATCTGTCGTCTGATGTTACCAGGACTCGGAGGTATTGAAGTTGTTGTACCTGTCTTACCTCGGTCCCATTTACTATAATGGTATTGGTAAGATTGTCAAGGAAAGGAAAATTGTGACATATCCTTTACAGGACTTAGCCATCAACAACAGTAAACGAATTGTCGATTTTCTAGACACCACTTATACGTTCAGTAGTTTGTCATTTCTTTCTGAATGGTGAGGTCTATTTTTATCGCTGATAAAAATCCAAGGGAACTAATTTGCTTCCAAATTTGCCTGCCACGGAGTTTGAACCATGTACGCATGGGTTGTGATCGAGCTCACTATCGTTTAAGCTACAGACTCTCACAGATTGACAATACGTTCTACAATTTGTTTTTATCTACACGGTCGAACATTTTTGCCTAATTACTAGATTGTGTAACATTGGATAATATAAGAGTATCATGAGACTGAACTAGACTGTACAGTCTAAACAAAGCACAGATAGACACTACAATATGGCTTGACAATTGGAAAATAGAAAGTATGGAATTGAATAATTAGAGAATGGACAGTTTTGCAATAGATAGAAACAGTCAGTGGCGGCTCGTGATCATTGTTGTTGGTGGAACCAGACACAAATTTGCGGAAAAAAATTATGGTTTGGAGTTATTTTTTAATTTATAAAATAATAAATACACGATACAGATAATTTTTGGTGAGGCTCGGCCCCAGTGGCCCTTAATGACGAGCCGCCACTAAAAACAGCCCAGATTGTGCCTCAACGGCACGATGATTCTCATAAATGCGGGTTCCTCTTGTGTTGTTACAGCACCACATTTGGCAATCTTGGGGCAAGGGATTCCCAACATGTGGTGTCTATATAGAAGCATTTCAGAGACACTTTAAGAGTGTCTTTAAAGCGTTTTTCTGTCAACCAGCCGAACGTCTGCCCCGTTCGAGTTAGTCATACATCAGCTGTTTTGGGATGCGTTTATCAGACATCCAAGCAACGTGACCGGCCATCTCACTTGGGCTTTCTGCAACAGGGTGTTGACGCTTCGGATGTTTGCTCTTGTGAGGACTTCGCTATCTGGAATTTTGTCCTGCCAGTTTATTTGTAATATTCTGCGTAGACAGCTTGTGTGGAATGTGACAGCTTGTGTGGAATGTGACAGCTTGTGTGGAATGTGACAGCTTGTGTGGAATGTGGTCAAGATAGTATATCATCTCGTCAACATTTCCTTACTTTCTTCCTTTCATTTGTTTGTAATATTGTCTATATCTTCAATGTGGTGTGGTATATAAACTTCACTGTATTTTGTAGCTCAAAACAGAGGTTTGTGCAAACAATGTTTCAGTTATGTTTTATAAGGTAGAGAGCCCCCTAGTAGTTAGTGTACTCTCTTCTTAGACGCAAAGTTCTGGTTCAATTTCACAATGGGAGTAGATAGTATTCCAATCGTAAGGGTTCTCAGATCGACCCATCATCAACTGGATACAAAAAATAGTAGAAAATTACGGCTGCAGACGAGGGTGTTGGGCAAATCAGCCATCGTGTTTCCACGATCAATGAAAAATACGACTCTAACACCATATTTTTTAATATAACACTTGGTGTGAAAATGAGTTTCTGTATTAATTCTTTTGTGTGTGTGTGCTTTACTATGCCATTTATCTGAGTATATCAATCAATTGATTGATTCATTAATAGTACTATCATCATTGCACTTTGGTGAGTATCTATGTATGTCCTGATCTCTACCTAAGACAGGAAGATCTCAGACGCAGTGCACAATCTTCGTAGCACCTGCGAGAATCCACGATGTAAATTAGAAATTGTAAAAATATTTTGCACGGATTTTATTTTTTAATCTTTCTAATGAATTTTGCACGGGCAGCGGCATTCCAGTCTGCTCTTCTCGCTGTTGTACTGTCAATGGTTCTTTTACGTGCTCAGGGTGAAAACGAGATCTCCGCTTTATCGTCCCGAAAGAACTAGGAACTCAATCTCACCTACACTGAGAAGGTCTCTGGAAAATACCGATCGCTTCACGAGGGAGCTAACCTAGTACCTTTAGAACGAGAGGCAAGCACTTAACTTCTTCTTTGCTACAGAGACCTCGAAAATCGATCACATTCGAGCAGTCTTAAAGTATTTTCTTGCAGTCCGGTGTGTATGTCTACATGTACCATGAGATAATATCATGAACATTCTCAGTGACAACTCTTCGATATCTGTTGGGGTAGACTGAGCACCTATGGGTCTGCCCGGTGTGCAATGACGTCAGTTTAGTAACCAATAACCAATAACCAATCAGTGACAACAAAATCGAAGGTAGATAAGTAATGGGATCAATAACTGTAACATAACAGAAACATAGACATGATATTCTTAACTACTTAACTAACTCCTTATAACTGTTGTGTTTTGTTTTCACTTCAGAGCCAGCACAAAGAATGTCGTCATACCGCGTAAGAGTACGAAGACGCAGGCAGTTCATTGATGACATGGTAGCATATTCGCAAGGTATTTTATCTTTTCTTACGAACATTCATTGTTGGTAATATTGTGGTATTTTATCTTTTCTTACAAGCATCCATTGTTGGTAGTCTTGTGGTATTTTATCTTTTCTTACAAGCATCCATTGTTGTAGTCTTGGTAGGTCTTGTGGTGTTTTATCTTTTGTTATGAACATTTATTGTTGATAGTCTTGTGGTGTTTTATCTTTTGTTATGAACATTATTGTTGGTAGTCTTGATGGTATTTGTATCATCTTCTTACGAGCATAGAACTCAAAATCTAAATCCAAGATCCAGAAAGAACTCAAAATTGAAGAAATCTGGCTGATGCTACAAATAAGAAAGAGAAAACTGAAATATTTTGAACATATAAAAAGACATGAAGGGCTGGAGAAGATCATTCTGGAAGGAGACATACCGGTAAAGAGGAGGGATACCACGGAAAAGATGTGTTCATTGTTGGTAGCTTTACTGTACTATTTTTTCTTTTAAAAATCATGCTGGTAGTAGTAGTCAAATGAACTGTATACTCGTTTTTGTCTGTGTGATATCAGTATGTTCCTTCCACAAATATTCTACCCCAAATGTCCTTCCCCAAATGTCCTTCTGCAAATGTCCTTCCACAAATGTCCTTCCAGAAGCGTCCTACCACAAATGTCCTTCTTCAACACGTAAGACTTGAAAGTGCTTTAGATATTAATGCGTGACCCGTTTCAATTTGGAATATCTTCATTGCACTAAGAACATGTCCATAGGTGTTCAGATCTCCTTCGCAATATCACCAACAGCGTCCAGCGACTGACCGTACCAGTTCGATTTTGATTGATGAGTCTACTCATATACTTGTTATGATGTTCTTTTCTTGCTACTCTAATCTTTAATCTCAGATCCTGTAATCTAGTAGTTGACATGGATTGGTTTCAATGAAAATCTCCTTCTACAAATTGTGACCACTTTCGCTCAAGCATTATAACTTGTGGTAATACTCTGTTAAAACCATTAGCAAATGTACTCCGAGACATGGTTAGTTCTCATTGTTTATTCAAGTAATATATTAATAAAAGTCGTTGAAGTTCATATCATAACAGTTCTTCGGAATTTCTCTCTCTCATAGGCCAGATGCCCTGCCTCTGCAGCCGTCATGTTTAAACCATCAGTTACATCCTGAATACATCTTTTACGTGGTTTCCCTCCTCTTTACCGGTATGTCTCCTTCCAGAATAATCTTCTTCAGCCCTTTATGTCTTTTTATATGTTCAAAATATCTCAGTTTTCTCTTTCTTATTTGTAGCATCATGCAGATTTCTTCGATTTTGAGTTCTTTCTGGATATATCTATTTGTTCTCTTCTCTGTCCAAGATATACGGAGGATTCTTCAATGTATGTGAAGTTCATATATAACTTTAAAATGGTGAAGTAGTACAAATAGTACAGTAGAGAAATATGTAGTAAGGAGTAAGCAGCCGCAGTAATAGTGGTAGTAATAGAAGAAAAGTATAGTAACAGTAGCAGCGCAGTAATAGTGGTAGTAATAGAAGTAAAAGTATAGTAACAGTAGCAGCCGCAGTAATAGTGGTAGTAATAGAAGTAAAAGTATAGTAACAGTAGCAGCCGCAGTAATAGTGGTAGTAATAGAAGTAAAAGTATAGTAACAGTAGCAGCCGCAGTAATAGTGGTAGTAATAGAAGTAAAAGTATAGTAACAGTAGCAGCCGCAGTAATAGTGGTAGTAATAGAAGTAAAAGTATAGTAACAGTAGCAGCAGCAGTAATAGTGGTAGTAATAGAAGTAAAAGTATAGTAACAGTAGCAGCCGCAGTAATAGTGGTAGTAATAGAAGTAAAGTATAGTAACAGTAGCACCCGCAGTAATAGTGGTAGTAATGAAGTAAAGTATAGTAACAGTAGCAGCCGCAGTAATAGTGGTAGTAATAGAAGTAAAAGTATAGTAACAGTAGCAGCCGCAGTAATAGTGGTAGTAATAGAAGTAAAAGTATAGTAACAGTAGCAGCCGCAGTAATAGTGGTAGTAATAGAAGTAAAAGTATAGTAACAGTAGCAGCCGCAGTAATAGTGGTAGTAATAGAAGTAAAAGTATAGTAACAGTAGCAGCCGCAGTAATAGTGGTAGTAATAGAAGTAAAAGTATAGTAACAGTAGCAGCCGCAGTAATAGTGGTAGTAATAGAAGTAAAGTATAGTAACAGTAGCAGCCGCAGTAATAGTGGTAGTAATAGAAGTAAAGTATAGTAACAGTAGCAGCCGCAGTAATAGTGGTAGTAATAGAAGTAAAAGTATAGTAACAGTAGCAGCCGCAGTAATAGTGGTAGTAATAGAAGTAAAAGTATAGTAACAGTAGCAGCCGATAATAGTGGTAGTAATAGAAGTAAAAGTATAGTAACAGTAGCAGCCTCAGTAATAGTGGTAGTAATAGAAGTAAAAGTATAGTAACAGTAGCAGCCGCAGTAATAGTGGTAGTAATAGAAGTAAAAGTATAGTAACAGTAGCAGCCGCAGTAATAGTGGTAGTAATAGAAGTAAAAGTATAGTAACAGTAGCAGCCGCAGTAATAGTGGTAGTAATAGAAGTAAAAGTATAGTAACAGTAGCAGCCGCAGTAATAGTGGTAGTAATAGAAGTAAAAGTATAGTAACAGTAGCAGCAGCAGTAATAGTGGTAGTAATAGAAGTAAAAGTATAGTAACAGTAGCAGCCGCAGTAATAGTGGTAGTAATAGAAGTAAAAGTATAGTAACAGTAGCAGCCGCAGTAATAGTGGTAGTAATAGAAGTAAAGTATAGTAACAGTAGCAGCCGCAGTAATAGTGGTAGTAATAGAAGTAAAAGTATAGTAACAGTAGCAGCCGCAGTAATAGTGGTAGTAATAGAAGTAAAAGTATAGTAACAGTAGCAGCCGCAGTAATAGTGGTAGTAATAGAAGTAAAAGTATAGTAACAGTAGCAGCCTCAGTAATAGTGGTAGTAATAGAAGTAAAAGTATAGTAACAGTAGCAGCCGCAGTAATAGTGGTAGTAATAGAAGTAAAAGTATAGTAACAGTAGCAGCCGCAGTAATAGTGGTAGTAATAGAAGTAAAAGTATAGTAACAGTAGCAGCCGCAGTAATAGTGGTAGTAATAGAAGTAAAAGTATAGTAACAGTAGCAGGCAGTAATAGTGGTAGTAATAGAAGTAAAAGTATAGTAACAGTAGCAGCAGCAGTAATAGTGGTAGTAATAGAAGTAAAAGTATAGTAACAGTAGCAGCCGCAGTAATAGTGGTAGTAATAGAAGTAAAAGTATAGTAACAGTAGCAGCCGCAGTAATAGTGGTAGTAATAGAAGTAAAAGTATAGTAACAGTAGCAGCCGCAGTAATAGTGGTAGTAATAGAAGTAAAAGTATAGTAACAGTAGCAGCCGCAGTAATAGTGGTAGTAATAGAAGTAAAAGTATAGTAACAGTAGCAGCTGCAGTAATAGTGGTAGTAATAGAAGTAAAAGTATAGTAACAGTAGCAGCAGCAGTAATAGTGGTAGTAATAGAAGTAAAAGTATAGTAACAGTAGCAGCCATGATAATAGTGGTAGTATAGAAGTAAAAGTATAGTAACAGTAGCAGCCGCAGTAATAGTGGTAGTAATAGAAGTAAAAGTATAGTAACAGTAGCAGCCGCAGTAATAGTGGTAGTAATAGAAGTAAAAGTATAGTAACAGTAGCAGCCGCAGTAATAGTGGTAGTAATAGAAGTAAAAGTATAGTAACAGTAGCAGCCGCAGTAATAGTGGTAGTAATAGAAGTAAAAGTATAGTAACAGTAGCAGCTGCAGTAATAGTGGTAGTAATAGAAGTAAAAGTATAGTAACAGTAGCAGTCGCAGTAATAGTGGTAGTAATAGAAGTAAAAGTATAGTAACAGTAGCAGCCGCAGTAATAGTGGTAGTAATAGAAGTAAAAGTATAGTAACAGTAGCAGCCGCAGTAATAGTGGTAGTAATAGAAGTAAAAGTATAGTAACAGTAGCAGCAGCAGTAATAGTGGTAGTAATAGAAGTAAAAGTATAGTAACAGTAGCAGCCGCAGTAATAGTGGTAGTAATAGAAGTAAAAGATAGTAACAGTAGCAGCCGCAGTAATAGTGGTAGTAATAGAAGTAAAAGTATAGTAACAGTAGCAGCCGCAGTAATAGTGGTAGTAATAGAAGTAAAAGTATAGTAACAGTAGCAGCCGCAGTAATAGTGGTAGTAATAGAAGTAAAAGTATAGTAACAGTAGCAGCCGCAGTAATAGTGGTAGTAATAGAAGTAAAAGTATAGTAACAGTAGCAGCTGCAGTAATAGTGGTAGTAATAGAAGTAAAAGTATAGTAACAGTAGCAGTCGCAGTAATAGTGGTAGTAATAGAAGTAAAAGTATAGTAACAGTAGCAGCCGCAGTAATAGTGGTAGTAATAGAAGTAAAAGTATAGTAACAGTAGCAGCCGCAGTAATAGTGGTAGTAATAGAAGTAAAAGTATAGTAACAGTAGCAGCCGCAGTAATAGTGGTAGTAATAGAAGTAAAAGTATAGTAACAGTAGCAGTCGCAGTAATAGTGGTAGTAATAGAAGTAGTCATTTTGTAGTACACATACAACAGACTTAATGGGATAATCGCTGAGCTAAGCGTAAGATACACCTGGGAAAATATGTGAACCTTCCGGAATGGTACCACTTATGGAATAGATTGCTGTGCCATCTCAGTTTCAAACTGCTTTCGCGGTTATTATATCCATTTTAAAAAACAGAACAAATTAATCCATTACTAATTAATGCGGCGTCCCTGATAAACCTCTACGTCACATTTGAATTTCGACTAAAGTGTGTGTAAATTACTCAACAGGAAACAAATTTATACATTCAGATAACTGTATGGTTTGAATGTAGTGGTTTGGTCACTTAATAAGAATGCATCAAAACTGCACAGTATACCAGTGTTTCCCAACCTTTTTTATGCCATGCCCCACCAAAGCCTTTCAAAAATTCGTATGTCCCCCTTTCCTATGTAACATATACAAAAATGTATTTTTCCGAAAATTGAATTGTTCACTGAAGAAACTTAAATGATAGGTTTTAGGAATAAATAATTTTGAAATTGCTTAGGAAACATAGTAAGTAAATTTTTAAAACATATAATGGAGAACTGAAATTCAAGTACGATATCATTTTAATGATATATTTTTCTATATTATTTTAATTATTAGTAATTATTTATTACTTACACTTTGTGAGATCCTTGCGCTTGATGCATGCTGCAAAGAGATTTTATGTTAGGTTTCAATTTAGTTAACTTCAGTCTCAAGTCTCCTCGTTGTGTTACATCCAGCCGATTTTTTTTTAGCAGCAAATAAGTTATGACACTAAATCCACATGCAGCTAAATATGAAGATGGAAACGGTAATAAGTTTTCTTGCACATTTGGTTGAATTTGTATATTTGATTTCTGTTTCCTCACAAAGTCATGCCATGGCTCTTTTATATAAAATGGTGCCCGTCTGCCCAGCGTGTTCGTACCGCGTTGGATTACGGGTGACTATCCCTCTGTGTGTGCGGGTTCAATTCTGCGTGATGGCAGAAAAAGCCACAGATTCCCCAGATTTACGGTGTTCGTGGCACCGAACCGAAGGGTTACGATGTCCATGGCACCGAGCCGAAGAGCTGAAAAGCTCAAGTGCTTCTGGATCGAAAAAATATCAAATGAAGTTTTAACTGACTCATCATTTTGCATTTCTGCGAGTTCTTCTTGATACTGCATATTTGAAATATCAGACAAATCCACTAACATTGACTGCAGTATCCAAATTATCAATTTTTGTTTCAAATCAGAAAATCTTCCTTATAAATCAGCCGATAGATTTTTCAAATGATCGACAATAACAAGTATAACGGTATCAGTCACTTCACATTTCTGGAGCCAATGACATTTTTCAAAATGTTTGTTGCAAATATATTTCTGACATAATTCAATAAAGGTAATGAAACCAAATTTCTTTGCTTTTGCATCAACACGAATTTTATTTGTTACTTGAAGTTGGTTATTTTATTTATTTAGTTTGTCAAAGATATCGGCTTGATAACTCACAAATGTTTTACCATCGACCGTTAACAGATACTTTATTTCAGGTTTGTCGCTTAAAAAATCACAAAGAGTATCAAATAATTCCATAAACTTGTCACGCAGTTCCCTTTCGAGAGCCATCTTACTTCAGTGTGAAGTAAAAGTCTCATATGGTCTGCATTTTCTCAAAATATCTTGAAGAGACGCTCACATTTGGCGTTAGTTTAAATATCATTGATACACTTTATAATTGAATTTAGTACTTCATTCCGAACAGGTGAAATATTTTTAGCCACCAAATTGTCCCTGTGTATAACACAATGCACAAGAAGCATTTCTGGATTCTCATTTTTCATCAATTTTAAGCAGCCATTTTTCTTGCCCATCATATTAGGAGTACCATCTGCGGCACAAGACGTTATATTTTTCATTGGTATATTTTTAACATCAAAGTAATTTTTTAGCTTATAATATATATCTTTGGAGGTAGTGGTGCTTTCTAATGATTTACAGAACAACATTTCTTCAGCAAATCCCCATTATCAATATATCTTATGTAAGTTATCAATACTACTTATCAACACTGTCTCTCAAAGCTGATTCATCCATTTGCACTGAGAATTTACTTGTTTTCAGCTTTTCAACAAGTTGTATTTCAATATCTTCCCTCATTTCGTCTATTCTTTTGCTAACAGTATTGTTACTGAGTGGCATAGCTTTCCCGTCTTTGTCATCTTTTTTAGAACCGTTTTAAGAAATGCTGATATTGATGGTTTGATTATATTCTCTCCTATAGTATGATTTTTCCCACATTTAGCAATGAGTATAATTGACATTTGCAGTGTGAGCAGTAAACAGGGACTTTAATGTTGTTCTTTTTTCAAAATTTGTCATTAAAGTAATTACAATCTGAATTAATATGAGCACTATGTTTCGCCTTCAAATGCGCCTCAAGATGACCTCGTTTCATTGATTCGTTGGTCATGCATTGTTGACATAAAAGACATTAATGGGGAATACTTTAAAATAATAATATTTCACATCAGGTGATATACGTTTGAGAAAATTCGATTATTGTAGCATGACTATTTTGAAGAAAAAAAATCATTAACAATATTTATAATCGTGGTTTTGTGGTCAAATCTGCTCTTCTGAAAAAGTGTGCGGTGTTATCTTCTAATTAGCTCTGATAAATTCTAACCTCCAATAGTTATATCTTCTACGTGAAGCTCTTCGGTTCTCTTCTGTTCTTCTCGTATAATCTTACCTAACAGTGCTGTACTTTAGCTGTTCTGTGTCTAGTTCTCTATTTTTATTCTAGTTACCTCACAAGCTGATCTGTGTTCCGCTCTCTATCTGCACTATTATCCCATCTTCTTTAAGTCCCCGTCTATATATACTATATATGGTGAATATTCTATTACTTTATTATTCCAAACTTTGTTCTCAGGACTGCGATTTCCACATCTGTTACTCTCTTAGAAAAGACTCATTTTACTTCGACTAATGACATTCTTATGTCATTGTCTAAAAATGTATATCCCAACCACGCCTTCTCAATCTGTCGCTAAATATGGGAAACATAACCTCATGACATTCTACTGTAATCCATTTATAAATGCTCATTCGTTAACTATACAACTACAAAATGGTACTCTAAGGACACCTGTATAATCCAGCTGCACAGTGAGTATCCATTACTCTGGTAATCAGACTAGTGGCCCATAACTTGTATTTGAGTCAAACCACCTCGATGTTTCTTGGTTCCTTTTCCCATCGTACCTAACATTCTAAATCAAATCAAACTTCGGACCTGTTTCTGTGGCGGAAATGTGATATGCGTGACTTTGTCCAATATTATTACATACTCAAGATTGCACTATATAAACTCAATTTGGTCTTAATGACAAGGTTGACAAATGACGGACACATTACAGTTTTAAAAAAATATGACTCAATTTTAACACAATAACACAAGCTTTCCCTCTTTCAAAGCTTTATTAAAAGGAGGTAGAAAATGTACATAGATATATGTACTTTCCGTTTATTGAAGATGTTTTAAACTTCAGTAAAGTGATTGTGAAGCAACAGTCGTTTTTGTCAACAGACATCCAAAAGCCAATATATCGGTTTTGCTACATCATGAACATTAGTTAAACTCCAAACGAGTCCATTTCCCCTCTAAACGATGAAAATGCCTCTGTGGGTGCGCCCCACGTTGGGAAACAGGGCAGTATACAGTCTTCTACAACAGAACATCAGGAAAGAACGCGAGAGAAAGACCACAAAAATGTGGTTAGATGGCATAGCAGAATCCTGTCAAAGAGCAAAAATAAAATCACCCAAGCCACCAAAGTAGCGCAAGACAAAAACAGAAAACCACTACTCTGGGCAACAATAGGGTAGCAGTGTGAATACAAAAGAAGAAGAAGATAACTGTAAGAATTGACATGCAGAAATACCTCACTTTACCACAACTGGAGTTACACAGTAGTAGAACAGATGTGGTTAATCAGAGTGAGACCGTCACAGTTGACCCATGCCAAGTTATGTGAAGTGAGAGAGTTGATCTTATATTTCGATGTGATCTTTCCGAGATCTTGCTGGTAGTCGTCTATTATCTTGTCATCACTTTCCAGTCATAAGTACAACCTTTCATTCATCATTGTTACAGATCTTATTCCTATATTTCTATATTTCTTTCACTTAAACAAATGACCCTTGTGTTGCCAGGGCCAGCAAGTGAAGTAAAGAATTGTAACACTGCGCCCTACAAGGCATGTCGTAAGAGACGACTAAGGTGGGAACCCTTCCGTCTGCTACCGGGTCCCGTATGTGGAGGAAAGAATATTCAGCAATGTCTAACTGCCAGGTATATCGTAAGAGGGGACAAAGAAGCGCAGGTTGTGGGGCTGGCTACCTCACCCAGTAGAAAAACTAAGCCAACATCTTCAACAAACATGGAAAACACAACTATAAGAAATATTTTACAACCATCCGAACAAGGGAAAGTCCCCAACAGGAGGCAAATGACATATCGCCGGAAAGCCGAAGGATCCGGTGATGCCGACTAGACTTCTTTCCTTTCGAAAAGGGCCATAATTGATTTAAAAGGATAGGTAAAACATGGAAAGAATTGGAAGGGATATGGCAAGAGAGAGGAAGAGCTGTTGAAGACCTTTGCTCCGTTGGGAGTTGAAAGGTGAAGAGAGAGAGAGAGAGAGAGAGAGAGAAGACTAGATTGTAGTTCCTGTTTTTGTTTCTGCGATTGTCTCTGTCTGTGATGTGTTACTTGTTCGGATATCAGAAACACATATAGATTACAAAATAAACAAAACAATCCGATTTCATACCGTGATGTATTTTGGGTAATAACGCTTTACGCCTGTATTTGTCTTTGATAACACAATGAATGATATGGTGAACATCACATCGGTTGTTTTGACTTGTCAGTATTTCTCTGGTACCTTAAAGGAGTCTCTGTGACGTAGAGGTTAGCTGCTCGTCTCTCGTGTCAAAGGTACCAGGTTGGCTCCCTCGTGGAGCCATTTGGATATTTTCCAGATATCCTGATCTCAGTGTAGTTGAGATCGAGTTTCAAGTCGTATCGGAGACGGACGATACAACGTAGGTCCCGTGTTCAATTTGAGCACGTAAAATAACCTTTGCAATTCAAAATCGAGAAAGAGCAGGCTGGAAAACCACTGCCCGAACAAAATCCATTAGAAAGATTACAAAATAAAATTCCTACAAAAATATCTTAACCATCTTCAAAATTTATACAGGACTCTAGCCGATGCGGGCTCGTGCACTGCAGCTGAGATCTTCCTGTGTAAGAAAGAGATCGGAGCACCCATGGTTACTCGCCGTGCACTGCAGCTGAGATCTTCCTAGTAGAAAGAGATCGGAGCACCCATGGTTACTCGCCGTGCACTGCAGCTGAGATCTTCCTATGTAAGAAAGAGATCGAGCACACATGGTTACTCGCCTGCACTGAGCTGAGATCTTCCTATGTAAGAAAGAGATCGGAGCACACATGGTTACTCGCCGTGCACTGTAGCTGAGATCTTCCTATGTAAGAAAGAGATCGGAGCACACATGGTTACTCGCCGTGCACTGTAGCTGAGATCTTCCTATGTAAGAAAGAGATCGGAGCACACTGGTTACTCGCCAGTGCACTGATGAGATCTTCCTATTAAAAAGATCGGACACCCTGGGTATGCCCGTGCATGCAGCTGAATCTTCCTATTGAAAAGATCGGCACACATGATTACTCAACCTCACTGTCAGCGATCTTCCATGTAAAAGATCGAGTATTTATGCCAAGTGCATGATGATGGTCTGTAATCAAATAATTTCTGTATCCAAGTATGAGAAACCTGAGAACCTCACAGACCTCTCAGAGACCTGCTAATCAAACCATGCAACAGTTAACCTTGAACGAACCTGGCTCGAAATGATCTCTTAATCAGTAGGAATTAACACATTTCCACTGTGAATTTGAACTTGTATCACAGTGGTATTTATAATTGCAATTCTCTTAATCATCCAGCTGTAGTATCATTATGATCAATTCTATGTATTTATCTATTGATATAATAGTCTTGATGTGCGTCTGGTAGAAAAATTCATAATGCACCACAAGGTAAGAGGCGACTCGAGATGATGGGCTATGAGACTACCTATATCAATCAAAGTCCAGAACGGAGTTGGCTAGACGTATGACAACTCATATATGATTTCTTTAGACTCAGTGATCACATTTGCAAATCCAAAGTGGTTTAACAATAGACGATATAGAGCGTTGAGAAAATTTAATGAATTATGATTTCTTTAATCTATAGTGGTAATTTAATCAATTATGATTTCTTTAATCTACAGTGGTAATTTGATCAATTATGATTTCTTTAATCTATAAGTATAATTTAATCAATTATGATTTCTTTAATCTACATGTAATTTAATCAATTATGATTTCTTTAATCTATAGTGGTAATTTAATCAATTATGATTTCTTTCAATCTACATTGGTAATTTGATCAATTATGATTTCTTTAATCTACAGTGGTAATTTGATCAATTATGATTTCTTTAATCTATAGTGGTAATTTAATCAATTATGATTTCTTTAATCTACAATGGTAATTTGATCAATTATGATTTCTTTAATCTATAGTGGTAATTTAATCAATTATGATTTCTTTAATCTATATGTAATTTGATCAATTATGATTTCTTTAATCTATAGTGGTAATTTAATCAATTATGATTTCTTTAATCTACAATGGTAATTTGATCAATTATGATTTCTCTAATCTACAGTGGTAATTTGATCAATTATGATTTATCTAGTGAATTATAACTAGCCTGTGTGTTGCCGGGTTCCCCAAGAGTAGGAAAGAATAGTAAATGCGACCTACAAGGTAAGAGGCGACTGAGATATGGGCATATGGAAGCTACCTAATAAATAAAAGCGTCGCGAAATCGGATGTGCTGGCCTCTTTTGACCCATAACTGACACAACGTACAATCGTTCTTGACTCAGATCACATTGAAGATCACAAAGTGGTTTAACAAGTAGACGATATAGAGCGTTGGAAGAAGAATTGTAATTACTGGTATTAGAGATTCTGTTTGTTGGCTCTTTCATTTACTGATGAAAAATCAATGAAGGATTTTTTTTATTCCTACAAAATGATCTTCCCATCTTCAAATTACATAAGGACCTCGCCGATGATACGGTTGGTGCCCTGCTACTGAGATCTTCCTGTTTGAAAGAGATCGGAGCACATGTGGTTACTCAATGAAGTCAATGACATGATCTATCAAGCAATCAATTCTATCTACTATTCTTTTTCTTTTCTAATCATGATTGCTCATAGCGCAGTATAAGAATATCTAGAATCGTTTATTCTCTCATAAATAGGTTTTACAACTTTAGCTCTTTCACTATTGAGTGCACTTCATTGATTGTCTCATCAATGAATCGCTGAAACAACAAACCAATTCAATTTTGATTCTGAAACCGTCATTTTGATAATCAGCATTCAAGTAGACATTTCATCTCTATCGTACAATTTCTCTTGATCACTTATTCTTCTCTAATCTATCAATTGTGACTAGTTTCTATCAACCAACATTCTTGTCCTACTTTTCTTAATCATGAAGTTCTTCTGATCAAGCAATCGATAACACTTCATCTCTTTTACTATTTTCATCAATGAATACTCCCAGCATTCTTAACATTCAATCTCGTACTGACCAGTGTTCTTTCTTGATACTCTAGCATGTGCAAGACATTCTATCAGCTAACTTCTTCCTTGATCTTTCGCTTCTAATTAGAACTACATATCTATCAGAATCAATTCTACTGATCTATTCTATTCAAAAAATTGTAGTGCAATGCATAATCTATCAATGAATCTTGCATTTCAATATTCTTTCCTAATCAATTGGTATTCATCTATGTTGATTATTATCTTCTAACATTCATCAGCAAATGCTTTTCCTGAAGCAGAACTTGCACCCAACAGTCCTTCAGAATCATCTCTCATGGCCAGATGTCCTCTTCTTAGCATGCATAGTTAAAAATCAGTTACATACAATCCATCTTTCCTGGTCTTCCTTCTTCTCTTGCCATATGCTTCCATCATGATCTTCACACCATTCAATCATTTTTATATCTTCAAAATTCTCAATTTTCTCTTTCTTATTTGAGCATCAGCCGATTTTCTTTGATTTTAGAGTTATTTCTGATAGATCTTTGTTCTATTCTCCTAATCAATGAATGAAGTAACTTTCTGTAACTTAGATCAAAGCACATCATATATTGTTCCTGTTTATTAAATGTCCATCTTCATCCAATGTTGCACATGGAATATGCATGCAATATCTCTATCTTATTTCTTTCTTCTATAATACAATAATATGATATTTCACATCAATCATTACAATCTTATTCTATATCTAATCGAAGTAGTAAAAGCTTGAGCCTTCAAGAATGAATCAATTTCTTTTATTCCTAATCAATATAAATCATATGATCTATCAAGCAATCAATCATCTCTGATCTATTCTTTTTCTAATCAATGAAGTGCAATGACAATGATCCTTCAAGCAATCAATCATCTACTGATCCTTATTTCTTTTCTCTAATCAATGAAGTGCAATGACGATGATCCTATCAAGCAATCAATCATCTACTGATCCTTATTTCTTTTCTCTAATCAATGAAGTGCAATGACGATGATCCTATCAAGCAATCAATCATCTACTGATCCTTATTTCTTTTCTCTAATCAATGAAGTGCAATGACAATGATCCTATCAAGCAATCAATCATCTACTGATCCTTATTTCTTTTCTCTAATCAATGAAGTGCAATGACAATGATCCTATCAAGCAATCAATCATCTACTGATCCTTATTTCTTTTCTCTAATCAATGAAGTGCAATGACAATGATCCTATCAAGCAATCAATCATCTACTGATCCTTATTTCTTTTCTCTAATCAATGAAGTGCAATGACGATGATCCTATCAAGCAATCAATCATCTACTGATCCTTATTTCTTTTCTCTAATCAATGAAGTGCAATGACGATGATCCTATCAAGCAATCAATCATCTACTGATCCTTATTTCTTTTCTCTAATCAATGAAGTGCAATGACGATGATCCTATCAAGCAATCAATCATCTACTGATCCTTATTTCTTTTCTCTAATCAATGAAGTGCAATGACAATGATCCTATCAAGCAATCAATCATCTACTGATCCTTATTTCTTTTCTCTAATCAATGAAGTGCAATGACGATGATCCTATCAAGCAATCAATCATCTACTGATCCTTATTTCTTTTCTCTAATCAATGAAGTGCAATGACGATGATCCTATCAAGCAATCAATCATCTACTGATCCTTATTTCTTTTCTCTAATCAATGAAGTGCAATGACAATGATCCTATCAAGCAATCAATCATCTACTGATCCTTATTTCTTTTCTCTAATCAATGAAGTGCAATGACAATGATCCTATCAAGCAATCAATCATCTACTGATCCTTATTTCTTTTCTCTAATCAATGAAGTGCAATGACAATGATCCTATCAAGCAATCAATCATCTACTGATCCTTATTTCTTTTCTCTAAGCAATGAAGTGCAATGACGATGATCCTATCAAGCAATCAATCATCTACTGATCCTTATTTCTTTTCTCTAATCAATGAAGTGCAATGACAATGATCCTATCAAGCAATCAATCATCTACTGATCCTTATTTCTTTTCTCTAATCAATGAAGTGCAATGACAATGATCCTATCAAGCAATCAATCATCTACTGAACCTTATTCTTTCTCTAATCAATGAAATTGCAATGACAATGATCCTATCAAGCAATCAATCATCTACTGATCCTTATTTCTTTTCTCTAATCAATGAAGTGCAATGACGATGATCCTATCAAGCAATCAATCATCTACTGATCCTTATTTCTTTTCTCTAATCAATGAAGTGCAATGACGATGATCCTATCAAGCAATCAATCATCTACTGATCCTTATTTCTTTTCTCTAATCAATGAAGTGCAGATAATGATCTATCAAAGCAATCAATCATCTACTGATCATATTTCTTTTCTCTAATCAATGAAGTCAATGACAATGATCCTATCAAGCAATCAATCATCTACTGATCCTTATTTCTTTTCTCTAATCAATGAAGTGCAATGACAATGATCCTATCAAGCAATCAATCATCTACTGATCCTTATTTCTTTTCTCTAATCAATGAAGTGCAATGACGATGATCCTATCAAGCAATCAATCATCTACTGATCCTTATTTCTTTTCTCTAATCAATGAAGTGCAATGACAATGATCCTATCAAGCAATCAATCATCTACTGATCCTTATTTCTTTTCTCTAATCAATGAAAATCACTGACAATGATCCTATCAAACAATCAATCATCTACTGATCCTTATTTCTTTTCTCTAATCAATGAAGTGCAATGACAATGATCCTATCAAGCAATCAATCATCTACTGATCCTTATTTCTTTTCTCTAATCAATGAAGTGCAATGACAATGATCCTATCAAGCAATCAATCATCTACTGATCCTTATTTCTTTTCTCTAATCAATGAAGTGCAATGACGATGATCCTATCAAGCAATCAATCATCTACTGATCCTTATTTCTTTTCTCTAATCAATGAAGTGCAATGACAATGATCCTATCAAGCAATCAATCATCTACTGATCCTTATTTCTTTTCTCTAATCAATGAAGTGCAATGACAATGATCCTATCAAGCAATCAATCATCTACTGATCCTTATTTCTTTTCTCTAATCAATGAAGTGCAATGACAATGATCCTATCAAGCAATCAATCATCTACTGATCCTTATTTCTTTTCTCTAATCAATGAAGTGCAATGACGATGATCCTATCAAGCAATCAATCATCTACTGATCCTTATTTCTTTTCTCTAATCATATTTTGTCTCATAGCGTCAGTATAGGATGAGATTTCTAGAACGGGTTTTAGTGTGCGCTTCATAAATAGCGTTTTTCAACTTTAGCTTCGTTTCCACTGAATTGGAGTAGCACTGCTCATTGATGTGTACTGTCTGTTGGTAATCCGCTTATAACAACAAACCATTTAATTTGTTGTTTCTGAAACCGATCACTTCTTGATACTTCCAGCATTCTGCGTAGACACTTCATCTCTGTCGTGACTAGTTTTCTTCTTGATACTTCCAGCATTCTGCGTAGACACTTCATCTCTGTTGTGACTAGTTTTCTTCTTGATACTCCCAGCATTCTGTGTAGACACTTCATCTCTGTCGTGACTAGTTTTCTTCTTGATACTCCCAGCATTCTAAGTGAACATTTCATCTCTGTCGTGACTAGTTTTCTTCTTGATACTTCCAGCATTCTGCGTAGACACTTCATCTCTGTCGTGACTAGTTTTCTTCTTGATACTTCCAACATTCTGTGTAGACACTTCATCTCTGTTGTGACTAGTTTTCTTCTTGATACTTCCAGCATTCTAAGTAGACATTTCATCTCTGTCGTGATTAGTTTTCTTCTTGATACTTCCAGCATTCTGTGTAGACACTTCATCTCTGTTGTGACTAGTTTTCTTCTTGATACTTCCAGCATTCTGTGTAGACACTTCATCTCTGTCGTGATTAGTTTTCTTCTTGATACTTCCAGCATTCTGTGTAGACACTTCATCTCTGTTGTGACTAGTTTTCTTCTGATAGCATAATGTCGAGAGAAAGATTGTGTTGTACAATGCTCTTTTAGTCTTCATGATGAGATGCTTGCATTTCAAAATTGGAGCCTATTGTGCCATGATCTAATTTGCGTTATTTCATCTATGTTGGATTTATTATCGTTCTAACATTCATCAGCAAATAGCTTGTCCTGAGCAGAACTTTGCCACCTCAACAGTCCTTCGAAATTTCTCTCTCTCATAGGCCAGATGTCCCACTTCTGTAGCCGTCATGTTTAAGAAATCAGTTACATCCTCAATCCATCTTCTCCGTAGTCTTCCGCTTCTTCTCTTTGCCGGTATGCTTCCTTCCATGATAGTCTTCTCCAGCCCTTCATGTCTTTTTATATGTTCAAAATATCTCAATTTTCTCTTTCTTATTTGTAGCATCAGAAAGTTTTCTTTGATTTTGAGTTATTTCTGGATAGATCTATTTGTTCTATTCTCCGTCAATGATATACGAAGTACTCTTCTGTAACACTTATGATCTAAAGCACATATATATTGTCCCCTGCTTTATTAAATGTCCATGCTTCACACCCATACGTTGCCACTGGGAATATGCATGCTTTTAATATTCTGATCTGTACTTTCCTATCAATTCCGTTCCATAATTACACTATATATATTTTATAATTTCATACTCATAGTTTACGAATTGATACTAAATATACTTATGAAAGTGTACAATAGCCTTTGCAGACCGTAGATGGAAATTCTTTGAGATTCGCTACAAGTTTAGACATCCTACTATAGTTATATTGCAAACCTGTCTATTTGACAGTAGCTGACTGTCATATATATTTACCTGTTGTTGGATGCAGGCGACATTTGTTGTGAATATTTGTGATGGTTTTCTGCATCAACAGTTGGCTGTCATACCCACGCAATATATGGATTACAGAAATGAGGTGCAGTACTATATTGCAACTTGAGTGGGTGGTTCTTCTCATGGTATTTGCTTGTGATGTGAAAAGGATCACTCACCTTATCTTCTTTAAGCTTCTTACTGTAGTCTCCCATAACCATACGGCCAGCGGTCTCAGGTAAAATTCTAGGAAATATGACCATATCGGTCGAGTGACCTCGCATATCATTATTGCTGTATATAGATGAATTCATTTGAAAATCAACACAACATGCTAAATTAAGGTTATATTATGTAACAAGTTCAGTTTAACAATAAGGAATATCAGTATTATGTAACAAGTTCAGTTTAACAATAATGCATATCAGTATTCTTAATATTTTTTATCAATAAAAACCATATAATCATAGAATTGAGTAAAATTGAAAAAAGTGCAGTGCACTATCAAACATATACAAAGTCCAGCCCCCATCTCAAAACTAGGTCAGGGTTTCCCTGGTCAGTTATGTGGCCCAGTTTAGAGTTTCTTCTGTGCTTCTTAACATAGATGTAGCAATTTTGAACATTGTTGAAGTCCTCCCAGTCGTTACAAGACATATATTTTTACTTAATTCTTGAAATTATATATCTGAGAGATAACTTTTTGTAAGTATATCAGGCGTCACACCACACAACATTTGAACATGTTATGTTATGTTATGTTATGCGATCGACGTCACAGCACATTGGGCATTGCCATGCATGCTCTATCCTCCGCTGCAGCAGTCATCCTAAAGTCCATTTGCTGACCGTACCCATGAGAAGTTGATTTGAACATGTCAGTAAACATGTATGAACATGCTGATGGGGAATGTTATGTCTGTGTTCTCATGGCACATCTTATATCAGCAGGTTGTCTAAGTGTGGCTTCATTAGCTCACTAACCCTTGTCTCTATTTATAGTTTTCATTTGTAAACTCCCCCAGTCTGATGTATTAATGTTTCTTTTGCTAGAAACCAGTTTCCAGTCAAGGATATCATTGGGAACCAGGCTGTCATCTATGCGGGGCATGTGACCCAGCAATTTTTGCGACGTTGGCGGTAATGGGTAACTACGCTTGAAATCCTAGAATATTTCAACACGGCATTATTTATTTTTTCCTCTATTACTTAGTTACTTTAGAAGTTGCAGAATATATACCTCAAGCAGCGCACATTGAATCTACACATTTTTGTCACCTGCTACTTCCCTCCATATGTCTTTGTATGCTACTGGTTAAGTGAAACAATGTGATTAAATAGAAATTGATGTATTGTTGTGGCTAATCTGTATCTAGCTATCAGGAGTAAGCGCGCTTCGAAAGGGATTACGTTACATGAGTTCATTAAGCTCGTCTGTACATTCATGACCCCCAACTTGGATATGAGGATCAATTTCGTCTTTAGTGTCTACGATACAGATAAAGATGGATTTCTCAGTAGAGCAGAGATTTATAAAATGTTGAAGGTAAGTACTTTGTTCATAGTTTTTTCTTTGACTCGCTCTTTTCATCTCTCTTGTCATATTTCTCTCATTTTTCTTTCTTTTTCTTGCACAATTGAGAACGATCATCCGCACATTTATGCCCATAATTATATTAACCAGCTATGTTATTTACCCATTCAATTTATGTTAAAAAAGTATGCCTCTAATTGATGTAATATAATAATAAGCCCCATCTGTCCATCATACAACCAGTCTACGAAAGATCTTACGTCTGTTCTGGATAAATACACTAACCAAGAGCTACTTGCACAATCTCAACAAGAGAAGAATATGAGCATCATCATCTAATATATATATATATATTAATTCTATTTGCAGCCTTCCATTGTGCAGGATGAAGAAGAAGAGGAGATGGTGAAAGATCTGATAGAGCTGGTGGTGAGAGTTGTCGACGCCGAAAACCGTGGCCTTGTTGACCTTGACGTATTTCGGTAAATCATTTAACATCACCCATCATATTATTCAATGCTTCTTACACTTGTGTTTTCTCTCTCTCTCTCTCTCTCTCTCTATTCTTCTTATGCCTGTGAGTGTTTTCTTTCTCTCTCTCTCTCTGTAGTAGTCTGTCAGGAACGGGCACAACCGTTCCCCAACCATAGGTAGTAGTCAACTAACTAGACAGCTAGTTTAGATAGATAAGTTTGTAGAAATGCATAAGTAGAGACTGTAGTTTTGCACACCAAATCTGCCCACTACTAGCAGTAGCAACACTAGAACGAGACATTGACGTAGTGAAACTAGTTGACGTAGATTTGTTAGTACTGCTTAGCGACGTAGTGACAACATAGGAGACGAACATAAACAGTGGACATGGATAGACGTGTTTGTGTGTTGTCTGCACTTGTAACATCAAAATAAACATGTATATATGAATACACCATAGTCGTTGAATATATTGTGGTCGTATGAAAGCCATGTGGAAAGAAAGAAGCCACCATCAATAGGGAACAACAATCATGTATTCGTCAGAAAACTAGCTACTCACTAGCAGTAAAGAGTGGAAACTACAACATCTCTCTATTCGTCTTATGCTTGTGAGTGTTTTCTTTCTCTCTCTCTATTCTTCTTATGCTTGTGAGTGTTTTCTTTTCAAATCTCATTTGTGTTCTCTCTCTCACTCTCTCTTTAGCCTGTTACGCCCTTGGCGTTTAGGGCAGCAACAAACGCACACCATTCTTCTATATTCATGGCCTTCCTCATATGAGTCTTTGATTCTGGTAGCCCTTCATGTCCGTGAATATGTTGTGTCTTTCTTGCTATTTAGGTAACGTTGACATTTTTTTAAAGGATGGGATTGTTAGTTCTAAGACCAACCCCAAACATGGAGGACCAGGAGACCATACTCCGCCTGTCCCCTCCTCAGTGGCCTGTCCGACTTGGTTGACCCTGCTAGAAACATAAGTTCTCGTCGTTCTAGTCCACTGTTTCATTGAAGCAAGCAAGCCTCCCCACCACTACAAGATAATGGTCTCATGGGGAAGATTTGAGTTCTAATATTAGCTAGTTATTATATTAGCAAATAAATATTAGCTCTTCATTCGTTACGCTAATTTTCATATTAATAATACTTGTTCCAGTCTATCTCATTTTTCCTTCCATTTTACCTCTCTCTCTCGTACTCCATGTTAACCTTGAGTGAAGCATAGACGCTCAACCAACCCATGCTAAGTCTTCATATCTTTAGCTATCTCCTACAACTTCTCCCAGCTCTTGTGTGTATCGTTAATCGCTTCCTCCAAATATCTTATCCATGTATTTCTAGGCTTCCACCTCTTACGTTTTCCCTAAGGGTTCGAGGAAAGGACCCATCTTATTATATATTCCTTTCGATTTTTCTCAAGATGTGTCCTACACAGAGCCAGTGTATTTTCTTCATCTCGTGGTTCACTGGGATCTGTCGTGTGTTCTCTATAAGCTCTTCATGCGTGACCCGACACTATCATTCCACCAGAGTTCCTCTATTCAGACATCAGTTGATGAATGTTTGAAGTTTATATTTTATTCTTGTGCTTGTTCTTCCAACTTTCTCATTCACACAGCAAAACTACTTTAACATAGTTGTCAAATATTTTAATTGTGGTTCTCTATTTGACTTCATTAGATTTACATATACCATTTCATATGGGAAGGGGTGGGGGAGTCGTGCCATATCTGTCGACACGGACTCAGCCATATGGGAAATCCGGTGCAATAACGTCAATCTTTCATCTTTAGAGCTTTTTCTTTAGTTGTATCTAAGTTGATGTATATATGAGAGCTGCAATATCATAGCAGTTAAATATGAGAGCTGCAATATCATAGCAGTTAAATATGAGAGCTGCAATATCAAAGCAGTTAAATATGAGAGCTGCAATATCAAAGCAGTTAAATATGAGAGCTGCAATATCAAAGCAGTTAAATATGAGAGCTGCAATATCATAGCAGTTAAATATGAGAGCTGCAATATCATAGTAGTTAAATATGAGAGCTGCAATATCAAAGCAGTTAAATATGAGAGCTGCAATATCATAGTAGTTAAATATGAGAGCTGCAATATCATAGCAGTTCAGTATGAGAGCTGCAATATCATAGCAGTTAAATATGAGAGCTGCAATATCATAGTAGTTAAATATGAGAGCTGCAATATCAAAGCAGTTAAATATGAGAGCTGCAATATCAAAGCAGTTAAATATGAGAGCTGCAATATCATAGTAGTTAAATATGAGAGCTGCAATATCATAGTAGTTAAATATGAGAGCTGCAATATCATAGTAGTTAAATATGAGAGCTGCAATATCATAGCAGTTAAATATGAGAGCTGCAATATCATAGCAGTTAAATATGAGAGCTGCAATATCATAGTAATTAAATATGAGGCTGCAATATCAAGCAGTTAAATATGAGAGTTGCAATATCATAGTAGTTAAATATGAGAGCTGCAATATCATAGCAGTTAAATATGAGAGCTGCAATATCATAGTAGTTAAATATGAGAGCTGCAATATCAAAGCAGTTAAATATGAGAGTTGCAATATCATAGTAGTTAAATATGAGAGCTGCAATATCATAGCAGTTAAATATGAGAGCTGCAATATCATAGTAGTTAAATATGAGAGCTGCAATATCAAAGCAGTTAAAGTACTATCGCTTCTTAGACACATGGTCTGGATTAAATTTCACAGTGAAAGTGGAATTGTTTTCAGACCGCAACGGCTCTTAGGTCGACCCAGCCACAGGGTACCAGAGAAACAACGAGAAGTAGAGGCGACCGGCGTGAAGTTGACCACATCATTCACCGTGTGCTGATGGTCAATAAAATATACAGGTCTAGCACGGTAGTCCACAATGTACACGATGGGTATGAAAAAGTATTCGTTTACTTTATAAATATAAAATATTATATCGTTTTCTTGACATACAACATTGTACATGTTTACAGTTCGCTGGTTAAAAAAGATGTATTGTACATTGAACTACTTGGACAATGTCTTCCTGATGAAGTGGATATCAAGAGGTAATGTACCAACCTTACACATCAAGATCCTGTTGGCGTCGGTGATCATGTATCTACACCACTCTATCTCTCTCTCTCTTCTCTCTTCGTGCAGTTTATCAGTTCTAACGCAGATCTCTTGTCGAACCACAATGTCAGACCATCCAACATATTTTCCCTGTAACTTTCATCTCTCCGTACCTCTATTTTAGCCGTTTATCATAAAATGTCCCAAACCTACTCTTCGCATTAAGTGTCCGCAGAACATTGTTCAGTGACAACTCCTTGAACTACGCAAGTTTGCGCCTTTTCACGATTGTCAAGAGGGGCACTTGTCGACCTGCAAGGTTGATTATTTGATCTCTTACATAAATGTTCGTCTTATGTTCTATATAACTAATACGTAGTACCGGTCTGTAACACTTATATTTGAAGGCCTGGATTTTTCGCTCCAATTCTGCATTGAACGTTCAGCTCTCACAAACGTCCATTCTTTTGTACGACAAGTGACACTCTTGACAATCGTGAAAAGGCGTAAATTTGCGTGGTTCGGGCATGTGATGAGACATGGATCACTCTCCAAGATTATCCTACAGGAAACAGTTGAGGATGGAAGAAGGGAAGGAGGGCAGAACAAATTCTGATTTGACAACATCAATATCTGATCAGGACAGAGTTTCTCCACACTCGCTCGAAGAGTTGAAGACAGAGACTCATGGCATGCTTTTTGTGCTGATGTCTACACAGTGACATCCCTACGGTCCTAACGTGTTATGGGCTTTTTTATTTATTATTATTATTCTTATACTCCTTGACAGAGTAGCTCAGTCCTTGATGAGAATAACGTGCAGACGTTGTAGGTAACGTGTGATAATTCTCATCGCCGCTCGACTATTTCTGATCATGGTGATCATAGAAACCACATGTGCTTTGTAGTTTAGATTTATGTTGAATTATACTTCTAGATACTTCACAGTATCAGTCCAAGTTATGTTTATCTTATTCATATAATATAGTATTAGTGGTTGTTTTGAGCATGGGTTGTTGAGAGAGTACCAAGTTACAGTCGCCTTGGTTGTGTTGTGAAAGTACCAAGTTACGGTCACCTTGGTTAGTTGAGAGAGTACCAAGTTACGGTCGCCTTGGTTGTGTTGAGAAAGTACCAAGTTACAGTCGCCTTGGTTGTGTTGAGAGAGTACCAAGTTACGGTCGCCTTGGTTGTGTTGAGAGTACCAGTTACGGTCACCTTGGTTGTGTTGAGAGTACCAGTTACGGTCGCCTGGTTGTGTTGGAAAGTACCAAGTTACGGTCGCTTGTGTGTTGAGAGAGTACCGTTACGGTCGCCTTGGTTGTGTTGAGAGAGTACCAAGTTACGGTCGCCTTGGTTGTGTTGAGAGAGTACCAAGTTACGGTCGCCTTGGTTGTGTTGAGAGAGTACCAAGTTACGGTCGCCTTGGTTGTGTTGAGAGAGTACCAAGTTACGGTCGCCTTGGTTGTGTTGAGAGAGTACCAAGTTACGGTCGCCTTGGTTGTGTTGAGAGAGTACCAAGTTACGGTCGCCTTGGTTGTGTTGAGAGAGTACCAAGTTACGGTTGCCTTGGTTGTGTTGATTTGTGCTCTGGATATATATCATCACTTTGATTTGTGTGCCAATTCTTCTTGTACTATTTCACTAGTTTTACTTCTGTCTTTGACTTGGCGGTATACCCGCATGTCAACATGATATGATAAGGTTCTTCCCCACGTGTAATTTGATTTATTAATGGTGTATATCTTGAATAATATTGGGTATAGTAATGATACAGGATGTAACTGATGGTTTGAGAATGAAGGCTGCAGAGGCGAAACATCTGGCCTATGAGAAAGTGAAATTCCGAAGGACTGCTGGGGTGGCAAAGTTCTGCCCAGGACAAGCTATTTGATGATGATGATAGTTGGGATCTCTCGGCGGTAGCACCGGATCTAAGATTTTAGTTGAGAAGTTCATTTGCTACATGAATAAAATGTCTAAGTCGTTGGACCAATGCTGACAAATATCCATTTAATGAGTATGGGTGAAATAGTTATAGATGTTGTTGGACCAAAGCTGATAAATATCCATTGAATGAGTGTGGGTGAAATAGTTATAGATGTTGTATAAGTCTTGCGAATGTCAGCCTACTTGTATGCTGCATCCTCCAAACCCAGTGATACCCCACAGGTCTTCATTTTTGTGTGGAAGTGTCTTTATAACGTTGTTTACATCCCAGTGGCGATGGTAATCTGCTCGTTTGTTCTATTGCATACATGATTATTATCTTTTGCATAAGATTTGTTTGCTGATGTTTTGCTTGCTGGTAATACCATTGCTGTTTATTAGAGATGGTACTTTGCCGAATTTTGCACGGGAATCAAGTAGCTTTGCAGCCAATTTAGTCTATTTTGTCCGTGATTATACTTTCGGTGTATTTGATACATACTTCTGTAAGTTCTTTTCTTAGTTTCACAATATGCTCGTATTGAACCCCAACTGGTCCAGGTGCTGTTTTATTATGTTTAGTACGGATATTTTTTCATACATGCCCGTCTGCCCAGAGTGTTCGTAGCGCATTGGACTACGGGTGACTATACCTCTGTGTGTGCGGGTTCAATTCCGCGGAATGGCAGAAAAAGCCACAGATTCCTAAGATTTACGGTGTTCGTGGCACCGAACCGAAGGGTTATGATGTCCATGGCACCGAGCCGAAAAGCTGAAAAGCTCAAGTGCTTCTGGATCGAAAAAAAAATGTCATACACCGTGACAAAAACGAAACGAAAACTAACATAAAACAAAACAAGACTACACGAAAACGAAAAGAAAACGATAAGAAAACGAAAAGTAAACTAAACGAAAATGATAAGAAAGCGAAAAGAAAACGAAAATAAAAGAAAACGAAAATAAAACAAAGAGAAAACGAAAAGAAAAGTAAACGAAAAAAAATACGAAATACTGTTGAACATAATTCATTAGATACGACTTAATAATGATTCCAGGTGAGACAGAGTTTCAGCAACGTTAAGTTTTGTGTTATTGATAACTTGTACAATTTTGTTATACATCCTGTAATTGTCGTACGTTTGATATATCTCAGATTCAAGAACAAAGTCTTTGACAAGACACAAGTTCAAGTCAAACAAATGTTTCAAGCTGAACTGTCCTTATCCTTTACAGGAAGCATGAGATCTATTTCAACTACTGAATACTATCCCATTGATTTAGATATGTAATTCCTCCAACTTAGTCGATGTTAGTCGACTGACGAAATTAACTAATACTCATCATAACTGCATTGTTTTCATGAGTTTTACTTGCCATATTAAACATGTGTTTGGCTAATTTACATTCTAAAATGAGTGAACAATCCTCATGGAGACCTCTCATATACAAGGATATTGTTCGCCCAATTTTCATATTAGAAAGAGATTATGTTAGAAATGTATGTTGAAACCATACAAAATGTAGAAGTAGTAAATGAAATAAGAAAACATATTGTCTAAATATGAAATACCAGACAACACTGAGACAGTAGACTGACTGACAAAGGGTGGAACTACAGAAGAGCAACTGGATCTACTAGTTGCATATCACCGAAAGAAAAAAATATTTAAATCTATGAGAAAGTCAGCAATACTATAGTCCGTTCAACTTGTCATGCCCACAGATAAAAATTGGTATCTTTGTAACTATTTGATGAAATAACTTGAAAACTTGCATGTGAACTACACATGTTCCTGACGCTACAAAATATTTTTTGCCATTCAAACAATCATACCATCTAGAATTTTCCTTCTTTGTGCTATATATTTAACATTTGGCATGGTTGAAGAAAATAATGTTTACAGACATTTAATACATTGAGACAAAAATAGCAACATTCAGGACGAATTCCGTGTTTTTTAAAAACAATTCTTGCATTTACCACGCACGAAAAGACTCGGGCTTGAACATAGTAAAGAATTGACGTCATTAGTGCGAGACGGACATATTGTTAAAGGCGTATATCGAAATTAGTGTGAGGCTATTGGGTCATATTGTTGACTTCTCAAAACAGGCATTGATATAATATTTCTAATGAGTTTGGAGTTACAATGCAAAAAGTATCATTAATGCTATACACGCATTTCCGCAAAGAGGCACATATGGGTCATCTGTACTACAGTATACAAAAACCAGAGAAAAGAGCTATTTTATTATAGTGATTCCTCCATAAGTTAACACACACACACTGTACCGAAGAAGTAGCAATTTGAAAATAATCTCTCCAGTAGCTCCGCCATAACAAGGTGCTATAGAAAAGTTCTTAGAAAATCCTGGACAGAGAAGAGAAGAAACATAGACATCCTACAAAACCTGAATATCATGGAGCATTGTCTCATAAATAACATCATCTCCAGGAAGATGAAACAATTTGGCCACATTAAACGTCACAGTAGTCTGGAGAGAAAGGTAATGGAAGGCATGGTTTTCCCGGAAAACGAGTCAGGGACGACCAAGACGAAGATGGCAGCATGACATCAAAGAAACATTGAATATGACGCTGGAAGAGGCAAGAGAACTTGCAAGAGATAGAGAGCTTTTCAGGCGGGCTGTGATGAATGCGACGTTCCGCAAGGGACATGCTACTACTTGAGCTCCGCCATTGCCAGTCCCGAGCCTGGACGGAAAGGGGAGTGGCATTATGACATGGCAGCTAACTTTAACTGTAATGTAAGTTGTTTAAATAAATGATACAACTATGTCTACATTTCTTGTTTATTTCATGACTGTATTTCAATTATCAACATTGGCCCCCATGTTATAGCTGAGATGATACGCCTTTGCATGAGACTTGTCATCAAATGTCATATGTGTGCGTTTACTGTAAAAACTAAAATGCTGTATCAGACTAGCCAAATATGCCGCCAACATCAAAGGAAACCGTTATATTACAAAATCCAGGTTTCCTATAGCAATTTCTTCCATCAGACATTTGCGTCGGTATAATTCTAAGGTTGGGTGCAAAGTTTCGCTAATGTGGAATATATGGTTTTGCTACAATTCGCATTGGGCATGAGTTGTTGAACGGACTATAACACAGGACGCAATCGATTTTACAGCCACATGTGTACAAAATTCAAGATTGATATTTCAGCAATGTGTTCACGTGGACAACCATACCAGATTGTAGAACACATACTTCAAGACTGCTCTTCTGTTTGATATACTGAAAGAAATTCACTGAAGACAGTTACTTTTATACACCAGATAACATTGAATGTCTATAGAACATTTCCAAAGAATGAAAGGAAGAAATTAAAATAAGAAAACAAAAGTGGTGTTACGTTGAGAAATACAAGAAGACTCTATGTTATTTTTTCTCTTAGTTCAAAAAATGGCTTACTGTAGATACGACTACGACTTTATAGAACTTGTTAATACTATTCACCATATTATTTGATTGACAACTTGTTTGGTATATTGTTCTTGATAGTGTTTTCTGTAGAAATATGAATGTGTTAGTAGCATCTGATACTACGTACAAACTGACTTTGTCAACGAATACCACGACTTAATGACGGACAAGTTAATGTTTCATTACCTGATATAGTCAAGTTTTCTATAAACTATATAGTCAAGTTTACATTACTGACAAATGTACACAATTTAGTACTTATTATTGCTTTAAATCTGAAGTCGGTTTAAAATGATTTCAATATCTCATATAAATGTCTAAATTGGAGAATTTTCCATTGATGAAAACCTGGAAAATATTAATAATTTGGTTCCCGTACTATTTCTCTTCTTATATCATGTAGATATAATGCTTATATATATATATATATATATATATATATATATATATATATATAAAACATTTTATATTATTACAATTTTTATATCAATATAACTTTTTTTATACTAACCTGTTAACGAATAAAATTGATAAGAAATGAATATTTGTTATATGTTGTTTGATTATACCTTCTTTACATACTACTAGTATTGCTGTCTGTCAATAATCTTATTTTATGTATATGACAGATGACTCTATTTACATAACTAAACTTAATGTATTGCTATCTGTCAATCAATCTTACTTTCTATGTGGGCATATGGCAGATGAACCTACTCATTTACATAACTAAACTTAATGTATTGCTATCTGTCAATCAATCTTACTTTCTATGTGGGCATATGGCAGATGAACCTACTCATTTACATAACTAAACTTAATGTATTGCTATCTGTCAATCAATCTTACTTTCTATGTGGGCATATGACAGATGAACCTACTCATTTACATAACTAAACTTAATGTATTGCTATCTGTCAATCAATCTTACTTTCTTGTGGGCATATGACAGATGAACCTACTCATTTACACAACTAAACTTAATGTATTGCTGTCTGTCAATCAATCTTACTTTCTATGTGGGCATATGGCAGCAGACTTTACGCTGTTGTTTACATATTATCTTATTTAATAGGAAATCTCCTTCTTCTTCTTCTTTGCGTTCGTTCTTTACGACCAATTTTAATCACTCTTTGTGATATGTTTGATCTTTGCAAAGAACGTGTATACGTTGCACATTGGTTTGGTAGGCCCCTAAACACATAGACGTCTAGACGTTTAGGACACGTGCATCCGATTTCAGCCAAACCTCCTTAGTCGCCTCTTACGACATGCGTGGTAGGTAACAGTGGTTCTATTCTTTACACCCCAAATTTGGGCCCCGGTAACTACTCGGGCGAAATAGGAAATGTTTCTTCTTCTTCTCTTCCGCCATTGACTTCTCTATTAAATTTGTCGAGGGGGAAGGGGAAGTGTAGTGACCTTGTGTGTGCTTGTTCTAAAGCACTTTGTAACCTGTGTTTCTTAAGATAGTTCTTGATGTCGTCACTCCACCTTCTGAGAGGTCTTCTTCTTGCTCTGAAATCGTTATACTTTTTCAGTGTGGCACTTGTGGTAGACGATACCGGCACTTGTTCGGTATCATACTATGAATCTCGTTTTCGTTTATGAACCGTATGACTGGTTTAACATTCAATCTGTCTTTATAACGTGACTGGTTAACAGTCTTTTGTTTATGAACTGTATGATTGGTTTAACATTCAATCTCGTGTTCGTTTATGAACTGTATGACCGAGTGGTTACCGGTGCACATCGGTTTGGTAGGTCCCTAAACGCATAGACCTCTACACTTTTAGGACACATGCATCCGATTTCATCCAAACCTCCATAGTCGCCTCTTACGACATCCGTGGCAGGAAATAGTGCTATTCTTTACACTCCAAATTTGGACCCCGGTAACCACTCGGAGTTTAACATGGTTAACATACAAGAATGTCGTATCGGTTAAATCATCCGACAAGAATGTCGTGGTATCGTCTGTTAAATCATCTGACAAGAATGTCGTGGTATCGTCTGTTAAATCATCTGACAAGAATGTCGTGGTATCGTCTGTTAAATCATCTGACAAGAATGTCGTGGTATCGTCTGCCACAAAGAGCCACAATGAAAAAAATATAAAAATACACAGCAAGCGAAATGCCACTCAAAACATTCGTGATGGCATAAGAACACGAATGCCCTCAAATTCGTACACAAACAACTTTAGCAAATGACAGAAAATACTACTTACAAATTGCATTATTAAGGTGTACAAAGAGTCCTTACGTTTTCCCCAACACCAGACATAGTATGAATTCATTGCTAATAGCATGCAGGAAGTTATAACATACAAATCAACACACAAAAGTCCGAGACCATGAAGATCAGCAGAACACCAAGCCAAGCAAACATACAAATAGACAACACCAGAGAAAGAAAGTATCAGAATTCAAATATTTAGGAACATTTTCACAGAGGACGGAAAACTAGATAGAGAAATAGAGACAAGGTGTCAAAAAGCAAATGCAGTGGTCTACGAGCTGGCACCATTACTACAACACCCAAAAATCAAAATGGAAGTGAAAAGACAGATGATAAAAAGTATTTTCCTACTAATACTTTGTTACCAGTGCCTAATTTGGTCTCTTACAGCAACACACCACAGAAAAAGCTCACTACATGTGAAATGAAATGCTTGAGGAAAGTAGTGGGGGTTCACCAGGAAAAACAGACTACGAAATGAGGACATCAGAAGCAGAGTGGGCATAACTTTATGCACCGAATACATCGAAAGACAACAAATGCAGTGGTTTGGACATTTAACGAGAATGGAATACAACCAACCACAACTAACAGCATATAATAAAAATATATCATGCATTAGAGCCAAGAGAAGACCATGAAAAAGATAGATAGACAATATCAAGACCACACTTTACAAACACGGATACAACACAATAAGAGCAACTCATCTAGCCCTAGAACGCAAATTAAAGCTACCATCCCTGCGCTTAACGGCAAGAGTGGACAGCCAACTCCATCTTCCACATGGGAATAGACAATAGACCACACTGAGGTACAAGGAAGAAATAAAAGAAAAAGAATAATTTATAATCAACAAAGCAATATCTGGTAGTCATGAAATAAATATTTTAAGTTTTTAATACTGATTGAACATATTACAGAAACAAAACAAATACTCATATATTTATATATATTTATATATATATATTAGAAAATGTATTGCACGTCCACTATCATTACAATTATAGTTTTCTTGTAACAAATTTATATGTAGATTTGTCTTGATAGCATCACTATTTTATCTGTGAAATTTCTACATTAAAGGTTGGATGCAATGAATTCCAAGTGAATTATATTTCTTCTTATGGAATACATATTCATGTGATATCTCTGTATTGATACATTACATCCCATTCTTTCTTACCTACTAATGCATTGCGATCTGAAGTTGAATCAATATGTTCTTCCTCTTACTGAAAATGAAAATCGTGGTATATCCTTTGCCATCAACCACAGTAAACGAGTCGTCGATTTTCTTGCCACCACTTTAACGTTCAGTAGTTTGCAATTGCATTCTGAATGCCGATGTATATTTTTACTGTTCCTTACCACGGAAACAAATTTGCTTTCAAACTGCTCGACACGAAAATTGAACCAGGTACACTTGGGTTGTAATCGAGCACACTACCGCTTAAGCTACAGACGTCCACCTTCCTCTTGCTACCTTTTCTATATTTTCTTCTTCTCGCCCGTGTGTTGGCGTGGCTCACAAGGGGAGCACAGAATAGTAACACTGCCACCTACAAAGCATGTCGTAAGAGGCGAGGAGGTAGAGACATAGGAAGCTACCCTAGTAAATAAAAAGCATCGCAGAAATCAGATGTGCTGGCCTACTGACACACCGCATAATCGCTCTTAGGCTCAGATCAGACATAAATCACAAAGAGTGGTTAACAAGTGGTCGATGTGAGAGTTTGAAAGAAGAAGAAGAAGAAATCTTCGAAATTTCTCTTTCATGCATACCTCTTATTTCTTGAATATATAAATTATATCTGAAAAATAAGTTAATTGCATATCCTTTACATGACTTTGCGAATCAACCGCAGCTTTTAAACGCTGTTTGTGATTTTTCTAGGCATTATTACGTTCAGTTGTTTGTCATTGCTTTCTGAATGGGTGGTGCCATCGTCCTTTAGTAAAAATTCACACGAAACAATTTGCAACCAAATTGTCCGCAGCGTGATTCGAACTCAGAACGTCGAGGTTAATAGACCGAGTCATTATCCCCTAAGCCACAGACGCCACCAAGTTATATCTACTTTGCATAAATCAGTAAAAATGTACACGTTTTCTTAAGCGATCCATTCTTGTTATTTGTGTAATTGTCTCCATTCATCAACTATGGCGCTGGATATACTAACATTATAATAGATCATGAAGATGTTTTCTCTTATAACTTCATCACCAGAACACATGTCAATTACTAATACTTGCTTACTTTCAGTCATTTCTTTATCTACTAGATTCCTTCCCTTTCTAAGACCTGCTTGCCTTTTCTCATTTAGTCATCAACTGGACCGTCGTAAAACGTGCTTGTGATTTCTCTTGTCTTATCATCTGAGCTCACCCCATTTCTAAAACCTACCTGGATTCTCTCAAATTCTAAAACATTGTTGTAACCTCTAATGAAATTATCTACTAAATTCTCCTAAATTCTAAAACATGGTTGAAGGTTTATATTATACATTAACTGGACCCACTGACATTGTAAGATATATGTACATTCTCTCATGATTTCATCTACTGAACGCATTCAAAAATAAAGTTATTTCATTGTTTCATTACTTCAAAAGCTTTCATTTTCTTATTATTTCAAAAGCTTTCATTCTCTCATTATTTCAAAAGTTTCATTCTCTCAATAATTTTTTAGTTGGAAGCATAAAAAATATAATTTCTGCTTTTTCTCTCATTACTATATCAACATTACGTTTCAAAATTCTAAAAACGTCTTCATTCTCTCATTACTGTATCGACAGAACCGACCAAAAATCTAAAAACGTTTTCATTCTCTCATTACTGTATCGACAGAACCGACCAAAAATCTAAAAACGTTTTCTATTTCTCATTACTTTATCGACAGCACTGATAAAGAATCTAAAAACCTTCCTTTTATTCTCTCATTACTTTATCGACAGGACAGATCAAAAAATCCAAAAACGCTTTTATTCTCTCATTACTTTATCGACAGGACCGACCGAATATATAAAAACCTTCCCTTCATTCTCTCATTACTTTATCGACAGGACCAACCGAATATCTAAAAACCTTCCCTTTATTCTCTCATTACTTTATCGACAAGACCGACCGAATATCTAAAAACCTTCCCTTCATTCTCTCATTACTTTATCGACAAGACCGACCGAATATCTAAAAACCTTCCCTTCATTCTCTCATTACTTTATCGACAGGACCGAACGAATATCTAAAAACCTTCCCTTCATTCTCTCATTACTTTATCGACAGGATGTTCCTAAATTCGAAAATCTGCTTACACTCTTACATTCTTTCTTTCTTTCAACAACCGGATCCTCATAAATGTCTAAAACCTGCTTGCATGTTTCAATTCTTTCATTCCTTTATCAAGGTAATTAACCTCATAAAAGAATCAACAGTTTTAGGAAACATGCTTCGAAAGAACACCATAGCTCTTACAAATCCAAATGGATAATACATCTCGTCTTCTCTCCTGGCTCCAGCTGTAACGATAGCTCGGGCTGTGGACTCTGGAGACGCTGGAATTACAGATTTTATCATCAGCTCAGAACCAGATTTCTGCAACTCTTTGATGGCATTATCTGTTCCTGTGAAAAATGAAACAGGTCGTTCATATATAAATAGAAAATATTTTGTTCATGGAAAATTAAATATTTCGGACACATCAAACGACATGAGTGCCTAGAGAAATTAATTTTGGAAGGAATGGTGCCTGGAAGAAAAATGAGAGGAAGACCTAGAAGACGATGAGTGCAGAGCGTCATTGACGATCTGAGAATGACTGCTGCTGACGCTGGTCAACTTGCACAGAACAGAAAGTTTTTCAGGACTGCTGTCAAGGAAGCCAAGTTTCGGAAGGGACAAGCTACTTAATGATGATGATGATGATAATTGTTCATGACTTAGAGATCGACATCAGATACCGCTTTAATTGTAAATTGTTCACATTTAAAATGTTTCAAGCAACAACCAAAGTCCAATTGTGTACAATTTGCATAATTGTGCACCCCTATTGGAAATAATATTTGGGTAGTAAAGTGTCAAGCAACGGAGACACGATGAAAGAGATAAACTCTCGTATTGCTATAGCAGTTGGGTAGTAAAGTGTCAAGCAACGGAGACACGATGAAAGAAATAAACTCTCGTATTGCTATAGCAGCTAGTATTCTCACTAAATTAACGAATATCTGGCAATCTCAAGACCTTAGTATATGTACAAAAGTTAAATTATTTAGGTCATGTCTGATTCCTGTACTGATCTATGGTTGTGAAAGTTGGAAACCAACAAACAAAATTGATGAGAAACTGAACGGCTTTGAGAATAAATGTCTCGGAAAATTACTTAAAGTAAAATGGAGTGATTTCTTTTCTAACAACACAGTTAGAGATATAACACACCAACAACCCGTATCAAATATTGTAAGGAAACGAAGGTGGAAATATTTAGGTCATGTTCTTAGATCAGACGAACAGAGACTAAATCGACAAGTCCTTGTGTGGTCACCAGTTGGGAAAAGAAAACGTGGAAGGCCTCTCTTTGAAGAACAATCCTACAAGGAAGTAAACTATTGGGATGTAAAACCATACAAGATCTCCAACTGCTAGCAACGAACCGCATCACATGGAGATCTAAAACCTCTGCCTTTGGCACGAAAGGAACAAACTAACTATTGGAAATTGTCTCCATTGACAGCAGCAGCTTTTAAATGCCTTCCAATCTTTCGTGAGGTCTCTAGCGTTTAACATATATAACATCTTGCACCCATCATCTCCTTGGTGTTGGTTCTTCTCTCCCTTTTTTCACCTGCACGGTATAATTCCCTCTAGAATCAAGTCGTTGTATACGTCTAGCACAATCAATTTTCTCTCACACCTGCACGGTATAATTCCCTCTAGAATCAAGTCGTTGTATATATCTAGCACAATAAATTTTTCTCTTCTTAATCACCCACTTCACTTCAAATTTAAGCGTTGTTGCGGAATTGACATACCTGTTCTTTTATTCTGTCCATGATACTCTGACTTCTATTCTGTAGCACTTGCATTCAAATGTGTGCATCGATTTTTCAAATGGTTTTATCGACATAATTTAGTTTCTTCTACAGAGTTCAGGGTAACGAGCGTGCTGACTTTCTTGCAAACAATGCCCCAAATCAAGAGAGCAGAAGCATGGACAGAGCCGATATCATCAATGTGGTACGCTCTCAGTTATGTGACATGGGCAAGTCTCATACACTGGAACGAGTTAGAAAATTAGGCATTACGTTTGGACATGTCAGTTAGTGTCGTCTTCGTGGCAGAGAGAGAAGATATAGTAATCGTCTTCTCATGGGTACGGCGAGCAAGTGTACTTTGGGATGGCTGCTGCAGCGGAGGACAGAGCACGAATGAGGATGTCCAATGTACCATGATATCGATCGCATAACATACCATAATATAAAACTACAGAGACACGAGAACCATCTATAAAATTAGTAGCGGAGTAAAATTGATAGTCTAGACAAGCCAGTGAAATAACAACAACATTTGATGCGACAATTCTATGCCAACAGTGTCCAAGATCTGCCCCAGTTCCACCGTCACCTTCGTACTAACAGACATACTTAACAATACATCTGATATGGGTATGTTCCATGAGCAGGTCTTTCTGTCGATGTGGTAAAGTAGTTTGATGTGCGTTCTGAAGGTCGTGAATTCAAATCCAGACCGCGCAGTTCAATTCGTGAGTGATTTTATTTCAGATATTTCTAGAATTATTTACGGAGCTACAAAGTTACTACTTTCCCACTCTGCTCTCATCATCAGGTGGGTGTTATTCTCTCATCATCGGGTGAGTTGATTTCTCATCATCAGGTGGTTGTTATCTGCTCTCATCATCGGGGAGTTGTTATTTTCTCTCATCATCGGGTGAGTTGATTTCTCTCATCATCGGGTGAGTTGTTCTCTCATCATCGGGTGAGTTGTTATTTTCTCATCATCGGTGAGTTGTTATTTTCTCTCATCATCGGGTGAGTTGTTATTTTCTCTCATCATCGGGTGAGTTGTATTCTCTCATCATCGGGCGAGTTGTATTCTCTCATCATCAGGTGAGTTGTTCTTCTCATCATCGGGGAGTTGTTATTTCTCATCATCAGTGAGTTGTTATTTCTCTCATCATCGGGTGAGTTGTTATTTTCTCTCATCATCGGGTGAGTTGTTATTCTCTCTCATCATCGGGTGGTTGTTATTCTGTCTCTCATCGGGGAGTTGTTATTTTTCCTCATCATCGGGTGAGTTGTTATTTTCTCTCATCATCGGGTGAGTTGTTATTTTTCTCATCATCAGGTGAGTTGTTATTTTTCTCATCATCGGGTGAGTTGTTATTTTTCTCTCATCGGGTGAGTTGTTATTTTTCTCATCATCGGGTGAGTTGTTATTTTTCTCTCATCAGGTGAGTTGTTATTTTTCTCTCATCGGGTGAGTTGTTATTTTTCTCTCATCGGGTGAGTTGTTATTTTTCTCTCATCATCGGGTAAGTTGTTATTTTTCTCTCATCATCGGGTGAGTTGTTATTTTTCTCATCATCGGGTGAGTTGTTACTTTTCTCTCATCATCGGGTGAGTTGCTATTTTTCTCTCATCATCGGGTGAGTTGTTATTTTTCTCATCATCGGGTGAGTTGTTATTTTTCTCATCATCGGGTGAGTTGTTATTTTTCTCTCATCATCGGGTGAGTTGTTATTTTTCTCATCATCGGGTGAGTTGTTATTTTTCTCATCATAGGTGGAGTTGTTATTTTTCTCTCATCAGGTGAGTTGTTATTTTTCTCATCATCGGAGAGTTGTTATTTTCTCATCATCTGGTGAGTTGTTATTTTTCTCTCATCGGGAGTTGTTATTTTTCTCTCATCAGGTGAGTTGTTATTTTCTCTCATCAGGCGAGTTGTTATTTTTCTCTCATCAGGCGAGTTGTTATTTTTCTCTCATCAGGTGAGTTGTTATTTTTCTCTCATCGGGTGAGTTGTTATTTTTCTCTCATCGGGGAGTTGTTATTTTGAGGACAAGAATAGATCCATATTGAGAAACCCTGGGCGGTGTTTGACCTTTAAACACCATTTTAAATCCTGATAAATGAATGATTATAGAACTGTCTGCCCCACCCGTAATGGAAGAACATCCCAACCGCATTGTTCATGTTGACGAAGGGAATAACGTAGCTATATGTCATATGCAACCAACGCGACGTTGTTAATGATAAGTGACAACTAACAGTATAGTAATAATTAGTCGCGACGATGTAAGCGACAACTAACAGTATAGTAATAATTAGTCGTGACGATGTAAGCGACAACTAACAGTATAGTACTAATTAGTCGCGACGATGTAAGTGACAACTAACAGTATAGTACTAATTATTCGCGACGATGTAAGTGACAACTAACAGTATAGTACTAATTAGTCGCGACGATGTAAGCGACAACTAACAGTATAGTACTAATTAGTCGCGACGATGTAAGCGACAACTAACAGTATAGTATAATTAGTCGGACATGTAAGCGACAACTAACAGTATAGTACTAATTAGTCGCGACGATGTAAGTGACAACTAACAGTATAGTACTAATTAGTCGCGACGATGTAAGTGACAACTAACAGTATAGTACTAATTAGTCGCGACGATGTAAGTGACAACTAACAGTATAGAAACTAATTAGTCGCGACGATGTAAGCGACAACTAACAGTATAGTACTAATTAGTCGCGACGATGTAAGCGACAACTTAACAGTCGACGATGCACATAATTAGAATAGTCGCGACGATGTAAGTGACAACTAACAGTATAGTACTAATTAGTCGCGACGATGTAAGTGACAACTAACAGTATAGTACTAATTAGTCGCGACGATGTAAGCGACAACTAACAGTATAGTACTAATTAGTCGCGACGATGTAAGTGACAACTAACAGTATAGTAATAATTAGTCGCGACGATGTAAGCGACAACTAACAGTATAGTACTAATTAGTCGCGACGATGTAAGTGACAACTAACAGTATAGTACTAATTAGTCGCGACGATGTAAGCGACAACTAACAGTATAGTACTAATTAGTCGCAGTAATGACAAACAATGTCTATATCTTACATTCTGATTAATCACATCGAACTGGGGTGTTGGGCCACAGAACGCTGCTGGACTTTTTTAGGCGGAGATCGGAGCACCTATAGACATGTCCGTAGTGCTATGATGGTAGTCCTCTGACAACTGATAACTGACGCAGCGGATGTAACATCTACAAAAGAGAGAGCCATTTCCTCTCAGGGAATTTTTTTTCAAAGATCATTAAAATTAGAGGGTATGTGTGTCGGTTAGGTGAGGAGCTCGCCCTCTGCTCCAAAGGTACTTGATCCTTATAATATGGATGTGTGTATGCTATAGTAACATTTATGGGTGTGTGTGTGTGTTAGTATACTTGCTCTATAGCATACCAATATATCCCAGAGTGTGTGTGTTAGTATACTTGCTCTATAGCATACCAATATATCCCAGAGTGTGTGTGTTAGTATACTTGCTCTATAGCATACCAATATATCCCAGAGTGTGTGTGTTAGTATACTTGCTCTATAGCATACCAATATATCCCAGAGTGTGTGTGTTAGTATACTTGCTCTATAGCATACCAATATATCCCAGAGTACATATGGTGACTGCAACATTTTGTCCCAATGAAATGAACTGACTTCGTAAGGAACCAAAGAATCCATGTAGAGCATGCTTGGATGCGGCATACGCAGACAAGAATGGGTGTGGTACTTTACCTGAAAATCAACCAAAAATAAACATATTGTGTTGCATTTATTATGTCTATGTGGAACAAAGACATGAAAAATAACAGGCGTGACATTTATTTTCAATTGAAGTTGCTTTTACATATCATCATCATCATCATCAGGTGCCGTGACGGCTGGCGTAGACGATCATGAATCTCCACAACTCTCTGTCTTTGGTCTTTGGTGTTTGCTATCAACTCAGATGTTGACGCTCTACCGTGCCATGAAGTCAGACTATCCACATTTTTTTTCTCTGTCTCGTCTCCCCTCGATTTTACTGTTTGTCACAATGTGTTCTAAACCTCCCCTTCTCATAACATGCTCGAAAAATGATGACTGTCTCTTTCTTACATTGATGACAAGCTTTCTCTGTGTCTTGATCTAATTCAACACCTCCACATTTTAGCAGTGCATGGGATTCTCATAATTCTTCTGCATTTACATATATCTGCTTGAAGTCTTCGAACCCACAGGAATTATTGGTTTCACTCATTTTTCAATATTGAGTGGGGAGTGAACCTGACGTTCTTCCAGATCCAGAAGACTCCAACACCAGAAGGCGTGTAGTGCTATACTGAGTATTGTGGAAACTCCTACTCATATAAGACTCCAACACCAGAAGGCGTGTGCTACTGTTTGCACTCACTATAGCTCCAGAGGCAGTGATATGCTGGAAACTCCTACTCATATAAGACTCCAACACCAGAAGGCGTGTAGTGATATACTGAGTATTGTGGAAACTCCTACTCATATAAGACTCCAACACCAGAAGGCGTGTAGTGCTATACTGAGTATGTGAAACTCCTACTCATATAAGACTCCAACACCAGAAGGCGTGTAGTGCTATACTGAGTATTGCGGAAACTCCTACTCATGTATGACTGTACTGAGGACAACTGGAGTACTCCTTCGATTTCTAGCGCGGTAGTCGCTCTAGAAATACCACTCATTGACCACTCTGGACAATATGCATGTGATTCTAATCCAATGAGCTTTTTCCTCGACTGCTCTAGGACAACCACTAGTTGACCACTCTTTGCGATATCTGTGTGATTTATGCTAGAGAGATTACTGAGCGATTACCTGCATGGACAGACGGATGGTTTACTATCACTCCAGGGATCAATTTTCTGCCTTTTATAGTCGCTTATATTGATATGAACCAGGTAGCGTTTGCATACTGTCAACGTCATCCCACGCTTGTCTGAAAAGTGTTAACAGGTTTTGGCCTTTGCCAATGTTTCGATTTGACCGAGGTGGCAATCTTTTACATTTCGGCATTACTTTTCTGGCTGCGGTGAGGTTATCCGAATTAGAGGCATTCTTAACCGCTCAAAGATGCGTATCGGAACCAGGCAATTTGAATTTTTACTCTGTATTTTCTCTTTCAAAGTACGGGAAAGAGTAGATTGAGGATAAACACAAGTAAACAAGAAGGACAGTTTTATTAAGCGCAAGAACACAACTTTACATGTTGAGCTCGATCAACGTTACCGATACCGGTTGTCCCAAGTAGGGCAATTTCGTTAAGCACAAGAACGCATGTTTAGGTTTTGAGCTCGACCAACCTCACCCAACTAATTAACCTGGGCTTGGTTTCTTGTACAAAATCTACTGCAATCTTCCCTTGCGTCGACACGACACGTTACATCGCTCTCAGTTATTTTCTTTAATTCGTTTAGCATTCCATGTGATTTCGAATATTCTTACTCAAATCCGGATCTCTGTTGTCCCTATATCTTTGTGCTGTCTGTTTCGTCATTGAGGAAGAGTATTGTTCATACCTCAGACTTGAATGTAAATAAAACTGAACAATTATTTCTCTCGTCCCAGTAGGCAGACATTGTGTTTCTAAGTTCAATCTGTAACATAAATATATCTGATAAATCTCTATCTAATATGTGGTTTCATCAACCCACCTAGCAATCTATTGACACTATCTAATATGTGGTTGTATCAGCCTACCTAGCAATCTATTGACACTATCTAATATGTGGTTTATCAACCCACCTAGCAATCTATTGACACTAGTTAATATGTGGTTTTATCAACCCACCTAGAAATCTATTGACACTATTTAATATGTGGTTTTATCAACCCACCTAGAAATCTATTGACACTATTTAATATGTGGTTTTATCAACCCATCTAGCAAGCTATTGACACTATCTAAAATGTGGTTAAGTTCATCATCATCAAGATGTGTATCCTTTATAGGACGTTGCTCTCTTTGCAGCGCAGTTGAAATTCACTCTAGCCAGCTCACCCACTTCGCCGATGGTCATATTCATAGTTTCTTTAATATCGTGTAGCCATCTTCTTCTTGGTCTGCCTCTGTAACCTGGGACCTTGCCCTCCAATACTGTTCTCTCCAGCCAAAGTATCTAAACCAAAGATGTAGTTTTATTAACCCTCGTAAACTGTGAATCGACGGAATATCCGTGGCACTAAATTACACCATGTACAAAGCGCACGAGGAGGTTTACGGCATGTGTCTCTTTTTTTCGGTCTGATGCCGAGAGGCAAAACATGATTATAGAATAGAGAAATTAACCCACCTAGCAAGCTATTGACAACAACAACACTGCCCTCGTTTGCTAGAAGTTGTGACAAGGCGTATGACGTTAGATGAACGTATGATCTGAAACAGAACGAAACAGACCATGTTAGATAATATAGCATTATTAGCATACAGTTCGTATGTATCAACATATCATTATTAGCATTCAATTAGTATGTATTAACATATTTTCAATATAAATGGAGACTGCAGTAAAACTATGTCGAATGGCGAAATACGTAATAACAAAGTACTGTAGTTTTACAAAATACAAAAGCAATGACAGTACGCAGCAACGTTTCGACCAAAAAGGCCTTTATCAAGCAAACGATACAACAAAAGTGACGAATGTAACACTACATATAGACTTTGACAAAAATTACAACGGTCAATTAGTATGTATCAACATAGCGTTATTAGCATACAATTAGTATGTATTAATATAGTATTATTAGCATACAATTAGTATGTATCAACATAGCATTATTAGCATACAATTAGTATGTATATGAACATAGCATTATTAGCATACAATTAGTATGTATTAACGTAGCATTATTAGCATCACTAATAAATATCTGAATGTATTGCGTTTTATATCTTTCTGTTATTTTTCTACTCTTCTCCAAGTCGTTTTGGGTCTTCCACGTTTACGTTGGTGAGATCTAATGCAGTTTCCATGACGGAGTTAAATCTCCATGTGTTTTACATGTCCAATCCATTTTCAGCGTCTCTTTTGAATGATGGTGCTCATATTCTCTTGCTGACAATGTGTAAGTAGTACTTGGTTAGATGTAGTATTTGACCAGAACAGGCATAAGATATTTAGCAGACACGTTTTAAAAATTAGATTGGATCCAAATCTTGTCTAATGACGGACGATTCATTTGATAAAACATTTACAATATCATAACAAATAATGTGCTATTATTAATGCCGGTAATAACATTAATATCCAAAAGCGTGTCTTGAGCAGAGATTTGTCACGCTAACATTCTTTGTGAATGTCTTTCTCTTACAGTCCAGACTTCGCTAATTTCATTTTGGATCACCATCGTCTATCACATCCTGACTCCATCTTCCCTGCGGTATTACTCTTCTCTTTGCCGCTATGTATGTCTTGATAAAGGCATTTTGGTTGAAACGTTGCTGTGTATCGTCACTGTTTTTGTATTTGATAAAACTAAAGTATTTTGTTCTTACACGTTTCGCTACTTATATATGTTATCAAAGTTGTCTTTTAATGTGTCTAAAATATTGTTTCGTTCATTCGTATTAGCATAAGCCAATTTTCATTCATTTTGTGTTCATTCTCGATAGACATATTATTTTTCTTCCAAGTCCAAAGATGACTCTTCTGTACATTTATATTTACAGGCAAACTTTCTTTTTTCACTACTTTGCTAATTGACCTTGTTTCACACACGTACGTTGCTACTGGAGATATGCATGTTCTTAGTATTCTGATCTTTGTTTTCCTATCTGTATAACTTCAAACCGTTTGTTAGTTGCTGAAGTTTTTTTCTACGCTATGTGTGTTCTTTTGTGATGTCTTACATGCCATTTCTATCATTTGTTACCAATATTATAGCTGTTATAAAGAATGCACATATCGTGATAGAAACGACATCTATACACTAAAAGTGTCACCAAATATGCTCAGTACCTCTCGGTTTGCTAAAAGTGTCAGCCTCAGTGCAACTAAACAGTAGCCCGGTCAACAATTCTCTAAACATCTGCTGTAAACGGTAACTAATACACAATGCACGTTTGTGCATGCTTGGTGCAGACACGTACAAACAAATACTATAGTTTAAAAAAAAGTGACGATAACAGCAACGTTTCGACCAACACTGGTCGAACGTTGCTGTTTATCGTCACTGTTTCTGTTTAAACATATAAACATGTTTTACGCAGTCTCCTATTTCGATTGCGTGCAGACTGTCTGTTTCTTGAACAGCATGGACTGCCTTAAGTTTATTGCTTATTGGTTACTGAACTGACGTCACAGCACACCGGCAGATCCATAGACTCTTAGTCTCCCAAAACATATATGTCGAAAAGTATACATATTGATGGTTCATGTGGTACGCTGATTAAACACACTTCTCTCTCTACCCCTCAAGCATCCATCTCTACTTGTACAATGTGTAATTCCAGACTCCTGACCGCTGGACTGATTCAACGTTATCTTTAATGCCCTCATCCAACAGTAGGTCGACAAGAGATCGAAGGACTTTCCCCTTATCTATCCTAAGTTCCCCAACAATCGATGCTTTCGATGCTAACATGCCCGCTCACCCGATGCCGCGAACAACCGCATGTCCAGTAGGCTGCAGTATATCCACGTGAGTCTCTGAAGGTTGGAAACCTCTACAGACGACATACACTCATACCGCAATCTATCATTATAGATCTTCCGAAGCATCGACTGAGAAGCGTCAGAAGTCATATCGAATATTACTTTAATAACTAGAGTTTCAAATAGGGATGTATCAAATAGTATTTCAAACGGTGTTTTATTCAACATTACTACAACAACATGTATTATAAACAGTGACCTGATAGTTGTCAAATAACATGACAAATATATCTATGAGAAAGAAACATACCGAAAATTGACATCTGTTACTCGATCAAATAAAGTCACATTCTCCAAGCTACCTGTGTATGGAGTAATTGGTTGTGATGTTATGTGGTTCAATACAAGAATATCCAAACCTCCAAGAAGTGATACCGTTTGCTGTAGACATAGGAAAGAACATATTACATTAGTTTTCTGTCACATTTACATTCATAGGTGTACACTGTACCGACAATCGGTGGGGTTTCTGGGTCGTAGAGGTTAGGCTCTGGTTCGAAAATACTTGGTTCGCTTCCTTGTACAGTCATTTGAGATATTTTTCCAGTGATCCCTGATCTTAGTGTAGATGAGATCAAGTTTCTAGTGCTATCGGAGGCGAACGATAAAACGTAGGTCCAATGTTCAAGTTGCACATGTTAACGAATCATTGAAATTCGCTGCTCGGGTAAAACTAATTAGAAATTTACAATAATAAAACTTTCAGTATAACTTGTAATAATAAAACTTTCAGTATAACTTGTAATAAATAAAACTTTCAATATAACTTGTAATAAATAAAACTTTCAATATAACTTGTAATAATAAAACTTTCAATATAACTTGTAATAATAAAACTTTCAGTGTAACTTGCAATAATAAAACTTTCAATATAACTTGCAATAATAAAACTTTCAGTGCAACTTGTAATAAATAAAACTTTCAATATAACTTGCAATAATAAAACTTTCAGTATAACTTGTAATAATAAAACTTTCAATATAACTTGCAATAATAAAACTTTCAGTGTAACTTGCAATAATAAAACTTTCAATATAACTTGCAATAATAAAACTTTCAGTGCAACTTGTAATAATAAAACTTTCAATATAACTTGCAATAATAAAACTTTCAGTATAACTTGTAATAATAAAACTTTCAGTATAACTTGTAATAAATAAAACTTTCAATATAACTTGTAATAAATAAAACTTTCAATATAACTTGTAATAATAAAACTTTCAATATAACTTGTAATAATAAAACTTTCAGTGTAACTTGCAATAATAAAACTTTCAGTGCAACTTGTAATAATAAAACTTTCAATATAACTTGTAATAATAACACTTTCAATATAACTTGTAATAATAAAACTTTCAGTATAACTTGTAATAATAAAACTTTCAATATAACTTGTAATAATAAAACGTTCAATATAACTTGTAATAAATAAAACTTTCAGTATAACTTGTAATAATAAAACTTTCAATATAACTTGTAATAATAAAACTTCCAATATAACTTGTAATAAATAAAACTTTCAATATAACTTGTAATAATAACACTTTCAATATAACTTGTAATAAATAAAACTTTCAATATAACTTGTAATAATAAAACTTTCAATATAACTTGTAATAATAAAACTTTCAATATAACTTGTAATAATAAAACTTTCAATATAACTTGTAATAATAAAACTTTCAATATAACTTGTAATAATAAAACTTTCAATATAACTTGTAATAATAAAACTTCCAATATAACTTGTAATAAATAAAACTTTCAATATAACTTGTAATAAATAAAACTTTCAATATAACTTGTAATAATAAAACTTTCAATATAACTTGTAATAAATAAAACTTTCAATATAACTTGTAATAATAAAACGTCCAATATAACTTGTAATAAATAAAACTTTCAATATAACTTGTAATAATAAAACTTTCAATATAACTTGTAATAAATAAAACTTTCAATATAACTTGTAATAATAAAACTTTCAATATAACTTGTAATAATAAAACTTTCAATATAACTTGTAATAATAAAACTTTCAATATAACTTGTAATAATAAAACTTTCAATATAACTTGTAATAATAAAACTTTCAATATAACTTGTAATAAATAAAACTTTCAATATAACTTGTAATAATAAAACTTTCAATATAACTTGTAATAAATAAAACTTTCAATATAACTTGTAATAATAAAACTTTCAATATAACTTGTAATAATAAAACTTTCAATATAACTTGTAATAATAAAACTTTCAATATAACTTGTAATAATAAAACTTTCAATATAACTTGTAATAATAAAACTTTCAATATAACTTGTAATAATAAAACTTTCAATATAACTTGTAATAATAACACTTTCAATATAACTTGTAATAATAAAACTTTCAGTATAACTTGTAATAATAAAACTTTCAATATAACTTGTAATAATAACACTTTCAATATAACTTGTAATAAATAAAACTTTCAATATAACTTGTAATAAATAAAACTTTCAATATAACTTGTAATAATAAAACTTTCAATATAACTTGTAATAATAAAACTTTCAGTGTAACTTGCAATAATAAAACTTTCAGTGCAACTTGCAATAATAAAACTTTCAGTGCAACTTGTAATAAATAAAACTTTCAATATAACTTGTAATAATAACACTTTCAATATAACTTGTAATAATAAAACTTTCAGTATAACTTGTAATAATAAAACTTTCAATATAACTGAATAATAACACTTTCAATATAACTTGTAATAATAAAACTTTCAATATAACTTGTAATAATAAAACGTCCAATATAACTTGTAATAAATAAAACTTTCAATATAACTTGTAATAATAAAACTTTCAGTGCAACTTGTAATAATAAAACTTTCAATATAACTTGTAATAATAAAACTTCCAATATAACTTGTAATAATAAAACTTTCAATATAACTTGTAATAAATAAAACTTTCAATATAACTTGTAATAATAAAACTTTCAATATAACTTGTAATAAATAAAACTTTCAATATAACTTGTAATAATAAAACGTCCAATATAACTTGTAATAATAAAACTTTCAATATAACTTGTAATAATAAAACTTTCAATATAACTTGTAATAATAAAACTTTCAATATAACTTGTAATAATAAAACTTTCAATATAACTTGTAATAATAACACTTTCAATATAACTTGTAATAATAAAACTTTCAATATAACTTGTAATAATAACACTTTCAATATAACTTGTAATAATAAAACTTTCAGTATAACTTGTAATAATAAAACTTTCAATATAACTTGTAATAATAACACTTTCAATATAACTTGTAATAATAAAACTTTCAATATAACTTGTAATAATAAAACGTCCAATATAACTTGTAATAAATAAAACTTTCAATATAACTTGTAATAATAAAACTTTCAGTGCAACTTGTAATAAATAAAACTTTCAATATAACTTGTAATAAATAAAACTTTCAATATAACTTGTAATAATAAAACTTTCAATATAACTTGTAATAAATAAAACTTTCAATATAACTTGTAATAATAAAACTTTCAATATAACTTGTAATAATAAAACTTTCAGTATAACTTGTAATAATAAAACTTTCAATATAACTTGTAATAATAACACTTTCAATATAACTTGTAATAATAAAACTTTCAATATAACTTGTAATAATAAAACGTCCAATATAACTTGTAATAAATAAAACTTTCAATATAACTTGTAATAAATAAAACTTTCAATATAACTTGTAATAATAAAACTTTCAATATAACTTGTAATAAATAAAACTTTCAATATAACTTGTAATAAATAAAACTTTCAATATAACTTGTAATAATAAAACGTCCAATATAACTTGTAATAATAAAACTTCCAATATAACTTGTAATAATAAAACTTTCAATATAACTTGTAATAAATAAAACTTTCAATATAACTTGTAATAAATAAAACTTTCAATATAACTTGTAATAAATAAAACTTTCAATATAACTTGTAATAATAAAAGTATTTTTGCCATTTTCTAAACTACATCGGGGACCTCACATGTGCTACGGAGTTTGTGTACTGTCGCTGAGACTTCTTGTGTAAGGAAGAGATCGAAATACACATGGTTACTAACCGAAGTGCAATGATGATGGTCCTACCAATCAATCAATAACGACAGTGTACTAGCACATGTACTTGTCAGAACAAGTCACTCTCACTAAATTTTAAACACAGATCACGTTCTTTAGGAAATTGCCCCACGAAGTTATTGCTCAATCATAAACATCTGACTAACCTCAATAACCTGCTTGGCAGAGGTCATATTCTCCATGTCTCCAACAACCGCATGATGAGTGTAATTTCTAGGACTTAGGTCTCCACATCGTTTAGTCACCTATCATAAACAAAATAAATCGATCAAGAATATGCTTAGAAGATTTGTCTCTAAATGTATTACTTAATAAACTCATCATGAAATATCTTGTCTTGAGTAGAACATTTCCGCCCTAACAGTCTTTAGGAGTTTCTCTCTCTCTCTCTCTCTCTCTCTCTCATAAGCCAGATGTTCCGCCTCTGAAGCCGTCATGAACAAACCATCAGTTACGTCCTGAATCCATCTTCTCCGTAACCTTCCTCTTCTCCTATTTGCAGGGAATCCTCCATCCATAATGGTCTTCTCCATTCCTTGGTGCCTGTATACATCCAAAATACTTAAATGTTCTCATTCTTATTGGTAGCAACAGCCAGTTTTCCTTGATTTTTAGCTCTTTCTGGATAGATTTATTTGTTCAATTCTCTGTCCATGATATACGGATGACTCTTCTGTAACATTTATATTTAAAAAATACATGTGTTTTTCCACTGCTTTGTTAAATGTTCATGCTTCTCACCCATACATTGCTACTGGGAATATACATGAGTTTAGTATTCCAATCTTTGTTTTCTTATCGGTTCCATTCCATACTATTTGATTTGCTTATTTTGTGTGTGTAAGTTTATGTTTGTTCTTCCTGTATGTGTAGATGACATGAAGCAACTCTTCTTGGGAACTAATAGGGAGTCAGAGATTTCATTTAGGTAACTATGATTTCATATTTATATTGTCTTGTGATGATTATTTAACGTAGAACCATTATATTTTCTGTATGTTTATATTTATTGAACTGTGACTTTGGATTTAGTTCTTCTGTCGCTCCAACTTTTGCCTAATCTTCCTCGTGCTCCGTACTAGTTATATTTTTCCAGTGTGGCTCTCTGTGGTAATCGATACCATAGCATTCTTGTCAGGTGTCCAAACCACTTAATCTATTTTTATTTTATAAATAACATCCAGTCGTCTGATTTCTTCATGTTTAATTGTATCTCTTATTGTCACCCCTGTAGCTCTTCCAAGACACCTCATCTCCGTCTTGATGATTTATTTCTTAATAGTTGCTGTTATTGGTCATGTTTGACACAGGTTTGCTTTTGTCCTAATATCATGTTAAGACTATATTTGATTCTAGATCATTTCTAGACTTGTATATATCTTTGAAACTTCATATGTTTTGCTTATTTATAATGCTATGCTTGTTCTTTCATTCCTATAGTCTTTCTCTTCATCAGTATAACCTTAGTGAGTGCTTCCAACCTCCGTGATGTAACAACAACTCGACAACCCAGACTTGCATACTGATAAGCCAGTTGTTCGCCTATGCCAGTGCTGGCTCCAGTTACTAGAACTCTCTTGCCTTTGAGACTATCTGTGGACAAAAATGCAAAGATGAAATGTAATAGAATGATTTGAACATAAATGTAATGAAATCTTTGGTAAATGAAGTTTTTTTTTTTAGTGAGAGAGAGAGTGAGAAAGAGAGCGAGAACGAGAGTGAGTGATAAAGAGAGTGAGCGAGAAAGATATTCAGAACGAGAGAATTGGAGTTCTAACACGGGATTTCAATCATTGATTTTAGTGTCATTTATTGGGGACTGCCTAGAGTAGTTGATAGTAGCTCGGCCTGTTAGCTGTGAGACGCCTCATAGCTCGGGTTCGAACCTAGTCCGGCATTTGTTCGAGTCCCTGGTCTTACTCAGGACGATAACATGAGTACCTCTGAAGTCGGAGAAAATCTGCCTGTATGGCGAGGGAATACTAATTACGAGTACATTGAGCACACGGCTACCAGTGTAAAGTAATTTACAATGTGCACGCTGCTGCCATTGTAAGAAATTGGAAAAACAGATTTTCCAATCAGGTTCAAAAATCAGGTTCAGAGATGAACTTCGTCTGAGTTGAAAGCGGACGAAAAAAAAAAAAAGTGGCATTTATTAATTTTGAAACTGTTCTGTGTGGCCGAGTGGATAAGGGCCCCGATGATCTCTCAGTTATGAGAACACGGGTTCGAATCCCAGGTAAGGTATAATATTTGTTCTGCCAAAGGTACACACATATTTCACAACCTATAAATTGCGTTGTGACAGTTTTAACATAGTGACCTTCAAAATTACCATATAAAAAAACCTCTGGTTACTCCCCCACCATAACTATAGATATGTTATACAACATGTTTTCTGTTATTTGAGTTGCAAGAAAATAGTGTTAGACTATGTTAGTCTCTTAACAATAATCTGGCGTTGTAATACACGTAGTTAGTACTCGTAGCCGCTCGAGTGGTTACCGGGGCCCACATTTAGGGTGTAAAGAATAGACCCACTGTTACCCGCCACGTATGTCGTAAGAGGCGACTTAGGAGGTTTGGCTGAAATCGGATGTACGTGTCCGCTAGGTAATGCTAACCCGAAACAAATGCTTGCAGAAAACGGATACACCAGGCCGTAAGGCGCATAGCATAGTGCAACAACCCCTCACAATGAGGAATAGAATAACGGATTCTACGGTCGTCAATCTGCCTCGGAGATTTAACCAAGCAGTAAGAATGTCAGACCTACCATCACGAGGGTGGCCAAAACTTACTGCGGGAAGAGGTCGCACAAATGGGGAAGCAGAAATTATAGAAATTATATCCTACAGAACTGCCCCCAGTATGCAGACTTGAGAAGAAAGAGGTGGCTCACTGTATGGAGTGGCTGATAATATGAGACAGACGGTTGCCTTTATTAGAGAATCCAAAATCCCAATCTAGTGAGAACGCAGAAGAAGAATTCGTAGTTGCACCAGCTTCGGCGTTAGAAATCTTATAGCATCTAGACCAGCATTACAGCAGCACTAGACACTACAGAGACAGCAGCAGCACTAGACACTACAGAGAGAGACAACAGCAACACTAGACACCACAGAGAGAGAAAATAGCAACACTAGACATCACAGAGACAACAGCAACACAAGACACCACAGAGACAGCAGCAACACTAGACACCACAGAGACAACAGCAACACTATACACCATAGAGACAACAGCAACACTATACACCACATAGAGAGACAGCAGCAACACTAGACACCACAGAGACAGCAGCAACACTAGACACCACAGAGACAGCAGCAGCACTAGACACCACAGAGACAGCAGCAACACTAGACACCACAGAGACAGCAGCAACACTATACACCACAGAGAGAGACAGCAGCAACACTAGATACCACATAGACAGCAGCAACACTAGATACCACATAGAGAGACAACAGCAACACTAGACACCACAGAGAGAGACAGCAGCAACACTAGACACCACAGAGAGAGACAACAGCAACACTAGACACCACAGAAACAACAGCAACACTAGACACCACAGAGACAGCAGCAACACTAGACACCACAGAGACAACAGCAACACTAGACACCACATAGACAGCAGCAACACTAGACACCACAGAGAGAGACAACAGCAACACTAGACACCACAGAAACAACAGCAACACTAGACACCACAGAGACAGCAGCAACACTAGACACCACAGAGACAGCAGCAACACTAGACACCAAAGAGACAGCAGCAACACTAGGCACCACATAGACAGCAGCAACACTATACACCACATAGAGAGACAACAGCAACACTAGACACCACAGAGACAGCAGCAACACTAGACACCACAGAGAGAGACAGCAGCAACACTAGACACCACAGAGAGAGACAGCAGCAACACTAGACACCACATAGAGAGACAGCAGTAACACTAGACACCACATAGAGAGACAGCAGCAACACTAGACACCACATAGAGAGACAGCAGCAACACTATACACCACAGAGAGAGACAACAGCAACACTAGACACCACAGAAAGAGACAACAGCAACACTAGACACCACAGAGACAGCAGCAACACTAGATACCACATAGAGAGACAGCAGCAACACTAGACACCACAGAGAGAGACAGCAGCAACACTAGACACCACATAGAGAGACAACAGCAACACTAGACACCACAGAGAGAGACATCAGCAACACTAGACACCACAGAGAGAGAGACAACAGCAACACTAGACACCACAGAGACAGCAGCAACACTATACACCACAGAGAGACAGCAGCAACACTAGACACCACAGAGAGAGACAACAGCAACACTAGACACCACATAGAGAGACAGCAGCAACACTAGACACCACATAGAGAGACAGCAGGAACACAAGACACCACCGAGAGAGATACACCACAGAGAGAGACACACAACACAGTGACACATCACAGAGACACACCCCAGAGACAGAACACAGATACACACCACAGAGACACAACACAGAGACACGCCATAGAGACAAACCACAGAGACAGAACACAGAGACACATTACAGAGACACAACACAGAGACACGCCACATAGACACAACACAGAGACACACCACAGAGACACACCACAGTGACATAACACAGAGACACATCACAGACACAACACAGAGACACACCACACAGACACACCACAGACACAACACAGAGACACATCACAGAGACACACTACAGAGACACAACACAGACACATCACATAGACACAACACAGAGACACAAAACAGAGACACATCACATAGACACAACACAGAGATACAAGACAGAGACACATCACAGAGACACACCACAGAGACACAACACTAAGACACGCCACAAAGACACACCACAGACACAACACTGAGACACGCCACAGAGACACACCACATAGACACATAACAGAGACACATCACAGACACAACACAGAGACACATCACAGACACAACACAGAGACACAAGACAGAAACACATCACATAGACACAACACAGAGATACAAGACAGAGACACATAACAGAGACACTACACACAGACACAACACAGAGACACAACACAGAGACACATCACAGAGACACATCACAGAGACACACCACACAGACACAACACAGAGACACACCACAGAGACAGAACGAAGAGACACAACACAGAGACACACCACAGAGACAGAACGAAGAGACACACCACAGAGACACAACACAGAGACACATCACATAGACACATCACAGAGATACACCACACAGAAACAACAGAGAGACACACCACAGAGACAGAACGAAGAGACACAACACAGAGACACAACACAGAGACAGAACGAAGAGACACACCACAGAGACACACCACAGAGACACAACACAGAAACACAACACAGAGACACACCACACAGACAACAAAAACAAAAACCGATACTCTACTGACCTAGATTACTATCTTGAAAGTACCAAAGCCCTAAACAAAGTCCGATAAGTACAGCTCCGATTTTTCCCAGCATGCCAAATCCAGGTTTGCTTGAGCTGTTAAGTTAGATAAAGATAATATGTCATTTTAGCTGTCAAACACATCAATAAAATACTGTAGACACTTCATAAATAATCTAGAAAGTTTAACTCAAACAAATCAATAAAACTGAACACCATGGACACTTAAGCAATAATCTAAAAAGCGTAACTCAAGACAAGATAATCATATGATTAGGACATATCACATATGAGAATCAATGTCGAAGTGATTAAGACGTTGCATGTCGTTCTGAAGGTTGTTGGTTCAAATCCAGACCAATGCTAATGTTCTTTGTGCAAACTCTTGCAGTTGGCGCGCCATCTCTTTTTACAAGGGATGGGACTATATTAGAAACCCAAAGACCTGGAGAGATGGATACAGTGGACGGACGGACAGGGCGGAGGGACGGATAGGGCATACGAACGGACATGACGGGGTGGACGAACGGACAGGTCGGGTCGGACGAACGGACAGGGCGGGCCGGACGAACGGCCAGGGCGAGGTAGACGGACGGATAGGGAGGACAGACTGACAGGGCGAGACGACGGGCGTACGGAAGGGTGGGGCGGACAGTCGGAGGGGCGAGGCGGGCATACGTGGAGAGGCGGATGATCTGACGAGCGGGTAGGTGGACAGGGCCCGCGGACGTGTAGGCAGGCTGGTAGGTAGGTAAGTATAGAGATAGATAGATGGGTATGTAGGTAAGTAGGTAGATAGATTGATATGTATATAGGTACGTAAGTAGGTAGGTAGGTATGTAGATAGGTATATATGTATGTAGGTATGTATGTAGGTAGGTAAGTAGGTAGGTAGGTATGTATGTAGGTAGGTAGGTAGGTAGGTAGATATGTAGGTAGGTAGATATGTAGGTGGGTAGATATGTAGGTGGGTAGATAGGTAGGTAGGTATGTAGGTAGGTAGGTAGATATGTATGTATGTATGTATGTATGTATGTATGTATGTATGAGTAGGTAGGAGGCAGGTTAGGAGGAGGTGAGGAGGTGATAGGCAGGTGGTAGGCAGGTAGGCAGGATGTTTGTATGATGTGTGTATGTAGTGATGTATAGTAGGAGGAGGTAGGAGGAGGAGGTAGGTATGCTAGGAGGCAGGATATGGGTGGGTAGGTATGGCAGATGTATTGTGTGGCAGGAGGGAGTGGGCATGTGGTGGTATGTGCGTGTAGGGTGGTGGAGGTGAGTGGTGAGGATTGGTGGTAGTGTGGCAGTTGCCAGGCTGGGCAGGAGGTAGCAGGTAGGTGGTGGAGTGGCTGTGGGTGGTGGTTAGGTGGTAGGAGGGTAGGAGTGGTTAGGTAGGTGGGGCAGGGCAGGTAGGTGATATTAAGTAGTGGTAGAGATAGGTATGTAGGTAGGTATGTAGGTAGGTAGGTAGTTAGGTAGGTAAGTAGGTAGGTAGGTAGGTATGTTTGTATGTATGTGTGTATGTATGTATGTATGTATGTAGGTAGGTAGGTAGGTATGTGTAGGTGTAGGTAGAGGTATGTGTGGGTAGTGGTAGTGTAGTGGGAGGTAGGTAGGTGGTATGTGGTGTGAGGTGGTAGAGGAGTGGTGATGGTAGGTAGTGAGGTGGAGGTAGGTATGTGGGATGTAGGTGGGTGGTGAGGTGGGTATGGTATGTAGGATGAGGTGGGTAGGTGGTAGGTAGGTAGGTAGGTGGTAGGAGGAGTGGGTGAGGTAGGTAGTAGGTAGGGGTAGGTAGGAGGCAGGTAGCAGGCAGGTAGGTAGATATTTAATTAGGTAGGTAGATAGATAGGTAGTAGTTGTACCTACTTGTTATTGAACTTCTCAGAAACTAACACACACAGAGAGAGAGAGAGAGTAATGAGTTGTATAGATTTGTCTCCTGGTTAATTTATTACTTATTACTGAAGCTATCAGTTAAACTACGTCATGTGTTTGAAATTTGATTAGCAAACACAATTATGTTTATAAACTTAAGCTAGACATATGGTTGCAAAAGTAGGCTTGAGATTTCGTAAATTGTTTGTGTATAGCAAAGTTACAAATCCTTTAGTGTGGTAGTCGCTACGGTAAACAAATCATGTCGCGTTTAGCTAATTAACAATAGTAAATACATAAATTGAAGCATTAATAAATGACTACTAATCGGAGGAAGATGCTGTTGTCTACACTGATGGTTCTTTGATTCGGCACAGTCGGAGTGCATGGGCGTTATGGCTAGAACTAAAGGAAAGGTCATCAAAGAGACAATTACTTGCAGCCTGACTATGGAAGTCATGGTGGTGATAAAAACAATAGATTGGTCATAGACGCAAACATTATCTCATGCATGCATGCTCAGCGACTCTATGAGCACGATACAGAAGATCAAGAGAACCTCTGAAGTCGGAGAAGGCCCGGCTGTATGGCGGGGGACAATGATAAAAAGGGAAAGCAGGCCTACACGCAAAAAATCAGTCAGAAACGCCATACCAGGTTACGTCTGAATTCATAGCTTGATGAACGCAAGAAGAAGAAGAAGATCAAGACAAATGATGTGTGAAGACAGTGGATTTAATTAATACAAAACACAAGACAAATGATGTGTGAAGACAGTGGATTTATTAATACAAAACACAAGACAAATGATGTGTGAAGACAGTGGATTTAATTAATACAAAACACAAGACAAATGATGTGTGAAGACAGTAGATTTATTAATACAAAACGCAAGACAAATGATGTGTGAAGACAGTGGATTTAATTAATACAAAACACAAGACAAATGATGTGTGAAGACAGTGGATTTAATTAATACAAAACACAAGACAAATGATGTGTGAAGACAGTGGATTTAATTAATACAAAACACAAGACAAATGATGTGTGAAGACAGTGGATTTAATTAATACAAAACACAAGACAAATGATGTGTGAAGACAGTGGATTTAATTAATACAAAACGCAAGACAAATGATGTGTGAAGACAGTAGATTTATTAATACAAAACGCAAGACAAATGATGTGTGAAGACAGTGGATTTAATTAATACAAAACACAAGACAAATGATGTGTGAAGACAGTGGATTTAATTAATACAAAACACAAGACAAATGATGTGTGAAGACAGTGGATTTAATTAATACAAAACACAAGACAAATGATGTGTGAAGACAGTGGATTTAATTAATACAAAACACAAGACAAATGATGTGTGAAGACAGTGGATTTAATTAATACAAAACACAAGACAAATGATGTGGGAAGACAGTGGATTTAATTAATACAAAACACAAGACAAATGATGTGTGAAGACAGTGGATTTAATTAATACAAAGCACAAGACAAATGATGTGTGAAGACAGTGGATTTAATTAATACAAAACACAAGACAAATGATGTGTGAAGACAGTGGATTTAATTAATACAAAACACAAGACAAATGATGTGTGAAGACAGTGGATTTAATTAATACAAAACACGGCAATCCATACACTCGTCTTCACCTTTGTCCCGTCGTTATGAAATGAAGGGCAGTGAGAGGTCGGATGACTGGTTATGAAATGAAGGGCAGTGAGAGGTCGGATGACTGGCGAATAATGCGGCAGTCGAAAATGGGCGTTCCATAGACAAAAGCGACATCAGCAATGCTTCAAGACAAAACATAAACTCTGACGATTTCAACCAAGACGATATAGGATATTCTCTGTCTCGGTTGTGCAAGTTATGCATACCGATAGGCGATAGGTGCGGCAAAACGGAAAGACCATACGGGAGACTCCAGTAAATACATCAACCAACACAGAACGGGAGTTATTAATCCACCGTTTCCCAAAGTGGGCGGTACCGTCACACAGTGAGCTCTGAAGCGTTCTGTGAGGTGATAGTGGGATCAGAAGAATTTGGGGATGTTCAGACGATTAGGGTTAATAAATCAGAAATTAATCAGAAATATTTTTAAATAAATTATTTTCGTGATTTTGATATTGAATAATCATTTAAAATTTGACTTCTGCATTTTAATTCATCTTATACTTGTCTTACACGATCCATTTTTTCATCAATTTTCTATTTCATGAATATAATCATTTGAAAATTGACCATGTATTACAGAAATATATATCAATTTTCTATGTAAAGAGAAAATAGAGCATGTATATATGTGGGAGGAGGCGTTGGCAAACTGTTATAATGTGGAGGGGGCGTTGGCAAACTGTTATAAAGTGGAGGGCATTACAAAGTTTATGTTGTGCAAAGTGGGTGGTGGGACGAAAAGGTTTGGGCGCGGCCATCGTAAATAATGGCCTTCGCGCACCATTTTTCAAGATGGAGGGTGAGGCGGATTATTCAAACGTGTTTAGTAAACATATGGACAAACGGACATCTTTAGTAAACATAACAAGAAAATAACGATGCCTAGTAAGTGCTGTGTACCAAAATGTAGATCAAATTACGATTGTAATTATATATGTATAGTTTAAGTTAATTTAACTGATCTGTCCTCATATCATCTGGATATGAAGATAAGTTCTTAGCCACTACAAACCATAAGGAGATTGTCATACAAATTGTAACTACCAGTTACATGACATTAGACAATACTGTATGTGTTTGGAAGCTCAAAAATAAATATTTTATTGTCTGCGGTTCCAACATTTTCCTCAACAGTGATATAAAAATCAGGAATGTTCAATGCAATGTTCAGCAAGCTGCGTCTTCACAAAAAAGGAAAGGAGCAAAATTCAGTAGTAGATAAATATATTTGTGTAATACTATTTAGTTTATGTGCTGATCAAGTTGTAGTGTTGTGAAAATTGATTGGCACAGCATTTTGTTTTCCCTTGTTATCCTGTATCACTAGTGATCTCTTCGGACATAATGTATCAAAAGTTGTTACATAGACTTGATCTCCTTCGACATAATGTAACAAAAATTGGCATGTAGATTATTGATCTCCTTCGACATAATGTATCAAAAGTTGTCACATAGACTATTGATCTCTTTCGATATAATGTAACAAAAGTTGGCAAGTAGACTATGTAAGTACATTAGTAATCATATATAAATTACTCTAAGTATTCTATATAAAATTAAACTAAAATAGTATGTGAGAGCAACAACTATCGCTACTCATCAGAAAACTTCTTCTGTAATACACACATGCATCCAACAAGTTTCTAACATCTGCAAGATATAGTGTCTAGATCGGCGTTTCCCAATAGTAACAGACAATAGCTAGTCTGTAAGAATACACCGTCTCAGCTTGTGACGTCACATGGCAATATTGCCGTCTGCGCTGAGGCCATTATTTACGATGGCCGCGGTTTGTAAATCTATGGTCTCATCAAACCACACTCCTGATTTTGACCGAAATAAAATGTCGGATCTTCAACATTTTTCACAGTGTCTAATCAACCGGTAAAAGGGAAATAACAATGAGATTACTAGAACACTATGTGTTAGAGTTATAACTATGTACAGGTATTTGCGGAAACAAAAAGAGTTCTGTATAAAAATGTCATTTATTTAATGAACAACCAGATATTTAAACAACACAAGTCTCAAAAAGTTAAAGAATATCATCAAACCACAACGCACAATAGAACCTAAAGTTGAATAATGATAAAAAATACAATTTTATTTAAAACACCCACTCAATAGTGTGAACTGGTGAACGTAAAGAATAAATTAACAAAAGAAATCTGAGGACCATATGAGCATTTAGATTTTCAGTCCAAAAATGAAACAAAAGTAAAGAACTCGTTTTCATACAGTATATTACGAAATACGGTTTTAGGCCCATACTTTTAGTTGGCAACATGAACACGGCCATGGATGTGGTCAGTATTCCACCTGACATCTTTACTTTCCAGTGTTTCTTTCGTACCGAATTCAGTCTGGGTAAACCTTAGAACTATTCGAAATGACATTCTTCTCGCATTGAGAGTGTTTTTCCGAACAGAGGAGATTCATGGCTGTGAATCCCACTCGCTGACCAGATTGAGAGAGATGGGTGTCAATATTGGTACAGCCCGAATAGAATGACATACTAAATATGCAGAGATTGATTAATCAACATCGAACTGGCGCGTTAGGCCGCTGGACGCTGCTGGATTTGCTGAGGCGGAGATCGGATCACATATGGACATGTCCGGAGTGCTATGATGATAGTCCTCATATAACTGATAACTGATAACTATTACGGTAGGAGAAAATCTCACTGTTAAAATGTATCACATGACCACACGCCTAGAACACAAGTGCACTAACTCCTACTGTAACGCAACTGTCTCATTGCAAGACAAACAAGAATAGCCAACAACTAGGATAATATATGTTTCTACACAACAGAGAGAATATCGCTGCATCACGCAGGACACAATACAAGTAACTATGGAGTATTAGCAGTATGTGATAGAAATGTTTTATAGAAATGTTTAATGTATATGAAATAGAAGCCGACTTTATCATACAATGGTCCTAGCACCTAGTGGCAGCTTGATTGAATGATTGATTGATAAGATCACCAATATTGTACTTCAATGAATAAATGAAGTGTGCACTGATCTCTTTTTTTCATAGGATGATATGAGCGACAGTTTACAAGCTACGCAGCACACTGTCGAGTATGTGCCTTAGTCACCGCCAGTGCTTCCATTGTCATGCTACTTGTTGTATACTAAATGTACCACTGATTTCCTTGACCATTTTATTGTATGAGCTTTCAGAGAAGTTATTATTAAGTGTAGATGGTTAGTTAAGTAATTGTACTTTCTAGTAGCTACGTTTGCTTTTAAATAGTGAAAGGAACACCTGTGGAGAACTCTTAAACGAAGTCTTTAAGCTGACAATCAAGCAATCATATCAACAACAGGGAACAGCTACAGCAACACACTAACAGACTCCAGTTAACATACTATGAATACAATATGAGAATAAAAGTAAACAAAAGCGAAGTAATGACATTCGCTAGAAAGGAAAACGCCACCAATATCTCCATCGACAAACATCAATTAAATCAAGTCGAAGACTTTACGTACATAGGCAGCATTTTTTTTCCTGCAAATGGAAGAATAACTAACGAAATCCAACATAGATACAATAAAGCAAAAAAATCATATGACAAATGGCGTCAATTTTGAAAACCACACATTTAAACATGAACACTGAAATAGCATTTTTGAATACAATCTTTCTCCCAACATGATGCTATCAGTGCCAAAACTGTACGCTGACATCAAATGATAGAAGAAAACTAGTCACGACAGAGATGAAGCGTATACACAGAATGCTGGGAGTATCAAAAAGAGACCTGTTTCGAAATAAAGACATCAGTGGGGGAGGGGGGAGTGACACAGCATCAGTACTGAAATTCATCAAGAAACAACAAATGAAATGGTTCGGCCACACAAACAGATTACCAACAGACAGAGCTCCTTTAAGAGCAATGCTGCTCTGATATAAAGCAAAAGATCGTCCAATCACAAGGTGGACCCATGAAATAACAGAGGCAGTGGAAAACACTGTTTATGAGGCGGACATTAAAGCCCGTTCGTTAAACATCTTCTTATCCTGACGCTGTGAGACAAAACAGGATTGGAGTAAAAGGGAAAAAAAAGCTTTAATGTAAAATAATATAAACAATTCAACTTAATTTTTTGACAAAACCTTATTACGTAATAAGATTTTAAATAAATATAGTTTAGAAAAAATTTCTAAAATATTTAATAATTGACATTTTCAGGACTAACTTTAGCATTTTTAGGTCATGTTTTGTCCATTTTCAGGTCTTAAATGCCTGGTTTTCAATTCATTTTTAGGTCATATTTTGTCCATTTGCAGGTCTTAAATGCCTGGTTTTCAATCTATTTTTAGGTCATAAAGTTTCTTGCTCTAATCATCACAATTTTTATTTAAATGCAATATATGTGCACACTTATTTAACTATTTATATCTAAGATTAAGACGTTGACGGTTGTGTAGCTGATGGTGTAATTTGTGCCCATTTCTATGTCACTAAAGTGGTGTATGGTATGGATTGGGTTAGTTTTCTTCATCCACGTGTCCTTATATCTGTCAATCTAAAGAATTAAATACACGCTACTATAGTCTGTCCATTAATTCGTGAGCACGTTTGAAATTGATTTTCTCGAAAACTACCTGTTGGATCTCAGTGATTTTTGCAAGCAGCCTTAGAATATCCATGACGCTAGAGAAATATTTTTTTCCAAGAAAATTTGATGTAGTTTGAAATATTTCTTCTTCAGGTTATATTAAAATCAACCTCACCGGATTGTACACAATAGTAACAGATCTACGGTACACAGACGCGTTGTTCTAAAATACATTATGGTAACATTGAAATATCGTGAGTAAACAACAATTTCAAGGGAATTCCCGTGCACCTAACCCAGTCGACTTTGAACGCGGAAAGCATATGACGTTATAATTGGGATACAGTTGTATAGTTATAGGTGTATCTCGCTATTTGTATGAAGTTATTGTATCATATTTGTTGGCTTATCAAAACTGACATTGATATCACATTCATAATGAGTCTGAAGTGCACATTTATAACAATGCAGAAGGTTACAGTTTTACTATACCAACACTTCCGTAGGGAATCTAAGAGAGGTCATCTATATTGCGATATTCATAACCCTGAGAAACGAACGCAACTGGCGCTTGGTCTGAATAGAGAATCCTTTTCCCGATGTTTTAAACAGGACACAAAGTGCACTAATGTCAAGCAAGGAAGGAAAAGAACAATTGACGACTTGGACATAGATGTCATAAGACGGAGCTCTTGAAAATGTTTGCGACAAATCAACTTGTTACTCTCAGGAAACTGAAATTAAAACTGCAATCAGATTGCAGCATAGACATTTCTAAAAGTACTCTATGGAAAATTGTAAGAGCCGCCGGCTTCACCTTCAGAAAAACTATAGGCGCAGGAATATACTTTGCTGCGCGAAGTAAATACCTGAGGCAGATCCGTGAGCGGCGGAGGCAAGGCTATGATATTGTATATTTGGACGAATCCTGGGTCAATGCTCACCACACCAATGCTAAAGAATGGCAATCAGTAGACGGTGAACAGAAAAGAAAAAAACCAAGCAGCAAAGGCCAGCGTATTATACTAACACATGCAGGAAGCAGTGAAGAAGGTCTTGTCCATGACGCTGGACTTTTCTTTGCAATCAAAAAGTACCGACGGTAGGGACTACCACACAGAAATGAATGGACATATTTTCAGGCACTGGATGGAGAAAGATCTACTTCCAATTCTAAACAGACCATCATGCTTGGTTATGGATAATGCATCCTATCACAACGCAGAATCAGCGGAAGACAAAGTACCAACTGCATCAAATACAAAAGATCAAATTAGGACGTGGCTTGCTAAGGAAAATGTCAGCTTCGATGATACATATTTGAAACCCGAGTTGTTGCACCTGGTGAGGATGACAAATAAGACAAAGGTGTTTCATATTGACAAAATCATTGCGGAATACGGCCACACGTCTTTGCGACTACCTCCATATCATGCTCACCTCAATCCGATAGAGCTTGTCTGGGCTAAAGTAAAAGGGCAAGTTGCCGAACAGAACAGGACGTTTAAAATGTGTGATGTTGAAGTTCTGAAACGTGAGTCCCTCTCAATGATAGACATGCAGTTCTGGAAGAAGTGTGTTGAACATGTGCTCCGAGAGGAAGACGAGTACTGGCACCGAGATGGATTACAATTTGTCCAGCCAGTAACAATTATCAACCTCATGGAATCGTCAGATTCGGGATGATACAAATCATATTTTGATTACAGACTGAGAAATAGCAACGTATACATTTCCATATCCAAATGCGTCTACCATCATACAATTTGTGGTGAAGTTAAGACACCCTGGGGTCTAATGGTGACCGAAGGGAGGACTAACTGTTGCATATTGTATCCAAGTTCACGATTGCACATAAAGGGCAACACAGTTAATTACTTGACCTATCAAGTTAATATGGAGTATCAGGTTAATATCAAGTTAATACCTATGAATAGAATTGACATGGACAAATTCTAGGGATTACTGTAAAATCAAAATTTGAGCCCCGTATTTGCAATTGTCATAAAAGATCAAAGGAATTCGCCGATGTGCAAAATCCGTAGCATCTATGAACTACTGGTTAGCTTTATTTTAGCGTCATGGATATTCTAAGGCTGCATGCAAAAATCACTGAGATCCAACAGGTAGTTTTCTAGAAAATCAATTTCAAACGTGCTCACGAATTAATGGACAGACTATAGCAAAAGTGTGAAGGCTCACCATCATCAATGTGCGTATCCTTTATAGGACTTTGTTCTCTTTGCAGCACATCTGAAATTCACTCTGTCTCTTGCCAGTTCACCCACTTCGTCGATGGTCATGTTCATGGTTTCTTTAATATCTTGTAGCCATCTTCTTCTTGGTCTGCCTCTGCGTCCTGGGACCCTGCCCTCTAATATTGTTCTTTCCAGGCCATCGTGGCGCTTGATGTGGCCAAAGTATATATTTTTTTCTGTATAATATGTTGTTTATCAGCCACTTCTCTTTAACATTCTGTTCTTTCAGGACATCAGTGTTCTTTCTTTTTCTGTCCATGGTATTCGTAGGATCTTTCTGTAACATTTAGTTCTTTTCTGTACATGGTATTCGTAGGATCTTTCTGTAACATTTAGTTCTTTTCTGTACATGGTATTCGTAGGATCTTTCTGTAACATTTAGTTCTTTTCTGTACATGGTATTCGTAGGATCTTTCTGTAACATTTAGTTCTTTTCTGTACATGGTATTCGTAGGATCTTTCTGTAACATTTAGTTCTTTTCTGTACATGGTATTCGTAGGATCTTTCTGTATATGTGAAGGTTACAGATATTTATATATAACTACCAACATTTATTTTTTTACTGACACCGTATACTTTCTTTAGACAGAATCCACTTTGATCAACAACAAAATTTATAGTTTTACAACTACTTCTACACCATATCAACAACACTTCTAGAGAGTTACAGACTGACTGCAGACACAAACTACACTTTCAAGTTGATACTTATGTCATGTGACCAGAATATTATTACATTGTCAGTTATACATTTTCTAAGAGGTTCATGTTTGTAAAGTTTGTGTGTGCATTTTTATGTAGGTTCGTTTATTTGTTACGCTAAACGTTCCTTCCTTCCTTTCGTTCGCTTGAAATATTGTCTATATATTCAATGTTGTCTCTTGTATCAACTTCACTGTCTTTTGTAGCTCACACAGAGGTATGTGTAGTTTTCTATCGAGTTTCAGTGGGCCATTGAGTTTGCCTCAGTGTATCATATTCGGAACAGTCTTGAAGTATGCTTTCTGCGTGCAGTCTGGTGTGCCTGTCCACATGTACATATGGCTGAAGTGCCAATCTTGAATTTTGTATACATGTGGCTGCGGAGTCGATTGTGTCCTGTTACGCTGATATGAGTTAAATCATTTATTACATGTAACGCAACTATTCTACCTCTAGTTCAGATATTACACTCAGCAATGCTCGGTTAGGAAAACAAGTTGAATACAGAATGTCTGTCTTAAATAGCATAATTTTCACTGACACTGAAATAGTTTTCTCACATTAACCGCCAAAGTGGTTTAGAGACAGCAATAATCAGGGCTTGTTTGAAGAAACATGGAGCTAGCTAGACCATCGATTTACAAACGTTTTCGGCTCACCGCCCACTTTGCAGGACATAAACTTTGTAACGCCCCTCCCCATTATAACAGTTTGCCAACGCCCCCCTCCCACATATATACAAGATCTATTTTCACTTTGACATAGAAAATTGTTCACTGTCATATATGGTCAATTTTTAAGGGTTTATATACAGGAAATGGAAAATTGATGAAAAAATGGATCGTGTAAGACGGGCATAAGATGAATTAAAATGCAGAATTAAGATTTTAAATGATTGTTCAATCGCAAAGTCACGAAAACAAATCCCCCCAAATGCTTCTGAACCCACCATCGCCCTCCTAGAAGGCTTCAGCGCCCACTGGGGGGCGGTATCGGCCACTTTGGGAATCTAATAGCTAGACCATGGTGGAAACATTGCATAAAGGATACATTGAAAATGAAGATGGAGGAAGTGGGAGAACAGGTTAGGGATCAAAAGTATTTAATGGGAGATGTGATGGAAACGACGTTCTGTAATGACAGGCTACATGAATATTACGTTTATAAAAAAACTTTATATATAAGTAGTATGAAGCTGATATTCAAGTGATATGGAGTTGACAAATCAAATGTGCGCTCAGTCCTAAAGTATGGATCAGAGACAATGGAAAACAAAACCAAGACCGAGTGTCACATAAGAGGCTTTGAGGAAAGATGTCTCAGAAAAATTATTCTGAGAGTCCATCATCATCAGGTGACATGCCGACTGTCGTAGGCAATCATGTATCTTCACAAAACGTCTGTCATTGGTACTGACTATCAGTTCGAATGTTGACACCATTTCCTGCCATAAAGTCAGTTTGTCCAGAATTTTCCTCTCTGTCGTCCTCATCTTATTTCCATTGATTTCCGGTTGTTACAATGTTATAAACTCTCTTCTCATCATGTCCGAGAAATGATGACTGAGTCGTTCTACTTGATAATACGTTTTCCGTGCCTTGACCTTTTCAACATATCAACATTAGTCATTCTAACAGTCCATGGAATTCTTAGAATTATCCTGTTAAAAAACACATCTCTGTATCTTCCAGAGAATTGATTCTTAGTAGACCTGACAATGCTAAAGGCCTATTGCTCAAGGCAGCAACAAGGAATTTGCTCAATGTTCCGAAAATGCTAAAGGGGCCATATTGCTCAAGGCAGCAACAAGAATTGCTCAATGTTCCGAAAATGCTAAAGGCCATATTGCTAAGGTAGCAACAAGGAATTGCTCAATGTTCCGAATGCTAAAGAGCCATATTGACTCAGGCAGCAACAAGAATTTACTCAATGTTCCGAAAATGCTAAAGGGGCCATATTGCTCAAGGCAGCAACAAGGAATTTGCTCAATGTTCCGAAAATGCTAAAAGCCATATTGCTCAAGCAGCAAACAACGAATTGCTCAATGTTCGAAAATGCTAAAGGCATATTGCTCAAGGCAGCAACAACGAATTTGCTCAATGTTCCGAAAATGCTAAAGGGGCCATATTGCTCAAGGCAGCAACAAGGAATTTGCTCAATGTTCCGAAAATGCTAAAGGGGCCATATTGCTCAAGGCAGCAACAAGGAATTTGCTCAATGTTCCGAAAATGCTAAAGGGGCCATATTGCTCAAGGCAGCAACAAGGAATTTGCTCAATGTTCCGAAAATGATTTCACAAATAAACATGAAAATGATTTGCTCAAGTTACATAGAAACTTCCGGCGTGATGTCAATAGACATAGACTATGTCTATTGTAGACAATAACATAGACATACAAACTTGCGGCGTGATGTTGACCACACCACTCATCGTGTGCCGACGTTCGATGAAAAATGTGGGTCTAACACCGTATTACCCTATATACCACATGTGACCAAAAGGGCTCGTTTACTTTACTTTTATATACAAACTTGTTTACTAAATGGTTCGTGTAACTGGGTGTTTTTTAGAGACCCCTAAGAAAGACCGAGACTCCCAAAATGGCAAAAATGAAAACTATACTTTTTACATATTGTCTCCTGCCCGTGTGGTGACGTGGCCCGCAAGGGAAGCAAAGAATAGTACCACTGCAACCTACAAGGCATGTCGTTAGAGGCGATCGATGTAGGACCTAAGGAAGCTACCTAGTAAAAAAACATAGCAGAAATCGGATGTGCTGGCCTACTTGTAGACGCATAATTGACACAACGTACAAACGCTCTTAGGCTCAGATCACATTCAAATCACACAGAGTGGTTAACAAGTGTTCGATATGGAACGTTCGAAGAAAAAGACAGATTGTCTTTAGTAATGAAAGGGTTAAAATGACATCAGCAAATTTAAGTCGTAGACTATGCATAGTCTAGCCAGTCTGATTTTAAAAAAACATAATCTTTCATCTGACATAAACATTAGTAATGTCAGTGTTAACAGCGTTATGGTTATATTTGTTGTTGCTTCATTAAAAAGTAATGACTTGTTGGGTTTACTGTCAGGTTAGGTGACACCACAACATATTTTTACTTGTTCATTTTATGTATTGTAAATATAGTAGGCTTATCATAATACACGATCTACCTATTTCTCACTTTGTCTCTCTTTCGCCTGCACACATACACACACACACAACACTCATATACATGCCAAATAAAGAATATATCATAGATGTGTCTATGCAATAATATTTCGTAGAATGTTGAAAAATGGAAGACAAATTTACAGAAGTAAATTAACCCGTTCTCCTACACTGTGATATATTGGGGAATATTGTGTTAGGCTTGCACTTTTATTCGCCCAACGGCACACGATATATGACGTAGTCAACATCCCTCCAGACGTCTTTATTTTTCGATGTTTCTCTGGTACCCAATTGAGGCTAGTTCGACCTGAGAGCCGTTGCGGTCGGAAAAAGTATAATTTCAATTGAGGAATTTTCCCTGCGACCGCTTGTCTATGGAGTCTCTATACTATCGCGACTCTCTATCGCAGCCACTAAGAAGTTTTTCTCTGGAGATGTGTTACCGGTGAGGATATTCACAAAACAGATCAGACTGCAGTCAAACTATTTGATTGGCAAAACACGTAATCACAAAGTACTGTAGTTTTACATTACAAAAACAATGATAAAATACAGTAACGTTTCGACCAAGGCCTTTATCAAGCAAACGAACAACAGGAGTGACAAATTTAAAAAAACAAATGGACGACCAAAAACAAACGTTTCTAATGAAAATCTGGAAATAAAAACGAAAATCTGGGAATAAAAACGAATAACGAAATAAATGTAACACAAATAACACACATAAAAACTAGAAAAAGAACGGAAGAGAACAATAACAAATCTAGTAAATATATAACTTTAATACATGCAACATATACCCATATAGATTACAAGGCATGGGAAGAGAAAGTACTAAGAAGCATAGGAATGTAATACGTTGAGCCCACGTGGTCGCAAGGTACCATACACAAAAATCAACCGATTCTCCAGAGCAAATCGACTGCGATCATCCGAGGAACACGATCGGATGGCTGTGACCTGGACATCGTGAGCTCCTAAATGGCCAGTATCATTGAAATGGGTGGCTACAGGGTCACAGAGCATTGGCGTATGTTGCGCAAGTGTTGGGCGAATCGGTCACTGAGCCTCTTGCCTGCTCACCGATATAAGCCTTGTTACACCGCTTACAGATAATGGCATAGATAAGATTACGGGACTCGCATGTGAAACCATCGTCAATAAGAAACGTGGCTAAAGGAAAAGATACAGTACGCGTCTGTATCACATAAGCACACGTGTTGCCGCGACGCCACACTGACAGTGCCAAAATGAGTCTGGATATTGGACTTAAGGCGACTGTGTACCAACATATCCTTAAGACTTCTGTCCCGTCTGTAAGCCAACAAAGGATAGTTGGGGAAGACAGAACGGGTCTCAGGATCTGACTTAAGGAAAGCCTGGCTTAAACGCTGGCTGAAACCGGACACATCGCCGAAGGATAAGCACCAGAGCTCCAAATGGTGCTGAAGATGTGACGTAAAACACACCAATGCTAAGGCTGCATGAATCGCATTTCCAAAAGAATGGAATTTATGGGGAAATCTGGTACATCAGTCTAGGCAGTAGTCGAGAGAGAGAGAGGGAGAGAGAGAGAGAGAGAGAGAGAGAGAAGATGGATTCAGGATGTAACTCGCCCATGTGTTGCCGAGGCTCACAATGAGAGCAAAGAATAGTACCACTGCGACCTACAATGCATGTCGTAAGAGGCGACTGAAGTAGGGGCCTAGGAATGTTACCCTTGTCAATAAAAAGCCTCGCAGAAATCGTATGTGCTGGCCTATGTGCAAGAGCATAACTGGCACAACGTACAATTGCTCTTAGGCTCGGATCACATACAAATCACAAAGTGGTTAACAAGTGGTCGATAAGAAGCGTTCGAAGAAGAAGAAGAAGAATGTAAATTTGAACATGAGAGGCTATGAGAGATAGAAATTTGAACATGATAGCTGCAGAGGCTATGAGAGATAGAAATTTGAACATGATAGCTGCAGAGGCTATGAGAGATAGAAATTTGAACATGATAGCTGCAGAGGCTATGAGAGATAGAAATTTGAACATGATAGCTGCAGAGGCTATGAGAGATAGAAATTTGAACATGATAGCTGCAGAGGCTATGAGAGATAGAAATTTGAACATGATAGCTGCAGAGGCTATGAGAGATAGAAATTTGAACATGATAGCTGCAGAGGCTATGAGAGATAGAAATTTGAACATGATAGCTGCAGAGGCTATGAGAGATAGAAATTTGAACATGATAGCTGCAGAGGCTATGAGAGATAGAAATTTGAACATGATAGCTGCAGAGGCTATGAGAGATAGAAATTTGAACATGATAGCTGCAGAGGCTATGAGAGATAGAAATTTGAACATGATAGCTGCAGAGGCGATGAGAGATAGAAATTTGAACATGATAGCTGCAGAGGCTATGAGAGATAGAAATTTGAACATGATAGCTGCAGAGGCTATGAGAGATAGAAATTTGAACATGATAGCTGCAGAGGCTATGAGAGATAGAAATTTGAACATGATAGCTGCAGAGGCTATGAGAGATAGAAATTTGAACATGATAGCTGCAGAGGCTATGAGAGATAGAAATTTGAACATGATAGCTGCAGAGGCTATGAGAGATAGAAATTTGAACATGATAGCTGCAGAGGCGATGAGAGATAGAAATTTGAACATGATAGCTGCAGAGGCTATGAGAGATAGAAATTTGAACATGATAGCTGCAGAGGCTATGAGAGATAGAAATTTGAACATGATAGCTGCAGAGGCTATGAGAGATAGAAATTTGAACATGATAGCTGCAGAGGCTATGAGAGATAGAAATTTGAACATGATAGCTGCAGAGGCTATGAGAGATAGAAATTTGAACAAGATAGCTGCAGAGGCTATGAGAGATAGAAATTTGAACATGATAGCTGCCGAGGCTATGAGAGATATAAATTTGAACATGATAGCTGCAGAGGCTATGAGAGATAGAAATTCCAAAGGACTGCTAGGATGGCAACGTTCTGATTTGGACAAGCTATTTGATGATGATATGTTGAATGTAACATATATATTAACAACGGCGCCAACATCTACAACATCCTACTATTTTGAACAATTGACATTACTTAATCATGCATGCAGAACATAGACAACATCCAAAGTATACAACAACACTTACCTGTACTGGCTGGTCCTTCTCTCGTAAACCATCCTTAAAGTATCCATATTGCATATACAAGTAATTAACTGCTCACGCAATGTCTGTGCTCACGTACAGTGACATGTACTCGTAAATACTGAATCCAATAGAATACACTCTGAACGTAATTCTAACAATTGTGCGTGCGCAAACACTGTCTTAAAAAAACAGTATCCAATGAAAGTAAATATATAGAAAATTAAAGATTGCATTTCAACCACAAATTTAAAAGTTATTTTTTTTTAAAAAGAGAAGACAATTTGGACGGAAAAAATTTGAATTAAGTTTGAAGAAATAATTTTTGTAAAGTTTCGTAAACAACGTATATAATTGATGACAGTGTCAGATAGTTTACATTTTATTTTGCTTTTATATATCTTAAACAACGTATATAATTGATGACAGTGTCAGATAGTTTACACTTTATTTTGCTTTTATGTCATCAGACGTGACTAACTTCTTTCAAACAACCAGTTTGATTATACTATCATTATTGAAATTTCAATATGATACGTGCGGTCTCAGGTGTGAGAAATCAACTAATCATATGGTAGTTAGAGATAAAGAAAATTATCAAATTATAAGTTGCCAACTCTTCTAAGGACACAGTATACCAAAAATATATCACTCAATAATATTTAAATATATATAATTCATACCACAGCACAGAAGATGCACAGCCGCAAATAATAGTAATACTTCATACAACACGGATCTAAATTGTTCATATTTATACTAAATTTAGATCACTTCTAATTATTGTCCATGAGCCAGATCACGAATAATTTATTTCACTTACAACCAGAAACAAACAGTAGCTTTCGTAGTTGTCTTCTGTACTTGAAATCTCGAGCGATGCTGGTGAGCCACACAAGACAATACTTAGCGTAAATGTGTCCACTTCCGACCAAGTAGACCTATCAGTTAAGACATAGATTCTCAAGCCCACCGCCCACTTTGCGCGACATAAACTTTATAACTTCCCTCCCCACATACATATACATGTTCTATTTTCTCTTTGACATAGAAAATTGATATATATTTCTGCAAATACATGGGTCAACTTTCAAATGATTATATAAATGAAATAGAAAATTGATGAAATAATGGATCGTGTAAGACGGACATAAGATGAATTAAAATGTAGAATTCAAATTTTTAATGATTATTCAATCACAAAATCACGAAAAAACGCCCCCAATGCTTCTGAACACACTATCGTCGCCCTGGGAGGCTTCATCGCTCACTGGGAGTGTGGGCAGTACTGCCTACTTTGGGAACCCATGAGTTAAGAGAATGAGCTGCTCTACATTTTAAAACAGACAATAGATATACACGGCCATGTCTCAATCTGCAACAATAGATCAGTGATGACAACGCAGTGTTTAACATGTCTCAATCTGCAACAATAGATCAGTGATGACAACGCAGTGTTTAACATGTCTCAATCTGCAACAATAGATCAGTGATGACAACGCAGTGTTTAACATGTCTCAATCTGCAACAATAGATCAGTGATGACAACGCAGTGTTTAACATGTCTCAATCTGCAACAATAGATCAGTGATGACAACGCAGTGTTTAACATGTCTCAATCTGCAACAATGGATCAGTGATGACAACGCAGTGTTTAACATGTCTCAATCTGCAACAATAGATCAGTGATGACAACGCAGTGTTTAACATGTCTCAATCTGCAACAATAGATCAGTGATGACAACGCAGTGTTTAACATGTCTCAATCTGCAACAATAGATCAGTGATGACAACGCAGTGTTTAACATGTCTCAATCTGCAACAATAGATCAGTGATGACAACGCAGTGTTTACCATGTCTCAATCTGCAACAATAGATCAGTGATGACAACGCAGTGTTTACCATGTCTCAATCTGCAACAATAGATCAGTGATGACAACGCAGTGTTTAACATGTCTCAATCTGCAACAATAGATCAGTGATGACAACGCAGTGTTTAACATGTCTCAATCTGCAACAATAGATCAGTGATGACAACGCAGTGTTTAATATGTTTCAATCTGCAACAATAGATCAGTGATGACAACGCAGTGTTTAACATGTTTCAATCTGCAACAATAGATCAGTGATGACAACGCAGTGTTTACCATGTCTCAATCTGCAACAATAGATCAGTGATGACAACGCAGTGTTTACCATGTCTCAATCTGCAACAATAGATCAGTGATGACAACGCAGTGTTTAACATGTCTCAATCTGCAACAATAGATCAGTGATGACAACGCAGTGTTTAACATGTCTCAATCTGCAACAATAGATCAGTGATGACAACGCAGTGTTTACCATGTCTCAATCTGCAACAATAGATCAGTGATGACAACGCAGTGTTTAACATGTCTCAATCTGCAACAATAGATCAGTGATGACAACGCAGTGTTTAACATGTCTCAATCTGCAACAATAGATCAGTGATGACAACGCAGTGTTTACCATGTCTCAATCTGCAACAATAGATCAGTGATGACAACGCAGTGTTTAACATGTCTCAATCTGCAACAATAGATCAGTGATGACAACGCAGTGTTTAACATGTCTCAATCTGCAACAATAGATCAGTGATGACAACGCAGTGTTTAACATGTCTCAATCTGCAACAATAGATCAGTGATGACAACGCAGTGTTTACCATGTTTGAATTCTGACTTCCAGAACGCTTAATCTCTTCAATAAATGTTTAGTCTTGAGTAAATCATTATTCACATGCAAAACAAAAGTAACAAAGTAACATAAAGTATAAGTGTAGAAATTGAAGTGAGACTGCGATAGTGCAGTTGTTAGGGAATTTGTTTCGTATGCGAGTAGTCCCATGATTCATGATTAAATTCACTAGTCGAAGTAACATTTTGTTCCGACCGTAATGCTTCTCAAATTGACCTAGTCTCAACTGTGTACCAGAGTAAAGATAAGAAAAAATTTGACCGGTGTGCTGTTAATTTCATTACCCATCGTGTGCCGCTGTTCAAAGAGAAAAACAGGGACATAACATCCTATTCCCCAATAGACCGCATGGCAGAAAAGCGGTATCTTTATTGACTTTAAAGAGACAGAGAGAGAGAGAGGAGAGAGAGAAAAAGAGTACATGAAAGGTGTTCTGACATCTTATCTTCACAGCACTCTGTCTTCAAGACATCTTATCTTCACGGCATCCTGTCTTATAGACATCTTATCTTCACGGCACCCTGTCTTCTACTCAATATATCTTCACGGCACCCTATCTTCTAGACATCTTATCTTCACGGCATTCTGTCTTCTAGACATAATATCTTCACGGCATCCTGTCTTCTAGACATCTTATCTTCACGGCACCCTGTCTTCAAGACATCTTATCTTCACAGCACCCTGTTTTCTATATATCTTATCTTCATGGCACTCTGTCTTCTAGACATCTTATCTTCACGGCACCCTGTCTTCTACACATCTTATCTTCACGGCATCCTGTCTTCTAGACATCTTATCTTCACGCCCCCCTGTTTTATAGACATCTTATCTTCATGGTACCCTGTCTTCTAGATATCTTATCTTCACGGCACCCTGTTTTATAGACATCTTATCTTCACGGCACCCTGTCTTCTAGACATCTTATCTTCACGGCACCCTGTTTTATAGACATCTTATCTTCACGGCACCCTGTCTTCTAGATATCTTATCTTCACAGCACCCTGTCGTCTAGATATCTTATCTTCACGGCACCCTGTCTTCTAGATATCTTATCTTCACGGCACCCTGTCGTCTAGATATCTTATCTTCACAAGACTCTGTCTTCTAGATATCTTATCTTCACTGCACCCTGTCTTCTACTCAACATATCTTCCAGCATCCTATCTTCTAGACATCATATCTTCACGCATCCTGTCTTCAAGACATCTTATCTTCACGGCACCCTGTCTTCAAGACATCTTATCTTCACAGCACCCTGTTTTCTATATATCCTATCTTCATGGCACTCTGTCTTCTAGACATCTTATCTTCATGGTACCCTGTCTTCTACACATCTTATCTTCACGGCAAACTGTAGTCTAGATATCATTATCTTCACGCACCCTGTCTTCACATCTTATCTTCCTGCACCCTGTCTTCTACACATCTTATCTTCACGGCACCCTGTCTTCTAGATATCTTATCTTCACGGCACCCTTTCTTCTAGACATCTTATCTTCACTGCACCCTTTCTTCTACACATCTTATCTTCACTGCACCCTTTCTTCTAGACATCTTATCTTCACGGCACCTTGTAGTCTAGATATCTTATCTTCACGAGACTCTGTCTTCTAGACATCTTATCTTTACTGTAACATATACAACTCTTCTAAACAACTTTTTTTCACAGTGCTATGTCTTATAAACATCTTACCTTCAGAGTACCTTTACTCTAATATCTTTTATTCACGGAAACTCTTTCTTACTGAGCAAAATATCCAATCTTAGATAGGTGAGTTAGGAGTTTTGTCAAGAGCCCATGGGAAGCAGCGGAAGCAATGAATATGATCAGAGCCCAGGAAGCAGCGGAAGCAATGAATATGATCAGAGCCCCAGGAAGCAGCGGAAGCAATGAATATGATCATTAAATAGACAATGTACAAGAATTAGGAGTTTGAAAACAAAAACAAATTACCCAACACAGGATTCGAACCACTTACCCTTATTTCTTACGGCACCCATTGTCTAAACTAGCAATACAAGCATTCTTACGAACACAACCAGGGAGCCATTGTCTAAACTAGCAATACAAGCATTCTTACGAACACAACCAGGCATCCATTGTCTAAACTAGCAATACAAGCATTCTTACAGACACAACCAGGATCCATTGTCTAAACTAGCAATACAAGCATTCTTACGAACACAACCAGGCATCCATTGTCTAAACTAGCATACAAGCATTCTTACGAACACAACCAGGGATCCATTGTCTAAACTAGCAATACAAGCATTCTTACGAACACACCAGGCATCCATTGTCTAAACTAGCATACAAGCATTCTTACAGACACAACCAGGGATCCATTGTCTAAACTAGCAATACAAGTGTTCTTACGAACACAACCAGGGAGCCATTGTCTAAACTAGCAATACAAGCATTCTTACGAACACAACCAGGCATCCATTGTCTAAACTAGCAATACAAGTGTTCTTACGAACACAACAGGAGCCATTGTCAAACTAGCATGACAAGTGTCTACGAACACAACCAGGATCCATTGTCAAACTTTAATACATTTCTTACGAGACACAACTAGGAGCCATTGTAAACTGACAAATTCTACAACAACAGGATCCATTGTCTAGCAAGCATTCTCAACACAACAGGGCCATTGTCTAAACCAACAAATTCTTCGAACACAACGAATGTAACTAGTACAAGTGTTCTTGAACACACAGCATTATTCAACAAAGTTTACAACCAGGCATCATTGTTAAACTACAAGGTTTTACAACAACGTCATTGCTATCAATCAGTTTCACCCACAGATATGTCAAACTATAGCATTTTCACACCGGCCATTGTCTAAACTACATCAAGTGTTTAACACAGCATCCATTGTCAAACAGCAATAAAGTGTTCTTACAAAAACCAGCATCCATTTCAACTAATACAAGTGTTCTTGAACACACGACATTGTTAAATGCAATACAAGCTTCTTGACAACAGGACCATTGTCAACTAATACAGGTTCTCAACAACAGAGCCATTGCAAACTAGAATACATGTCTTGACAAGACCATTTCAAACTAGCAATCATTCTACAAACACAGGGGCCATTGAAGGGTTCGAACGTGTTGTAATTTTTTTCGGAACTTCTAATACTTGTAGACTATCTATTTATTAATCATATCTTTACGAGATCGCATCTTCTAAATGTCTTGTCGACCCGCCTGTCCACCGTGTTCGTAGCGCGTTGGACGACGGGTGTCAAGCCCAGTGTGAGTGCAGTTCAATTCCGCAGGCTGGCAGAAAAGTCACAGGTTCTCCAGATTTACGGTGTTCGTGGCACCGAACCGAAGGGTTACTATGTCCATGGCACAGAGCCGAAGAGCTGATTGCTCAAGTACTTCTGGACCGGGGGAAAAAAATGTCTTGTCGCTAAGACATAAAGTCATCTAAACATCCTTTCTTAACTGTCTCTTGTCTTCTGAACATCTCTCTGGCATACTTGCAACCATTTATTACAACAGTACATACAGTGAGTAACTGTTGTTAGTAACAACTTGTTACGTGTAGTATGTGTTCCTTCTGAAGGAAGCCAGAACGCCAAAGCTCAACAGCTTAAGTTAATTAGAATGCTAAATTAGCACAGCAGGGTGTAATAAGTCAGCATTGAATAGACATTCGTGGAAGATCATGTTCAACAAACTCTTGTCTCCTTCATCCCAGATACAACTATCCAACGCTTCTGTTGACGCAGACATTCCACATTAATGTAACACGAGCTATCGGTGGTTCCAAACTTGTAGAACAATATTCTTATAGAGTTCATCGCTTACGTCCTAATTTTCAAGAATATTGATTGATTGATAGGACCATCATCACTGCACTTCAGTGAGTAACCATGTGTGCTCCGATCTCTTTCTTACACAGGAAAATCTCAGCTGCAGTACAAAAACTCCGTAGCACCGGCGAGGGTCCCGATGTAATTTTGAAGATGGTGAAGATATTTTTGTAGGAATTTTATTTTTTAAATCTTTTCTAATAAATTTTTTTATGAACAGGGCAGCGGCTTTCCAGCCTGCTCTTCTCAATTTTCAGCTGGCAATGGTTCTTTTATGTGATCAAATTTAACACGGGACCTACGTTTTATCGTCCGTCTACGATAGGACTAGGAACTCGATTTCACCTACACTGAGATTATTGATCTCTGGAAAAATATCCCGATGGTTTCACGAGAGAGCGAACCTGATATCTTTGTCACGCGGGACGTGCACTTGATATCTTTGTCACGCAGGACGTGCACCTAAGCTCTACACTCCAGGGACTCCTTAAAAAACATTTCATATAGTCACTCTACCGTATTTAATATTGGGTTCATTTTTTCTACTTAGAAATATTCCTCTCATAGCATAATACGATACATTGGGCATGCAAGTAATTTCTCCATACCGCTCTGTCTTGGACAACTCGCTCAATCTCTTCCATGGAATTGAGTATTAGACGACATACAACCAAACTATACTTCAAATTGAATAAAAATAACAAAGCAGATTTTATCATGACAAATTTGCAATCTACAAGGAAAACTCATTAACAGTCTTACAGCAACAAAATAAACAATTAACCTGTGTGAGCGTGCGTGCGAGTGTATATGTGAGTGTGCTCATGTGAGTTGAGTGAGCGAGCTATCGAGTGAGTGTTTTATCGATTGGGTGGGTGTGTTATCGAGTGAGGGAGTGAGTGAGTGAGTGAGAGAGGAAGTGAATAAGCGAGTAAATGAGTGAATTAGTGAATGGGTGAGTGAGTGAGTGAGTAAGTGAGTGAGCGAGTAAGTGAGTGAGTGAGTGAAAAAGTGAGGCAATGAGTGAGTGAATGAGTGAGTGAATGAGTGAGGAAGTGAGGGAGTGAGTGAGTGAGTGGTGAGTGAGGTGAGTGAGGAATGAGTGAGTGAGGGAGAGGGAGTGAGTGAGTGAGTGTGAGTGAGTGAGTGAGTGAGTGAGTGAGTGAGTGAGTGGTGAGTGAGTGAGTGAGTGAGTGAGTGGTGAGTGAGTGAGTGAGGAAGTGAGTGAGTGAGTGAGTGATTGAGCTATTCAGTGAGGTAGTAAACCACGTACTGAGTCTACCATTTTCCAACAATGTCTATTATTTTCCTTTTTTTAAATGTCTACAATATGTCTACAATATGTCTACAATATGTCTACATATTGAACCAAAAAAAAACCAAAGTATGAAATGTTTAAGATATTTCCATAAAACGAGAAAGATATTCTTAAACATAATACTATTTTAATTAAATGTCTAACATTTTTGTCTGTTTATTAAAACCACAAACATAGCCAGGAAACCGCACTACCGTTTTTTCCAGCTGTACCAACATTATAAATATGTGGCACGCCATTAAGCGCATATGTTTACCATTAGCACAACATTCCATGGAAACACTGTAGAATGGAGGTTCTCACACTGTGTTAGACGATACAGTAGTACAAGTCACCCTACCTAGTTGTTCCTCTCAACATATAATAATATAGGATGAGCACCATGTTCTTAATTTTGCAACACATCACGATGTTGTTAGATGACTTTCTTGAAACGTACTGCTCTGACTTCGAAATAATTGCACTCTTACGTTAAACCTATCTTTTATGTTTTAACTTGTGTAGTAAAGATTACTCGTTTGCCCACGTTGTCGTCTCACATTGTGCATTAAAGTATTGATACAAAGAGCACATGTCATTTATTTTTTTAATGTGAGTCTCTGTGGAGAGAGGAAAGTTGCTCGCCTCTCGCTCAATAGATACTGGATTCGTTCCCTTAGTAGAGCGATGGGGATATTTATTTAGATATCCATTATCTCAATGTAAGTGAGGTCGAGTGTCTAGTCCTATCGGAGACGGACGATAAAACGTGGCCTCGTGTTCAAGTTGAGCACCTTCAATAACCTTTGATGGTTGAAAACCGTTACGGGTATACTGCAAAGACGCTGTCCGAGAAAAAGTAATTAAAAATATTAATATTAAATTTCTGCCAAGAATTGACTATCTTAAAACTGACATTGAGGACCCTTGCATTTGAAGTTGGTACAATGCAGCTGAGATCTTGCTGTTTGAGAAAGAAATCAAAGCATTTGAAGTTGGTACAATGCAGCTGAGATCTTGCTGTTTGAGAAAGAAATCAAAGCATTTGAAGTTGGTACAATGCAGCTGAGATCTTGCTGTTTGAGAAAGAAATCAAAGCATTTGAGTTGTATTCAATACTGAGATCTGCTGTTGAAAAAAAATCAAAACAATGAAGTTGGACAAATCATCATGAGATCTTGCTGTGAGAAAAAATCAAGATAAGTGTACAAGAGCTGAGATCTTTTTGAAAGCATCAAAGCATAGTGAAGGGACAATAGCTAGATCTGCTGTTGGAAGAAATCAAAGCAGTGAAGTTGGTACAAATGCGTGAGATCTTGCTGTTTGAAAAGAAATCAAAGCATATGAAAGTTGTACAGTCGTAGATCTTGCTTTAAAATAAAGCATTTGAAGTTGGTACAAAGCTGAATCTGCTGTTTGACGAAAGAAATCAAACATTTGAGTTGGTACAATGCAGCTGAGATCTTGCTGTTTGAGAAAGAAATCAAAGCATTTGAAGTTGGTACAATGCAGCTGAGATCTTGCTGTTTGAGAAAGAAATCAAAGCATATGAAGTTGGTACAATGCAGCTGAGATCTTGCTGTTTGAGAAAGAAATCAAAGCATTTGAAGTTGGTACAATGCAGCTGAGATCTTGCTGTTTGAGAAAGAAATCAAAGCATATATCGTTTGTTATTCACCGGAGTACAATGATGATGGTCATGTCAGTCAATCAATAAATCAATCAATCAACCAATCAATCAATCAACAAATCAATCAATCAATCAATCCTGTAATAAAAATAAGTAGACAGAGCAGACAAAGCATACAGAGCAAAATAGTGAGGAAGAGAAAACAATTGGGGCAGACTAAAGTCACGTGACAGAATACAAATGTGGAACATAGAAACTCGCTGAAATAGAAACACACAATAAAGTTGAGTGTTAACTTTATATAATGCATATATGAAAGAGTCAAATATATCATAGTGGACAAACGAAACCAACCTAGTATGATTGCTAAAGGCGGTCAACGAATGGCGAAAATTCCGAAAATCAACCAGTATCTCAAATTTAAAAAATCATTTACAGAATTACTCGAGTAATTAATTAACAGAAATCTTTATGATATATTCGAAAAATGCAAAACATCAGATTTTGGATAATTGCTACAAGGAAATTAGCGAAACACGTACAAACAATTGATTCAATGCTATACGAATTGGATGATTATATGTGGTATATTTAGGTTGCATTCTGAGAGTGGATAATCCCGCTGCAAGCCGACAATATAACCGGGACGCATTTCTGAAAAATTGCTTAGATCAAACCGATGAAAATGACAAAGCTAACCGACTTAACGTGACGAACATAGTTTAGGGTAGACATGCAGCAGATGTAATTTTCAAGAAAGAAGAAAATGTTAAAGAAATTATTTTTTATTTGAATCTTGTTCATAATTTTTGCCTTGTTCAAATTCAAAGTAAATCAAGTAAAAATAGATCGTGAATCATGAGAGAAAAGATACAGCACAAATTATATTTATCAAGTGGAATCAAATGTTTTCTTGTTAACACTTGCAAGATATAAAGAGTGAATTACCATTTTCATCGACGCCATCTAAACGTTCTAAGACAACGAGAGGGGTTATTAGATTGAGCAAACAAAAGGAAGGAAGGTGGCGGGAGGGGGGTGTCTCTGTGGCTAAGTTGTTAAGTTCTTGTCGATCAGTGAGTTTATCGGAATCAGAAGGTAATACGAATCAAGGTGAGTTTCAATACGGAATCCAAGGTAGAGAGTTTCAATACGGAATCGGGGAGTTCAATGGAATCAAGGAGGAGTTTCAATACGGAATCGAAGGTAGGAGTTTCAATACGGAATCCAAGGTAGGGAGTTTCAATACGGAATGGGTTCAATCGAATCAAGGTAGGGAGTTTCAATACGGAATCAGGAAGGTTTCAATACGGAATCAGGTAGGGTTTCAAACGGAATCGAAGGTAAGGAGTTTCAATACGGAATCAAGTAGAGTTCAATAGGATCGTAGAGTTTCAAACGGAATCGAAGGTAGGAGTTTCAATACGGAATCCAAGGTAGGAGTTTCAACGGAATCGAGTTAAGGCAAACGGATCCAGTGGTTCAATACGAATCAGTGGTTTCATACGGATCAGTGGTTTCAATACGGATCCATGAGTTCAATACAAACCAGGTAGGATTTCATACGATCCAGGAAGTTTCAATCGGATCAGTGGAGTTTCATGGAATCGATTGGTTTATACGGAATCAGTGAGTTTCATCGATCAGTAAGGGTTAATGGTCAGTAGGCAGTTTCAATACGTCGAAGTAGAGTTGGATCGTGAGTTTAATGGATCAGTAGGATTTAATGGTCAGTAGGTTCACGGAATCGAATGAGTCATAGAATCAGGTGAGTTCAACGAATAGGTGGTTCATCGGTCCAGGTAGAGTTCAACGCAGTAGGAGTTTCACGGAATCTTAGAGTCAATCGAATCCTAGGAGTTCAATCGAATCATGAGCAATGGATCTAGGTAGGAGTTCAATGGTCATAGCAAAACGAATGAAGTAGGTTCCGAATCAAGTGGTTTCATCGATCTGATTCAATGAATCAGTAGAGTTTCATACGGATCAGTGGTTTCAATCATCGAAGGTGGGGTTTCATCGTCATCTCATCAGAGAGTTCACAATCCGGAGTTCAATCGGAATCAGGAGTTCAATAGGACAGGTCTTTGCAAGTGCATTGTCCAAGACACCTGTTAGCTTGAGTTCAGTGTGCCTCTCGACAGGTGCGATTCTTCAAGATTGATTGTTAGTTGTACTCTGGCTCATCGCACCATAGAGAAGTCTCGCAAGATACGAAGATCATACTGATGGTTCCGTGGCTCCTATTAAACACTCTCACTGCTTCAGGCATCAGTTCGCGAATAACGTAACTCCAGACTGCCTGATCGATTCACATCGATTATGCTTCATCCTAGAGTCAGGCGAGATATCCTATCCCTCTTCACTCCAACAATCGATGCGGATGCAGCCTGTCTCTCATCAGCCGGACAGTATATCCACGTAAGCCGCTGGAGGTTAGAAACTTCTATAGACGACATCCACTCATACCGAAACCTGCCCTTCTGGAAGGAACAGAGCCTTATGGGGTAAAACTCGGTGCAATGACGTCAATCCTTCGGTTTCTTTTAGATCCAGAAGCACTTGAGCTTTCAGCTCTTCGGCTCGGTGCCATGGAATCGTAATCGTTCGGTTCGGTGCCACGAACACCGTAAATCTGGAAAACCTTTGGCTTTTCTGCCAGTCCGCGGAATTGAGCAGAGGGCCGGTTACCCGTCGTCCAACGCGCTACGAACACGCTTGGCAGGCGGGCAATTCATCGGCTTAAAAATCCTTCACAACAATTTGAGTAAACAAAAATCAAAGTTTATCTTGCATTCAAATTGACTTTCCTGCCTACCATATCCTCCATTTCCTGTCCACATTACAGAAGATATATATATATTTATAAATGCCTCCAATATCTCAAATAAAGCAACAATGAGTTGAACGGGAGGCCGGGCAGATTGTGTTTACATCTCTGGAAGGTCAGAGTGTCATTTAGTGCTATCCTGTAGGAGAGTGTGTGGGAGTTTGAGAGTTGATGATCAGATAAGCTGGACGGAAATTTGAGAGCAGTAGATATAGAAGGTCAAGGATAGAGGAGCTACAGAATGAAATTGGACAGATCGGAGGTATGGAAGAAAGAGAAATAGTCACAAAACATTGATTAATGTATACAATATCGAATAGAGAAAGAATTACTGTGATGGGAATGTTTATTCACTTTTTCACCATGCATAGAATTATGTAGAGAACTATAGTTTTTCATTTTAACAAATGAATCAAATTCAAATACTTTTGACGAATCGTGTACTATTATGTAGATAAATGAATGTAAATTTATTACATTGTGAAGTGATAAAGTTATATGAAAATCTGAGCGGCACTTGGTAGGTAATCAGTTAATCTTGGATTAATTCGTACTGCTTAGTTTCGGGATTTACGTGCGAAGAACGTGGTTCTTACATGTGATTCCCTGGAATGAGTCATCTCTGATAGACTCCATATGGCTAAGCAGAGTCCATATCATGCTACATGATAACTCCAGATGTGATTCTTCAAAGTGGATTTTTGCTGTTTCTGAAATCTTACATGATTGATTGATTGATAGGATCACCATCATTTCACTTCGGTAAGTAACCATGTCTTCCGATCTATTTCTACACGAAAGATCTCAACTACAGCGTGAGAACTCATTAGCAGCGGCAGTAACAATGTGATTTGGAAGATTGTGGAAATTTTGTTAGGAATGTTATTATAATATTTTCAGTAAATTTTAACGAATGATTTTAATCTACCATTATGTTCAACTGCAAAGTTTTTTAATCTACCAGTCTGCAAGTTATTAATCTACTCTCATTAATGTTCAACTGCCAAAGGTTATTTTTAATCTACTCTCATTAATGTTCAACTGCCAAAGGTTATTTTTAATCTACTCTCATTAATGTTCAACTGCCAAAGGTTATTTTTAATCTACTCTCATTAATGTTCAACTGCCAAAGGTTATTTTTAATCTACTCTCATTAATGTTCAACTGCCAAAGGTTATTTTACATCTCACTACCAATTAAGTTCATACTGCTCAAAGGTTATATTAATCTACTCTACATGAATTCAACTGCAAGTTATTTTTAATCTACTCTCATTAATGTTCAACTGCCAAAGGTTATTTTTAATCTACTCTCATTAATGTTCAACTGCCAAAGGTTATTTTTAATCTACTCTCATTAATGTTCAACTGCCAAAGGTTATTTTTAATCTACTCTCATTAATGTTCAACTGCCAAAGGTTATTTTTAATCTACTCTCATTAATGTTCAACTGCCAAAGGTTATTTTTAATCTACTCTCATTAATGTTCAACTGCCAAAGGTTATTTTACGTGCTCAACTTGAACACAGGACTTACGGTTTATCGTCCGTCTCCGATAGGACTATGAAGTTGATCTCACCTACACTGAGATTAAGGATCTTTGGGGAAATATCTTGATCGCTTCATGCAAGGAACAAACCGAGTACCTTATGAGGGTGAGGAGATCACATTACCTCCACGCCATAGAGACCCCTGCTTCTGGTGTTATTGATCAAACCAAAAGCATATATGCAGAAGCTATGCTAGATCAAAGCATATATGCGGGCTACTGCAGATCAAAGCATATATGCGGGCTACTGAAAACAAAGATCAAAGATATATGCGGGCTACTGAAGATCAAAGCATATATGCGGGCTACTGCAGATCAAAGAATAATAATGATGATACGGGCACGAGAATTAAGTTTGTTGGTCGTGGATGACCAAAGCTAAGAGTACAGTGTGATATATCACAATTGGGAATCTACTGATAGGGAAGTAAGTAATGGATCCTGATAGATGGCAGTGCGGCCATCTTCCGCTATGTTATCATTCCTCTTGGAAGAGAATGTAGAGATTGGGGCGAGATGTAGGCTGAACGTACAATTTAAACAGATGATATGAGATAATATAAATGATAATGATTTTGTTTATAACGATTTATATGTGTATCGTAGTGAGAAATCAGGTTAGAATGTCCTAACTAGCGCCCATGTTAGTGACACTGCAGAACAGAATTTGACATAACTACTTCCATTATGAAGATAGAAGTTAAAGCGGTTAGTGACTCGCTACATTGATTCTCTGAGAATTCGTTTACTGGGGCAGTTAATGTATTCAAAATCAATGAATACCAACCAACTAACCCCTTTCCGCCTTTTCCAACTCAAACTAGAATAACCAAATAGTCAGTTTCAAGAACTAATGATGAATTTCAGAACAAGACAAATATAATATTTTGTCTTAAGTAAATCATGTGATGTTTTGACTAGAGAGACATATAATAATTTGTCTTAAGTAAATCATGTGATGTTTTGACTAGAGGGACATATAATATTTTGTCTTAAGTAAATCCTGTGATGTTTTGACTAGGGAGACATATAATAATTTGTCTTAAGTAAATCATGCGATGTTTTGACTAGGGAGACATATAATAATTTGTCTTAAGTAAATCATGCGATGTTTTGACTAGGGAGACATATAATAATTTGTCTTAAGTAAATCATGTGATGTTTTGACTAGGGAGACATATAATATGTTGTCTTAAGTAAATCATGCGATGTTTTGACTAGGAGACATATAATATTTGTCTTAAGTAAATCATGATGTTTTGACTAGGGAACATATAATGTTGTCTTAAGTAAATCATGTGATGTTTTGACTAGGGAGACATATAATAATTTGTCTTAAGTAAATCATGTGATGTTTTGACTAGGGAGACATATAATAATTTGTCTTAAGTAAATCATGTGATGTTTTGACTAGGGGGACATATAATAATTTGTCTTAAGTAAATCATGTGATGTTTTGACTAGAGGGACATATAATAATTTGTCTTAAGTAAATCATGTGATGTTTTGACTAGGGGACATATAATAATTTGTCTTAAGTAAATCATGGGATGTTTTGACTAGGGAGACATATAATAATTTGTCTTAAGTAAATCATGTGATGTTTTGACTAGGGGACATATAATATTTGAATAGAGCCAGTTTCAGCGATAAACTGATTAGCAAAACATGTGGTACCTTGACTAGAGCTAGTACTGTAATGTCATGTCTAGAGTCAGTACTGTAATGTCACGTCTAGAGTCAGTACTATGATGTCTTGTCTAGAGTCAATGCTATAATCTCTTGACTGCAGTCAGTACTATTATATCTTGAATAGAGTCAGTACTATGACGTCTTGTCTAGAGTCAGTACTATAATGTCATGTCTAGAGTCAATACTATGTTATCTTTACTGGAGTCAGTACTATTATGTCTTGATTAGAGTCAGTAATATTGTATCTTGACTAGATTCAGTACTATTATGTCTTGACTGGAGTCAGTACTATTATGTCTTGACTAGATTCAGTACTATTATGTCTTGACTGGAGTCAGTACTATTATGTCTTGATTAGAGTCAGTAATATTATGTCTTGACTAGATTCAGTACTATTATGTCTTGACTAGATTCAGTACTATTATGTCTTGACTAGATTCAGTACTATTATGTCTTGACTAGATTCAGTACTAAGATGTCTTTACTGGAGTCAGTACTATTATGTCTTGACTGGAGGAGTCAGTACTATAATGTCATATGTAGAGTCAATGCTATGATGTCTTGTCTAGAGTCGGTACTATGACGTCTTGTCTAGAGTCAGTACTATGTTGTATTGTCTAGTCAATACTATGCTATTTTGTATAGAGTCAGTACTATGTTGTCTTGTCTAGAGTCAGTACTATGTTGTCTTGTCTAGAGTCAGTACTATGTTGTCTTGTCTAGAGTCAGTACTATGTTGTCTTGTCTAGAGTCAGTACTATGTTGTCTTGTCTAGAGTCAGTACTATGGTGTCTTGTCTAGAGTCAGTACTATGTTGTCATGTGTGGAGTAGGCACAAAGATGTCTTGACTACAGTAACATTTGTTATTAAATGTCTTGAGTATGACAGCAACAGAAGCACACCATTCATAACAAATAATACTGCAAGCTATACGATCAAAAGCAAGCATGGTGTATAATATCTAACACAATATACCATACAAGTCAAACTGTAACCACTTAATGTCTACTTGTCACCACATGAAATATATTGACACTGCTGATATCGTTAAGTACATAAGATACCCATGTCGCCCGAGTGGTTACCGGGGTCCAAATTTGGGGTGTAAAGAAAAGAACTGCTGCTACCTGCCACGCATGTCGTAAGAGACGACTTAGGAGGTTTGGCTGAAATCGGATGCATTTTTCTTACCTAACATTTGTAGAAGTATTTGCGTTAAGGGGCCTACCAAACCAATGTGCAACGTATACACGTTCTTGGCAAAGATCAAACATATCACAAAGATGATTAAAATTGGTGGTAAAGAACGAACACATAGAAGAAGAAGAATGATGAAGCATCAATCAATTAAACTAGTCAATAAAACAACATTATCTAGTGTTTTCAAATGTCGTTTTAGTATACACATTATTTCTGTGCTAATTATGTTCACATCGTTATAATATTATTGTTATATTATCTAGTGTTTTCAAATGTCGTTTTAGTATACACATTATTTCTGTGCTAATTATGTTCACATCGTTACAATATTATTGTTATATTTTTTCGAATATTTATATAACTTGTTTACGGAAGTATCTTTGCAATGTTACATATACAACTACGAAACACACGAGTTTGTCCTTCGGCCAGTCGCGCGCATATGCAAATACTAGAACGATTGGGGGTCTCTGTGGCTGAGTGGTTAAGCCTTGCGAGTCGAAGGTCGTAGGTTCGAATCCGGACCACGCCTTTCTGTTCACGAGTGCAGTTTTTCCAGAGACCCTAGGATTGTTGCCAGAGCTACGGAGTTCGTGTTTTGTGCAATACTCTCGACAGGTGGCGTGACATTTCTGCGGAGAGGAGCGAGCTGTATGGGGTAAAACCCGGTGCAATGAAGTCAATCCCTTGGCTTTCAAACTCGAACGAACGTGTAAACATATATAACACATCTCGTGACTGTAACTAAACCGTTAAGTACTTGATTGATTAGAAGAAAAACTACACGATTACTCTAAGTATTACTTAACGCTTCAGAATGCTTTAATTTAAAGAAAATTATTATTTGTTTTGTTTCTTAATTATGGGAGTCAAGCCTATCTAAGCTTAGACGCGTACCTTTCAACCAAAGAACAAAATCGTTTTTAGTTATATCACAGCGTGTAGGTCAACAAGTATAACAAATATGAATCAAACGATTTCATTTATAAGAATTTAGTCAATAATTTGTGCACAAATAATATATAATACATCGTTGGTAGACTTCTCAAATTTATTACAATTAACAGGTTTATTAATGTGACATGTAAATTGTCCACTGTTTTTTTTCTTCCTTATTAGTAGATAATCATAATTAGTATTGCATATTTTAATCTTATGTTATTACTATTACAAGAATATTCTAGAGAATTTATCCAGCACAAATGAAATGTGAAATAACGATAACTTTGTTCAGTGTTTAGTCAGACTGAACATTGATCTCCCTTTTCAATAACCAGCTGCAAACTTTTATTCTCCAACAAAAGATATCCCCAAAATAGTACATATTCAACAAAAAGAGCACTCTGCTGGTGTTTATATTGTCTCTGCTGAAAATGGGACCATGCAGTTCATGTTTATACTAGCTTGGTTTCCCACAGATAGTTTTAGATGCTTGATTTAGATACAGCGTTTCTCAAAATGTATTCAGTTGTTCCCCCTAATCTTTTCTTTAAATTATATTACTTTTTGATAGGAAACAAATTTACTTGTTTAAGTTTATTTTTAGACCAGGAATATAGTAGCATCAATGTACATCCCTAGAGACGGAATCTTCTTCCCTAGAGACGGAATCTTCTTCCCTGGAGACGGAATCTTCTTCCCTGGAGACGGAATCTTCTTGAAGACCTGAAGAAAGTTATACAATCATGGCAACCCATAAAGAAAACAGTAAGAGATTGGGAAAACGGGAGAATAACTGTTGATACACTATGCAAAATTAGTACGTAGAGTGTCTGAGCACTAAGACAATTAGTATGTAGATTGTCTGAGCAGGAAGACAATTAGTATGTAGATTGTCTGGGCAAGAAGACAATTAGTATGTAGATTGTCTGGGCAAGAAGACAATTAGTATATAGATTGTCTGAGCAGGAAGACAATTAGTATGTAGATTGTCTGGGCAAGAAGACAATTAGTATGTAGATTGTCTGGGCAAGAAGAAATTAGTATGTAGATTGTCTGGGCAGAAGACAATTAGTATATAGATTGTCTGGGCAGAAGACAATTAGTATGTAGATTGTCTGGCAGAAGACAATTAGTATGTAGATTGTCTGGGCAAGAAGAAAGGCTTACATAGATTGTCTGGGCATACAATTTGGGACACATTGATATAAGAAACCTACTCAGTGAGTCAAAAAACAAAATATACTATCTATACATATATAAGAATCAGTTGAATTACATTGTATGTCTGTCGCAATTGTTTGAAGATATCTGGACATCCTACGAACTTGAAATTTGGCAAGAGGGTAGCTTTCATACATGTCCAGAGGAAAAAATTGTCAAAAGTGAACTATTTGTTTCTTTCTATAACAATATTCCAACTAAACGCACATGGTCATTCTGCATAGAAATCACCCAAACTGTATATCCATGCTTTCACGACGTTCCCGGGCACGTGTTCATGTTGTTACTTTCCTGTTAAACGCGTAATCACAAAGTACGGTAGTTTTACAAATACAAAAACAATGACATTGCATAGCAACGTTCCCACCAACAAGGCATTTATCAATCAAACGATACAACAAAGCGACGAATGTCACAGCACACTACATATTCAGTATATATATATGGAACTGCAGTAAAACACTACATACAGACTTTGACATATATATTACAACCAAATTATTACTTTCCGTTCATAATGTATTTTAAACACATTTATTATAAGTTTGTGTAGCGATTCAGGTACAGGCCACATTTTTTTCTAAACACTCGGTCAATTTTTTTTTAAACACGTCGATAAGTTAATAGTCTGAATTCATTTAATTTGCCAATTGTTATTTTTCAACTTTCACCGGAATTCAATTGTATCAGGTTTTACTAGCAGTAGGAATGAGTTTATGTGGGCTCAGAAGATCATCGGAAAAGGATAACAAATGTAACTTTAGAAGTGATGAAATATTACAACTAGATTAAAGCTAAATTCAACTTTCACGGGAACGGGAATTCTGTTATATCAGGTTTTACTGGCAATCGGAATGAGGGACATTTTAATCTTATGTGGTCAACCGACAAAGTTTTCAAACCCAGCATGGAGACAAAACACATTGTTTTTAATGGGGAAGAAGCCAATTTTGAGGCAACGTTGCTTGTTTCTTTAAGGGACTTTATGTTAAGCCAAATTCCCGTGCGAAGAACGGTAAAACTGCTAGTATAATATAAATATGACAAAGCTAGAGCATTAAACTACTGTAAAGGGTCTAGCGGCAAAGTATTGACTTCATTGCACCGGGTTTCCCATATGGCTCCGTCCCTTTCGATAGAAATGTCCCGCCATCTGCCGAGAATCTTGCACAAAACTCCTTCCCCCGCTCACAGTCATGTCCTAATTATAACATTACAGTCATGTATTCAAAACAAAGATACTCCATATAATTACAACAAATTTGCATATATGAATGACACGCACCTCTAACACTTTGAATTATTCGTGTATAACGCATGAAATATATTAAAACGTTACGTAATCACAAACTGGCAGATTAAGCATTCAGCTCAACAGTTCGTTTTATATTGTATTTTTAGAATTTTTAGGTGTTTAGAAAAACATAGATAGTGTGACACACAGCACACAAACAGTAAACTGCAGTCTGAACGGTTCTATTCTGGGCAAGGTAGGTTGATTACAATTTTGGGTCAGATTCTTTAATTTACAATTATCTTGACTCTTGGACCTGTGACTAGACAATATATCAGACTTAATCACTATATAATCAGGACACATCCACGAATGCTTGGCTCTTAATGCATCTATGGCAGAGCTCTTACACCGTAGCTTCAATGAATATTGTTAACTTTTTTTTCCAAAATCAGAAATCCAGATGCCCTATTCGAAGAAGAGAGAATAAGGGATAATTGTGTAGGAAATCAAACACTATATGTTTGTGTACACAGCCAGCGAACTATCGTTGTACCACGCAGATTTCACAGTTCATATTATATAACATGAAACACAAGGCAGTGTTGTAAATGTAGAACTACAGGTGTTAAGAATTAACACATACACTAAAACTGAAACACATGTGAAAGAATTCTGACAAGTACTAATAGACTGTCAATATGAAAATAAATATGTTTTTGAACGTAAGTATCAGGAAAATATATAAGAACATGTTGAAGGTCTTACACTAACCTTCAGATAAATTGTCTGGAGTGAATAGCTAATGTGGAGTTAACTTAATAAAATGAAGGAACAAGTTTATATGCACATGTATGGAAATAGCTAGATCTGTCTTGTTTATCGAAATGGAAGATGAGCAGTAAGGACCTTGAAGTGTTTTGTTGCTGGACGAGATTGATAGCGCATTTTCCTCATGTTTGAGCTTGTTGAATCCGGTTTCGTCGTGGAGCTACTGAGTTTAGTGCTTGAAGTGATACTGTGAGCTGTTGATTTCATTCAGAATGCAGTATTCATTTAAAAATGTTTAGTTTGTCTTCTTTTAAACTTCTTTTCTTTCGTATGGCTTAAATAGATTGTCGAAGGACATTCATAACTTTTGATATCCTTTTTTTTTTGGTGTTACTCAATAGTGACAATATTTCTGTATGATTGCAATATACTACAGTGTAACTAGTAGATAAGGTACTATAAGGTGTAGTTTGATAGTTTGTAAAGTGCAATATACTACAGTGTAACTAGTAGATAAGGTACTATAAGGTGTAGTTTGATAGTTTCTAGTAGATAAGGTACTCATAGGTGTAGTTTGATAGTTTCTAGTAGATAAGGTACTATAAGGTGTAGTTTGATAGTTTCTAGTAGATAAGGTACTATAAGGTGTAGTTTGATAGTTTCTAGTAGATAAGGTACTATAAGGTGTAGTTTGATAGTTTGTAAAGTGAACTGAGGTCATAATTATGTCATGTCATGGAACATTCATTTTTACAGTACTTGTAAAAGTTGATAAGGATAAAACTATTCTAAAAATGCTATCCTTTACCAGGTAATACTCTCACTTAAGTGACCTGTTTGTCACTTTTTCACGATGACGTGTCGAATAGCCGACTAACGTCCCTAAATCGGTTTTACTAGAGTCAACACAACCTTTCCATCTCCACCGACAGAGACAAAAATACATTGTTCATGTCCGGCCGTGAGATGCATCCAAATTGTAAATATTTATATTGTCTCCGCACACAGGCAAAGAGGGCGTGGTCATGGAACATATCACCAAAGATCATAAGATTTGAACAAATGTTTGAGAAGGCTGCTGAAAAGTTGGTCTTGTTTGTTTCCTGTCTTTGACTTAGGAAGGTTGAATACCAGATTCGTCCGTGTGGTACCGGCCCACAAGGAAGCAAAGAATAGTACCACTGCAACCTACAATGCATGTCGTAAGAGGCGACAGATGTAGGCCCTAGGATGCTACCTAGTAGATAAAAAGCAGGCAGAAATCGGATGTCTGACCTACTTATAGGTACATATCTGGCGAAAGACAATCGCTCTAGACTCAAATCACATACAAATCACGCAAGTGGTTGACAAGTGGTCGATATGAAGCGTTCCAAGAAGAAGAAGAATACCAGAAATAGAACAATAGGAGGACGACAAGTGCCTGCCCTCGCAAGTCTCCCAGCTGTCTTGTTACCAGAAATAGAACAATAGAAGAACGACAAGTGCCTGCCCTCGCAAGTCTCCCAGCTGTCTTGTTACCAGAAATAGAACAATAGGAGGACGACAAGTGCCTGCCCTCGCAAGTCTCCCAGCTGTCTTGTTACCAGAAATAGAACAATAGAAGGACGACAAGTGCCTGCCCTCGCAAGTCTCCCAGCTGTCTTGTTACCAGAAATAGAACAATAGAAGGACGACAAGTGCCTGCCCTCGCAAGTCTCCCAGCTGTCTTGTTACCAGAAATAGAACAATAGAAGGACGACAAGTGCCTGCCCTCGCAAGTCTCCCAGCTGTCTTGTTACCAGAAATCACAATAATTGTTTCTCTCCAAATATGTTTCGCTAAGAAATATATCTGTTTATATGTCTATTTTATCAGTTGTCACTATTTCTATTGTTGGCCAGCAAGGTATGACCAGGAACCTGAGAATACAACCGCTAGCGGTGCTATGTTGGCAAGCTTCTCTTCAGTACACTGAAAAGAAAGTGAAATTACTCGTAGAGCATCCAAGTTATTCCCAACCTCCACGAGGTTCAAGCTGCTAACAGAGGTTGGTGAGGTCTCAAACTAAAGAAGCTCTGACTTGCCTAGGATGAGATAGGTATCTTCTGGATATGAATTTTTTTCTAGCTACATTCTGCGACGGACATCTACTACATAACTAAGAAACATACTAGAAGAAATATAACTTCATCGCTCAAGCTATCTGACAAATACAAGACAAATACAGAAGCCAACTACGCTCCGCAGTAAACCCTGCAGCAGTGTGACGACAAAATAAAAAGAGAAAATCAATCTTTTTCTTTTCAAAAAGATATAAATGATCTCAATGTTGTCTTGAATTGGTTATTGGTTATTGTTACTAAACTGACGTCATTGCACTCCGGGCAGACCCATAGGTGCTCAGTCTCCCCAACAGATATCGAAGAGTATACATACTGATGGTTCCTGTGGCTCGCTGATTAAACACACCTCTCACTCTGCCTCTCAGGCATCCAGTTCGACTTGAACAACGGGTAACTCCAAACTGCTTAAATCGCTTGATCGATTCAACATCGATTTTAGTGTCCTCATCCAACAGAGAGTCGAGAAGAGACCGAAGAATATCCCTTTATCCATCTTCAACTCCCCAACAATCGATGCTGTTGATGAAAGCCTGTCCGCTCTCTCATTACCGTAAACACCTGCATGCCCAGGACAGTATATCCACGTAAGCCGCTGGAGGTTAGAAACTTCTATAGACGACATCCACTCATACCGAAACCTGCCCTTCTGGATCTTGTGAAGCATCGACTGAGAGTCAGATACAACAACTGCCCCAGTAAATGAAGTCCCAGAAATCCAATGGAGGGCAGCAGTAACGGCCTCAACCTCCATCCTCAAACTAGAAGTAGTTGTCCTGTATGCCCCACTTCGCTCTGCAACAACCCTACCATGCGCATTAGCCAAGAAACCCCAGTCGGATTTCTCACCACGTTGTCTTGAATTGCCATTATTTATTCATCAACTCATATTTCTGATGTTGAAAATATCACTTTAACTTTAGCTAATCTAAGTTCATGTGTCGATTTTCCTCCGATTATAACAAATTCCTGTTGTTATTTTTCTCCGTCATTTCTTTTATTCCTCCTGATATTTTCAATGTATTTGTTATACAGAAATCAGTTTTAGCGTCCATGCTAAGCACTTCATCAACATGCTTAAACTTTATTATAAACTTATAGTCTAGTCCAGTTGTATGTATATGTTATACAGAAATCAGTTTTAGCGTCTTCAAATAACATGCTTAAACCTTATTATAAACTTATAGTCTAGTCAGTTTATGTATATGTTATACGAAATCAGTTTAGGGCTTCAATAACATGCTAAACTTATTATAAACTTATAGTCTAGTCCAGTTGTATGTGATTAAACGTGATTATGTTACGACATTTTCTTGACAGTTTTTTTTATAAAGGCAAAGGATTGACTTCATTACATTACGGTTACCCATAGGGATCCGTCCTATCGAGTGTACCCATAGGGATCCGTCTTATCTGCAAAAATAGAACAATCCTAGGGATATCATGAAAAAAAACTGCATGTGACTCGGTTCTGATTCGAACCTACATCCTTCAGAACGGCAGGCAAATGTCTCCATTTCGCCATAGAGACCCCCAGTATTCATTAACAGTATTGGTGAATAAATCGGTCGTTACTGCCTGAGTTATCGCTTTTAGAGCGGTGTAGGACAGGTGGGACGTGAGCCTGAGAAATTTAACTGCCGCATGACTAGTGAAGTCGCCGCGACGCTTTTCAGGTTAGGATTTTGATTTATACCACAACATAAAAAATCTTTGGCTTTACCGTGAATTGAACACGAGTCTCCCGCATTGGAGACGCGCTCTAATCCATTCGGTCATACGCTGCTCTTGCGTTTGTGAATATACACGTAAAATCAAGTTCATTTGTATAGATATATAACTGTCAACGAACATATATGTTAAAACACACGCCCGTGCAAGCATAGTGTATTTATTCAAACCTGTAATAATATTTCAAATTTGAATATGCAAACTCGTTACAGTGTACAACTTTACACTAAAACAGACAAATGTACACACATATACGCAAATAGAGAAATATACATGACCACACCCGACAAAGTATTACCGCCCGACCATACATATATACACATACAATGAAAAATGCGATTTACGTAACTGCATGTATAGATATATATAGTGACAAGTAGGAATAGAAACGTAAATTGACACAACTCCAAACTAGTTATAAATATATATGTAAATTGACACACATGCTTCCATCTTAGATGGGGAAAATGACTACGTAATGGGAAAACTTACTTCAAACAACTAATATGAACAATAATCAAATTCAGTTATTGAGGGACGATTGTATCCAGTTTCATCAAAGGTTATCCTTCAAAACAGGTGCTCTCTGTGGCTAAGTGGTTAAGAAGTTGCCTTGCATTCTGAAGGTCGTGAGTTCAAATCCCGATCCACAGTATTCACCGAAATTAATGATGATTGTCCTATCAATCAATCAATCAATCAGTTATCCTAAACTCTTATCTTTTTTACTTTGATATGACATTTTTGTGGAAATGTGATGTCTACTATTGTGATTTATAGAGTACATTTACTTACTGATCATTATTTTTATTATCCATCGCTGTTATATAGTCTTACTGTAGTCTTTCATATTTGCAGATGTTTGCTTTTTTTGGTGAAATATATTTCTTTTAACATTATTGCAAGGTTTTATTATGGCCATTAATTTATAAGTACTCTTTCGTCTCATGACATTTTTATGTCTCACATTCTCTCTCGAGCTTCTAATTGTGATATGTAAGTAAAAAAGTTAAGGAACCCTTTCATACCTCGTGGTATATAGGTCAATACAGTGTTAGGCCTGTATTTTTATTGACAGTCGGCACACGATGGGTGATGTGGTCACCCATCACGCCGGCCGCCTTTACTTTCCCAGAGCATGTCTGGTACCCAGTTGAGGCTGGGTCGACCTGAGACCGTCGCGGTCGGGAAAATTTCACCCATTGTGATATGTAAAGCATATGTATAATAAACATCCTTTTACTTCCTATGGAATTCTGTTATTCTCAAAATTGATTGATTGAAATATCAACAATGAACATTGTTAAATAGCCATGTGGGCTCCGATCTCTTGATTAAACAGAACGATCTAAGCAGCAGTGTTCGCAATTTTGAAGTCAAGGTGAATAAAAATGTTTTTATGAATAGTGTCTTATCTAATGACAGAGTTATGCTAGGTCAGTGGATACTCAGTCTACTTGTATTGGTTTTTCAACTGTCAAGGTTCATCGCATGTCCTCGATTTGAATACTGGATCTTATTTAAAACCTGCGTTTTATCGCCCGCCTGCGATGGAAACAGAGAACTCAAACGCTTTGAAAAAAATATCCTCCTGAGAGGAAATGGCTGTCTCATTTATAGATGTTACATGCGCTGCCTCAATTATCAGTTATCAGAGGACTATTAGCATAGCACTCCGGACATGTCCATAGGTACTCCGATCTCCGCCTCAACAAATCCAGCAGCTCCCAGCGGCCCCAACACACCGGTTCGATGTTGCTTAATTATTCTCTTTGTATATTTGGTATGTCGTTGTCTAAAATGTCTTTCTAATATGGTTTTCAACAGAATGCCATGTCTCCAAATCTGTCAAAAATATTTGATTTCTCTAATTTTGATCCTTTTCAACATTTTCTTAACCATTTGCAATACTTTCATAGGTACTTTTTATTTATTGTATAATTGAAAAACAGAGACTCATATGATTTGGCCACTTGGTGTAACTAAACCAGAATAACCAGTTGCAAGAGCGTACAACCTGAGAATGGAATCATCAAGAGTGATGGGCAGGCCAAGATAAATAGGGATTGATGGAGTTACAGATATCTTAAAACTCCAAAAAACCACAGAATATCGACCGAGCGTGCACTACCTCGGAAACCGATCATTAGTTAAACCTGCGCCGCATACAGCAAAAAAAGGAGAGAAGGACAAAAGAAAAGAAAGTTAATTTTAAAAGATATAAAGTGTTGTATAACTTTACATTCTTCTATGAATTCAGATAACTTTCACTAACTCAATACTTTTTTTTAGGCATTATTACATTCAGTAGTTTGCCATTACTTTCTGAACGGGTGGTGTCATCCTTTATGTAAAAATTTATGTGAAACAATTTGCAACCAAATTGTTCGCAGTGTGATTCGAACTCAGAACGTCGGGGTTAATAAACCGATTCACTATCCCCTAAACCACAGACGCCACCACTCAATGCTTACTTACAGTGTTCCTTCTTATTTATTGTTTTTGTGTATAACTAAGCATAAAGAAAAGACTGCAGCTAAAATAAGATAACTGGCAAACGCGTGGGATTCAAGTACTTTGAAACACAAGAAAGACTGGATGCAATTGTGTAAACATTTGTTTAGTTTATCTATGGGATCTCACAAACAATGTCAAAATATAAGAACCTCCATTATTCATTTGAAGTGACAACTTGTTATTGTGATGCAAGTAATAGATGGTATATGTTATTTATGTGCACAATATGGTGATTGTTTAAGCGTTAACGGATATAAAAGTATATGTCATTTCTAGTTTTGTGTGTCATAGATTTAGAGAAGTAACTTCACTACTGTAGTGATACCTAGTATATATAAATGTAGGGGTAGTGCTTGTGGTAGCAGTAGTAGTAGCGGAACATGTTGAAGTGATCAGGGTTTTTTTAAACTAATTTTGCCTGAACTGCAGCTTTGCATCTTACTCGTATTGAATTTCAACGCCAATGATTCTTATATTATTCGTGTTGAACTTTAAGACGGTATCTAAGTTTTAACGTCCGTCTTCGATAGGACAAGGTGCCGAGTACCTCTCTCGAGACAGAGACGGGCACCTTATCTCCACTTCACAAAGATCTCAATGAAGAAATAGGAAAGCCTTAACTCATTTTTCAATATTTGTTGAATAAAAATTAAAACAAACTCAACGTCTATACAATAATAGCGCCCACATGTGCAGTCGTTCACTTACATCTGACTCACATTCTTGTCTAAACATATAACAATATATATATATAAACATCCTAACAGACCAGAACATCTAAGAAATATAATATCTACAAGAAGTGAACATCTAAGAAATATAAACATCCTACCAGACCTGAACATCTAAGAAATATAAACATTCTAACAGACCAGAACATCTTAGAAATATAAACATTCTACAAGACATGAACATCTAAGAAATATAAACAAAACCTACAGACCCGAAACAAAACATAATAAATACAATGTTGAAAAACAATAAAAAAGCTGTACATGAGAGAGGCAACAATTAAAGAAAGCATGATCATAGAAGACGAGGCAGAGGGCAATATAAAGAAGTGTATCATAGAAGAAAGAGCAAATAAAGAAAAGCATGATCATAGAAGACGAGGCAGAGGGCAATAAAGACGACGGGGGAATAAGAACAGTCTCAAAAACGTAAACATAACGACGGAGGGAGCTGGAGAACTAGCTAAACATCTACAGCAGCATTGTCCGACGATGGGCCGCGGGCGCATAGTTCTTCTTCTGTACGGGATTTATAGAGAGTTTTCCTATCCTAGAGGGTTTGTCTTTCTGGAGTTTTGGTAACCATTTGTCCAAGTTTTAAGAAACGTCAGAGTCCCACTAGCCTGATCCCATGAGGACAGTTACCAGCCTGCACCACGTGGAGGTTGGAGTTGAGTTGTAAGAGCATGGTTTATCAGATGGCTACTGATCTAAACTTCCAAAGAAAGTTATCTGATCCCGGTAAGCCAGGAATGCTCTTACCTTGCAGACTATTACTTAGAGAAAGATTACAATAAGACTCCAAAATAATCCGGAAAAAAACTAAAAAAAGAGCGAAACCGTGACAAATTCGAGAAAAATAACAACATATGAGAAAAACAAAATTGAAATATAAGAAATGATATCATTAATTATTTCTGAAAACGTGTTTTATCTATTGTGTCCAAAGTGAGATATGTTTATATGTTGTGCATGTACTGTGTCCAAAGTGAGATATGTTTATATTGTTGTCATGTACTGTGTCCAAAGTGAGATATGTTTATATGTTGTGCATGTACACGTTTAACTAAGTTCTTGAAGAGGGACGTGGGGCTGGGTAAAATTGCTTGTTGGCACAGACATATGTAACACAACAAAACAGATGTCACAGAAAGTTTAGTATGTAATATTGTTCATTCTGAGAGTTGATACGGCTTAATGGTTGAGCTGTTGCCTTGCGTTCTGAAGGTCGTGAGTTCGAATCCGGAACGCGAAGTTCTCTTCACGTGTGCATTTTTTTTTCCAGAGATCCCTAGGATTATTGCCGGAACTACGGAGTTCGTGCCAGCATCGGCGAATTGTTCGGAGAGTTGCTGTGGCGTCAGTTCAATAACAAATAACTAATAACCAATTTTATTTCATGCAGTTGATTACGCCTTGAGACAAAATTATGTAACTGTGACACTTGAAGAGAAGAATCTCATGTCAGACCATGCAGTTAGTTCCGACTTGAGGCAAAATTATGTAACTGTGACACTTGAAGAGAAGAATCTCATGTCCGAAGCTTGAAATATGCATGAAAGTCGATGTCACTATTTCCTTAGTTTCCGAACGGTGCACAGTCCCTTTAAATTAGTTGAAAGTGTCAGATAATGTTTTGCACAGCAACCAAGGTGAGAATTTTGAATCTTGTCCCACTTCGGAAATTATTGGTGCAAATTTGAATTGGGCTGACAAGGAATGAATAGAACGCAAGAGGAAAGTTAAAAGACAAATGTCATCAAATTTAAGCGTTATGAAGACTTTAAACAAACGCTTCTGTTCTGCAACTTCTTGATTCCGGCAAACGAGAGTTGGCTATTGCAAAGCATAAACACAAGGAAAATTAAATATTTCGGACACATTAAACGTCATGAGTGCATAGATAAAATAATTTTGGAAGGAAGGGTGTCTGGAAGAAGAAAGCGAGGAAGACCTAGAAGGCGATGGGTGCAGGATGTCATTAACGATCTGAGAATGACTGCTGATGACGCCGGCCAACTTGCACAGAACAGAGAGATTTTCAGAACTGGGTGCCACGTTCCGAAGGAACACGCTACTTGATGATGATGATGAATTAAATAATGATAATAGTTTGTTTTTAACAACGTTATTCTATAGATGATTGAATGTAAATTCTAAAAGTCAACAATTTATACCAAAAGTTAAACATGAAAAATCCTTTACAAAATTATAGTAATTGAAGTTAAATACAAAAACAGTCAAAGAATTGTACAATTTATTTCAAAGGCAATTGTTCATTTGGATACTAGATAAACAGAGAACCTCTAAAATAGAATCTTGAAAAATATTTGGGAACGTGCAAATCAAGTCTTGTTTTGACTTAGCTGACTAAATACCATCATTTAGCCATACCAGGTACAATACCTCGAGAGTAGCGTGTGCGACCTTCACCCTCCAGCAGAATTAGAAAACATGTATGCTTTTATCCGACTCCCCGAAGTTATTCAAAGTTCAATACATTCAGACCCCAGCAGGAAATACTTTATTGCTTCTCGTATATTCAAAGATATTTTTTTTAATGTGCAAAATATTATTTGAAATGATTTTGTATTCAATCAGTTATTGTTGTATGTAAATGAAACAATTACTAAATCAAATGTGGATACAATTGATCATTGTTTGTCTCTATGCAGCACAACATTTATTTGACATAGGTAAGAAATGGAAAGACACAGGTAAGAAATGGAAAGACACGGGTAAGAAATTGAAAGACACAGGTAAGAAATGGAAAGACACAGGTAAGAAATGGAAAGACACAAGTAAGAAATGGAAAAACAGTACAAATCTGTTTCGTCGGACAATGGTCAGTACTATTGAAAGTACTAATGATGGTGTAAAACTTGTATTATCGAATTTGGTTAACGGTTTAAGGCCCTTTCAATAGTCCATCGGGGAAGCAGCTCAAACAATACAATTAGAATTGTGAGATCTTCTTTTGTAAGACAAACATCGGGTCACACATATTTATTCACCGAAGTACAATGACGATGGTCCTATTAATCATTCAATCAATCATTAGAGTTTCGATAGTATAGTGGTTAGTGTATTTGCTACTAAGTAGACAAAATTTGATGCCAGGATCCAGTTCCGCAGTGGGAGTGAGAATTTCACTGACCGGACGACTTTGATGATGACCCAGCCTCAACTTAATACCAGATACTAGAAAGTGAAGACGATGGACATTATGTGTAATTACTGAAATAAAACTGACAGTCCTAATATCAAACAAAATTGGATGATCAGAACAACATACACAACTGATGATTCTATAAACAAAACAATATTGAGGAATGTAGGAAAATACCAGTGCTATTTCTTAACGGGATACAGAAGAAATAATCTGATATTAAAGCTGCTATCAATAAATAAAGACACAAAACAAAATTCACACAATGGCGCCAAACATATCTAACGATAGGAACATTGCAAAGCGATATGAAAAAATCTCAGAACACTACCTCTCTGGTGTGCGAGGTGACTGTAGAGTCCAATCCTAGAACAGAATCCCCGACCACAGGTGGGCATACATGATCAAGGTTAGACATGTGCGTGTTGTGTGCTCTGTCTTTTCGCGCTGCTCGTTTTCTCTGTGACTCAACAATACGATGATTCTCAGCTATTCGGTTCCTCTTTTGTTGTTACAGCGCCACATTTGGCGATCTTGCGCAAGTTATTCCCAGCACGTATTGTCTATATCGAAGCATTTCAGAGACACTTTAAGAGTGTCTTTAAAGCGTTTTCTGTCCACCAGCTAAACGTCTGCCCCCTTCAAGCTCGCCTACATCAACTGTTTTGGGATGCGTTTATCAGGCATTCGAGCAACTGACCGACCCATCTCAGTTGGGCCTTCTGCAACAGGGTGTTGACGCTTGGGATCTTTGCTCTGTGAGGACTTCGCTGTCTGGAATTTTGTCCTGCCAGTTTATTTTTAGTATTCTGCGTAGACAGCTTTGTGTGGAAATGGTTTAATTTTCTTGCGTGTCTGCTATACACTGTCCATGTCTCGCTTGCGTACAGCAGCGTGGTTAGCACTATGGCCTGGTAAACTTTCAGCTTTGTGACTATGCTTATCCCCTTCCGTTCCCACACAGTGACACGTAACCTTCCGAACGCAGCACTGGCTTTGGATATCCTATGTGGACCTCAGAATCTATGAACATATCTAACGATAAGGGGAAAACATTTGAACATAAATAGGAATAAATATTGATAACAACAAATCTGAAAAGAAACCACAAAGTAAACGACAAAATAGACATATAGAATGAGTTTTATCTGCAAATACTTAAGATGTTATATCTTAAATAGATAGTATTTTCTTGAAAAGAATTTTCACGTGAGAATGAAACACAAGCACACACACACACGCGCTTGCACGCACGCTCGCACACACACACACATTTACACGCAAATACATACACAAACACAAATATAATTTCCAGGTGAGCATACAAAAGAAAATAAGAAGCATATTGACATGATCAAGTCTATATAAAAAGGCTATATGTAATCTTCTGACTTCAAAAGGTAGTGTGTTTTTGTATTATTAATTTGAATAAGGATGAAAAATATTAATAATTTTTGTTAATATTCGAAATTTAATGCATCGTTCAGATTGCAAACAAAATATTTCTTTTTTGATATGCATTGTTGTGTGTCATATATGTGAATAAAAGAGGAATTTGAAGATATATTTGAAACAATTCAATTTATTTTGATTTCAGAAACAATTAGGAACGATGCCAAATGACACGTTGGAACTCTTGTATGTCCGGGTTTACATTTTTTAAATATAAAATAAATAATTGTTCTAGTAAAAAAATAGATTTAAAGGAAAATTATTGACAATCTCATGTAAAATCACTTTATTGGAAAACAAATTTATTTAAGTTTGAATTATCATTCATAGTACCTAGTTCCTGTGTGCCATTATTTCTTTATGTGCACTGTTATTTGAGCATATAATTGCTTAGTTATGTATCCATTTATATCGTGAGATACATTTTGATAAGAGAATTATTGTTAGACCGATTTAAGTCTGTGTGATAACAACCTCTAGTGTAGGAATGGAGTTTGACGTTGTTACTACAGCCGTTTGGCTCCTGTCTGAAACTGCAGTAACCTGCAAGCAATTCTTCTGAAGATACCAGACAGATAGATGCAGTGTAAGTGGATGACATACATAGAGATATCAGCTCTTCAGGAACTTAAGAACTGATTATCCCTCTTGTACTATGGTACTTGAACATGTACAAGTTGATTTGTCATGTCGAGGGAACATGTTAAGAAGACATAATGAGGGTTTCAAGTACGAAATTAAAGGGTACCCTGGCGTTGCCTTGCCCCTTTATTTTATTTCGCCCATAGTCCCTCCAAACATTGTCAGCTGCTGCTTTTCTTTGATCCATTCATTCTGTTGATACCAGTAATTTATCTTGGACACCATCCTCAATTTCTTGTGAAGATTATATTGTCTGATTCTGTGAAGACTAACACTGTCTAAGACATGGCTACAAATGAGCACATAAAACAGCAACAATATTAAACACAAACTCTAAAACACATTAAAAAACGTGCGGACATACAGCATCAATATTAAACACAGACTTGTACAAATACTTCTTCTTTGAACGCTCCCTATCGACCACTTGTTAACCATTCTTTGTGATTGTATATGATTCGAGCCAAAGAGCAATTGAACATTGTGCAAGTTATGCGCCTACAAGTTGATTTCTACACATCCGATTGCTGTGACGCTTTTTATTTACTAGGGTAGCTTCCCTTAGCCCCATATCTCAGTCGCCGTGTTACTATCTTTGCTCCCCTTGCGAGCATTGACAACACAGGGGCGGCGCAAATACAACAAGAATATTAGACACAAACGGCAGTACTAAATAAATAAACACCAGCATTATGTTGTTTGAATTATCGATACGACTTAAGACGATACTAACATCAACAAAAAATAAAGAAGTAGCGAATACATATAAGAGGAATTATTGTGACAATGTAGGAGAACTTGCATTGGAAACCACATGCTCCCAAGAGGCCTCATTAAAAATCATTTTTCTGTCCGGGAAAATTGTTTTCATTGCCAGCTTGTTCTCCCAACTTCTGCTAAAACCATTTCGTTTTGGACATAGCAGTAGTAGCACTGACCGCAGACATTTGGTTAACCCCGGTATGTCATGGTAAAGCATTTATGTTTGCACCATTGAAACACGTGCACTAACCGACATCACGTTCCGGGTCACGTGAATGTTATTCACAAACCTAGTCTCCATCTTTGATCGTTTATATTTGGTTTAGCTGTTCACATTCATTCATGTAAGAGCAATACAGCTCACGCACATACGTCTCTTCCTACTGTAGTTATATTATTGAATTATCTTGTTTAGTTGATATTATTTCTCTTCCTACTGTAGTTATATTATTGAATTATCTTGTTTTGTGTTGATATTATTTCTCATCGTGAATTCTCTGATTGAAATGTGTATTAATATTTTTATAGAAGAATTCTCTTGAATCCTACGTTTGAGTTAATATTTATGCTAGAATTATACTTGAAATCTACTGTTGGATGAGTACACTAGAATAGACGTTGAATCAATAGAGCGACTTAGGGAGTTTGGAATTACACGTTGTACAAGTCACAGTAGTTGCTTGAGGGGCAGAGAGAGAAATGTGTTTAGCCAGCGAGCCACATAAATCTTTAGTATTCAAACCCTTCGAAATCTGTTGGGGGAGACTGAGCACCTATGGGTCTGCCAGGAAAATAGGTTGGTACAACATTAGTACTAAACTTCATCAAGAATTAACAAATTAAATGGTTCGACCACATAAGAAGATTACCAACAGACAGTGCACCTCAAAGAGCAATGTTGCTCCGATACAATGTACCACAAAGAGCAATGTTGATCCATTACAATGTACCACAAAGAGCAATGCTGCTCCGATACAATGTACCTCAAAGAGCAATGTTGCTCCGATACAATGTACCACAAAGAGCAATGTTGCTCCGATACAATGGATATAAATCAAATAGCCGGCCAAGCAAAAGGTGGACGTCAAAGACAACAGGAACGACGAAAGACACTATTTATGCGCACACTAGGGCTCGTTCCATAATTTCTTATTATTCTGACGCTGTGATGAAAAACATGATGATAGATAAGAAAGAAAGAAGGAAAGAAGGAAAGAAAGAAAGATAGAAAGAAAGAAAGAAGAAAGAAGGAAAGAAAGAAAGATAGAAAGAAAGAAGGAAAGAAAGAAAGAAGGAAAGAAAGAAAGAAAGATAGAAAGAAAGAAAGATAGAAAGAAAGAAAGATAGAAAAAAAGATAGAAAGAAGGAAAGAAGGAAAGAAAGAAAGATAGAAAGAAAGAAAGATAGATAGAAAGACAGAAAGAAGGAAAGAAAGGAAAGAAAGAGAAGGAAAGAAAGAAAGATAGAAAGAAAGAAAGAGAAAGAAAGAAGGAAAGAAATAAGGAAAGAAAGAAAGAAAGATAGAAAGAAAGAAAGATAGAAAGAAAGAAAGAAAGAAAGAAGGAAAGAAAGAAAGGAAGAAGGAAAGAAAGAAAGATAGAAAGAAAGAAAGAAGAAAGAAAGAAGGAAAGAAGGAAGAAAAAGATAGAAAGAAAGAAAGATAGAAAGAAAGAAGGAAAGAAAGAAAGACATCAAGAAAGAAGGAAAGAAGGAAAGAAAGAAAGAAAGAAAGAAAGACCGCAGAAAAATGTTTTATAAATTGCGTATGTACCGAAACAAAATGTTTTATATATTGAGTATGTTAATTAGTTAGTTAGTCTTTCCTCTTGGGCCTGTGGGCGCGCATAGGGCAGAGGTCATAGCTCTCCATGTCTCGCGGTTCGTTGCTATCTGTTTTAGGTCTTTAATGTTTACTAGGCCCATCGTTGAGCCTTCTCTGGTGATGGTTCTAAGAGAGTCTCTCTTGGTCTTCCTCGTTTTCTTTTTCCCTCTGAGTGTCCATATGAGGATTGGTAAGGAGTCTTCTCTCATCCATTCTAAGTGTGTGGCCGATGTAGTTCCAGCAGCGCTTTCTTATAAAATTTGATACATTTTCTTGCTTGGTCTCTTGTCTTATTTGTGTATTGGTCAAATCTGACCATTTGAGGTTCAATATTCTTCTAAGACATTTATTCTCAAAGTTATCTAATTTTCTTTCTAGAGCTTTGTTGCTTTCCAACTCTCGCATCCATAAGTTAATACTGGAATCACACAAGAGTTAAAGATCTTTAATTGAGTATGTACCGAAACAAAATGTTTTATATATTGAGTATGTACCGAAACAAAATGTTTTATATATTGAGTATGTACCGAAACAAAATGTTTTATATATTGAGTATGTACCGAAACAAAATGTTTTATATATTGAGTATGTACCGAAACAAAATGTTTTATATATTGAGTATGTACCGAAACAAAATGTTTTATATATTGAGTATGTACCGAAACAAAATGTTTTATATATTGAGTATGTACCGAAACAAAATGTTTTATATATTGAGTATGTACCGAAACAAAATGTTTTATATATTGAGTATGTACCGAAACAAAATGTTTTATATATTGAGTATGTACCGAAACAAAATGTTTTATATATTGAGTATGTACCGAAACAAAATGTTTTATATATTGAGTATGTACCGAAACAAAATGTTTTATATATTGAGTATGTACCGAAACAAAATGTTTTATATATTGAGTATGTACCGAAACAAAATGTTTTATATATTGAGTATGTACCGAAACAAAATGTTTTATTTCCCGAAGTTTCTTTCCTCCATTTTCCGATTGCTTCTTTTTCTTCTTCGAACACTCCAGTTCGACCACTTGTTAACCACTCTTTGTGATTGGTATGTGATCTGAGCCTAAGAGTGATTGTATGTTGTGCTAGTTATGCGCCCACAAGTAGGCCAGCACATCCGATTTCTGCGACGCTGTTTATTTACTAGGATATCTTTCCTAGGTCCCTACCTCAGTCGCTTCCTACAACATGTCTTTAAGGTCGCAGTGGTACTATTCTTTGCTTCCCTTGCAGGCCACGACACAGCACGGGCAATTTTCCGACAGCAATTTATTACATAGACCTGCTATCGGACATAATCTATTGATATTATGAGATGTAATCAGTATCACCACAAGCAACAGAACGTGAAATGATGATATCGGGTACAGTGTAGAACTTATATCTTAACATCGAATATAGACAGAAACAAACAGGTAAGTGCTCTGGATATATCCCGAGAGTATGAGTGATCAGAACAGGTTAATATTTTAGATAACAATTTTGACTACACGGGAGAGACTAAAAAAGAAATTATAATACGAATTGTCAAAGCAGAATCAGCTTTTAAAAGTCGAAATAAAATACAGAACTTCAAGTTATATCGTTTCAAAATTCAATTACGAATTTTCAATTCCAATTTCGTCTCAATTCTAACAGATGCCATCGAGAGTTAAGAAATTACTGAAGATATAGAAAGTTGAATGCATTTTTAAGTAGATTTTGCGAAAAATAATCAGCATAAAATGAAACGAGTTCAGACGAGCTGCTGAAATCTTAGAAACGGATTGTATACCAATGAATGTATACCATGCTCATATCATCTGTAACATTTTGAATAAACCTTCTCTGTCGTCCTCATCTTTTTACTTTTGTCGCAATTTCTCTCTACATAATTGTTTTCCATACCTTTTTGACGTGTACAAAACATTGACATTTTGTAGCCGGTTTTTTCTTTTTAGTTTTTTGTTAAAGACTTATTTGTTCTATGCTTTGTCCATGGTATACTGAGAATTCATCTGTAATATATATTTGTATTCAAATGCACATTTATGATCTTCCATTGTCTTGTTAAATATTATGTCTCACATCCATCAATTGCTACTACGAATATCCATGCTCTTAGAATTCTGATATTTGTTGTCCTATCAGTTCCACCGTGAGCGTCTATAGCTTAAGCGGTAGTGAGCTCGATCACAACCAAAGCGTACCTGGTTCAAACTTCCCGACGGGCAAATTTGGAAGCAAATTAGTTCCCTTTGATTTTTACGAACTGTAAAAATAGACCTCACCGTTCAGAAAGCAATGACAAACTACTGAATGTGTACGTGGTGCCTATAAAATCGACGACTCGTTTACTATGGTTGATGGCTACGTCCTGTGAAGGATATAACACAAATTTCATCAGTATCATCTCGTACCGTTTTTACTAGTTTACGTTTTTGTGAGGCTATGTTCTTTCTTATTTGAATTTCTTTCATCCCATTTGATGATAAATGTACCGTCGTTTAACAAACTATAACAACAATATACACCAACAATATAACTAGTAAACCGTATAACAGTATAACAACAATATACACCAACAATATAACTAGTAAACCGTATAACAGTATAACAACAATATACACCAACAATATAACTAGTAAACCGTATAACAATATAACAACAATATACACCAACAATATAACTAGTAAACCGTATAACAATATAACAACAATATACACCAACAATATAACTAGTAAACCGTATAACAATATAACAACAATATACACCAACAATATAACTAGTAAACCGTATAACAATATAACAACAATATACACCAACAATATAACTAGTAAACCGTATAACAGTATAACAGTAAAACTACAGCATTTTGTTTTTACGTGTTTCGGAATTGCTACATATTTTTAGTGCAGTTTTCCATTACATTTTTAGAACAAGAGACAGGAAGTTGTGGAAGAACATGATAGCCTAAGCCTGTTAGCATGGCACTTGATGATGATGAGGTTTTTTCATGTAGATAGCGTATCTGTCCGGAATAGTTGGAAACCGGTTTCTATTATGCAACAACACCCCCTTACTTTCTTTGCTTTCGGTTTTGTAAGCTCGTCTAAACTATGAAATGTGTTGCCTCTATGAAGCTACATGTTCAGTTGGAGTTTCTCGAGAGTTTCACATAGCTTGCTCTGTAAGCTTCGTTCCTGATGCCATGTTTCGTCTCGTTGGTGTATGTATGATGGACATGACAGCAGGATGTGGCTCTGGAGTCTGTGTTTCTGTCTTTCATGCACACTGTACAGCCTGAGCAGACTTTATTCTGTGCATGTGCTGGTGGAGCCTGCAATTACCTATTTTTCAGCGAAAGTTATTGTGTGCTGTTTAGTCTGCTGATTGGATCCTGTGCGTGTTTGCTGTGGGTTTGTTGCCTCCCCAACTCGTCACCCCTTACGATTCCTATTAGTCTATGAATAGTAGGTATATGTTCAGGTTATGTTTCATTTGAAAGACATTCAACAGAATATGTACATCGAGCATAGAGCAAGGTTATTTTTCTGTTATTGGTTATTGGTTACAGAATTGACGTCATTGCACTCAGGGCAGATCCATAGATGCTCATTCTCCCCTAACAGATATCGAGTAGTATGCATACTGATGGTTCCCGTGGCTTGCTGATTAAATACGCTCCTCACTCTGCCCCTCGAGCATCCAGTTATACTTGTACAAAGGGTAACTCCAAGCTTCTTAAATTGCTGGATCATTTTTCTATGGTAAGGTCAAATCCAAATAGCACACGATGTTTACGAAAAAGTCACTCTTAAATTTATCTTGAGAAGATCATGTTATTCAAGTCTTGATACAATTAATTTAACTTTCATCTTTGACGTGCAAATTGGGAGTCATTAGTGACTCAACTATCTGCCTTACTTTTCGAATGTCACGAGTTCAAATTCGGACCGCGCCGTTCTGTTCACTGACGCATTTTTTCCAGAGACTCCTAGAATTGTTGCCGAATCTACGGAGTTTGTGCGTTTTGCAATATTCTCTGCAGGTGGGGAGCATTTCTGCGAAGCGAAACCGTATCATATTTGGGAAACCAGGTGGAATTAAATAAATTTTTGACCTTTCGACTCTTTAGATTCGGATCGTTGCAAGAAGATCGTTCAGTTATTCTTATGTCACAATGACCGTGGCATAGAACCGTGTCAGATGTATGAATTATCATTAGACGACGACGGTTGGAGAGAACCTGACGTCGGTTATCGATGGAGAATTCTTCGATGGAAGTTTATTTCGGAAAGTTGAGAGTGGGAGGTCGCTAAACTGGTCGAAAAGTTGAGAACAGAAGATCGCGAAACTTGTTTGAGAACAGATAACGTGAAGTCCCGAAACTGGTTGGAGAACAGAGAATAGGGTTGTTGCGAAACTATTCAAAGACCAATGAACAGGAGGTAGCAAAACTGGTCAAAGTGCAGAGAACAGGAGGTAGCAAAACTGGTAGAAGTGCAGAGAATAGGAGGTAGCAAAACTAGTCGAAGTGCAGAGAACAGGAGGTAGCAAAACTGGTCGAAGTGCAGAGAACAGGAGGTAGCAACACTGGTCGAAGAGCAGAGAACAGGAGGTAGAAAAACTGGTCGAAGTGCAGAGAACAGGAGGTAGCAAAACTGGTCGAAATGCAGAGAACAGGAGGTAGCAAAACTGGTCGAAGAGCAGATTGTACATTCGTGTACAATTGCGTCGATTGTCGACTTCTTTTTCTTTGTAATTCCTCCAGAAACAGGTGGAATCATGCAGAAGTAGAGCAAGAATTTACATGATTGTCTGGCTCTCCTGAAACCATAGGTACAGCCAGCTGCATCGCCACCTTTTTTACCTTTTCGTTCCTTCAGATGTTTTCTTGCACATGTACTACAGCATGTGTTGGGTCCAGACCTTGAAGTCGACTCCAAAGTTCCTGTCTAAGTGCTTTCCATCTGACACTTAACGTTGACTGTTATTGGTTGAGCACCTATAGTGACTACCTGAGTTCATATATTTCGACTGTATTCGCTGCCCTCCTTAGCTTCCAACGTTCTTTTACTATTCTTACACAGTTTTCCATTTTTCTATCACTGTTCTTCCAGTTTTTTTTGACTGTTCATCCTGTTCTGCGACAGTTTCCCAGAAGCAAAGAAAAAAAGAATCTAACAATCTAAGATATGAACTAGACTACTTATGCACAGCTTGTTAAAACAGAGTCAACAACTGCGATACAAGACAGCTATACACAAGACTGCACATCTTGTTAAAGCAGAGTCAACAACTGCGATACAAGACAGCTATACAAAGACTGGCACAGCTTGTTAAAGCAGAGTCAACAACTGCGATACAAGACAGCTATACACAAGACTGCACATCTTGAACGCATACAGAATTAAGCTAACATCTCCAGACATTTATATAAATACACAAATGAATTGACAACATTTAGCAGAAGCGGTAACGACAGAAGCGGTAATTGCAACAACATTGCAGCAAGGTTGTGAGTAATCGGCCCTTGCTGGCTCACTCATTCGCTGTAACACTTAATATATAGCAGATGTTTAATTTTTGGCAAAGCATAAACATGTTATATGTACATGACATAGAACACGTTGAACGTGACAAGAGAAACAAGGCGTGAACGAGCTGAGGAATTGTGGATGTGTTTGAAAGATAAATAATTGAAGGAGATAGAAATGTATGTATACAAATAGATGAACAGCTAAAATATGTAAAATACAATGTGCCCATTCTGCAAATCAAAAGCACATATAACAAATGATATACAACTTAACATTTGTCTTAAAAACTGACAAAACACGTAAAATCAAAGTAGTTTTACAAAATACAAAAATAATAATACAAAGCAACGTTTTGACCAAAATGTCTTTATCAAGCAAAGGGTACAACAGATGTGAAGAAATCCACTTCTTACACGGCACAAATAGAATCAGACAATAAATTAATAACGGCCCTAAAATCTAAAATCTTAAAAACTGATAAAGAAAAAGAAACAAATATATTTGTATAGCTTGCAGACAGAAAATAAAACACGTTAAATGAACTGTAAGAAATAATAGGAAATAAGCAGCTCCTTCTAGAAGACGTGCAAAGAAACAATGCAAATTTGTTATCAAGTAGATCAAGACTGACATAGAAGATATTGTTAAATATGTTGTTCTGATGATATTTATATGTTTATATATATATATATATATATATATATATATGGCATTTTCGTCTCTTTTTGGCAATCATTTTACTGTGACAACTTCTGAGTTTGCGTTTGTTTCTCTTGGCTTCAAGCTCATTTCTAAGTTTCTTTTCACAAGAGTATGCATCTTTACGTAATGTTTTTTTTTTACAAATCTCAATCACTGGCTAGTTTTTCTTTTTCGTTGGAATCGATAGCAAAGTTCTGTATTGAGATATTACATATATTCATATATCTCAGCATTTGTTTGCATTGGAGCCTCTTCTCTTCGGAAAGTTCACAGAACAACACTTGTGGGGTATGCTGCAGGGTATCCATTCTTCTCACATTCCTAGCCATCTTAGTCTTCTACTGCTGAGCATTTCCTTGAAGGGCAGTAAGTTTTCCCGCTAATGTACTTCCGAGATGATTATCTGGTCATGCCACCTGATGTTGCTAATTTTGCGAAGACATCGAGGGTGAAAAGTGTCAAGTCTCCTCTCATGTCTTGAGAAGCTGTCCATGTTTCTGAGCCATATAGATATATATAAAGTATATACGTATCTCTATATGTGTGCCTACATGTCTGAAGTACTATGCTATAGTCCAGGTCTGATGTACTATGCTATAGTCCAGGTCTGATGTACTATGCTATAGTCCAGGTCTGATGTACTATGCTATAGTCCAGGTCTGATGTACTATGCTATAGTCCAGGTATGATGTACTATGCTATAGTCGAGGTCTGATGTACTATGCTATAGTTCAGGTCTGATGTACTATGCTATAGTCCAGTGATTTAATAAAGCAAACATTTAACACAAAGATCACGCAAACCACATACGATCAAGCGCTTGAAATAGATAAGACAGACATTTGTAAACAGATTATAAAACAGATAAAAACGTACCAGATTTCTATGAATGTACAGCACACTTTATCCTTAACGTCTTGTTTAATGGCTAATAACACACTACACAGTCTTGATGAGGAAACACATGTGAAAATAGGCCATCTCTGAAACAGGAAAACTTTCACTAAGCTCATTAAATAAGTGATAAATCACATATAAATAATGATGGTAAAATAAAACATGTGCGAGATTACTGATTTACTGCAATCCAATACACTTAACTAAGAAGTAAATATAATGAGGAAGATGCAGTTAGCAGTGGCGGCTCGTCATTAAGGGCCAGTGGGGCCGGGCACAACCAACAATAGTGTATAACGTGTATTTATTATTTTATAAATTAAAATATAGGAACCAAAAACCATGATTTATCCGGAAAAAATGTCTGGCCCCACCAACAAAAATCATCACGAGGCGCCACTGGCAGTTAGTATTATATATAGAACGATTAATATAATATAAGATTTGGATGTCTATGTGGCTAATTAGTTAAGTCGTTTGCCTTGCGTTACGAAAATTGCAGGTTCGAATCCGAACTGCGCCGTTCTGTTCACAAGTGTACATTTTATGTAGACCCCTAGGATTGTTTACAGAGCTACTGAGTTCGTGCTTTGTGCTTAGTTCTCGCTGTTCGGTCTGTGTCTGCAGTTCTCGTATCACCACTAGGAAAACTCAGAATTCCTTGGATAGACGGGGACAGCATGTATTGGTACACAAAACAAACAAGAAACGTATTTGCTAGGAATAAAGTAACTACGCTGGCAGGTCGGTAAGAAGCACTTCTTGTAGTGATGCAATGTCGTAAGTTGGAATTGTGTGGACTTGTAAACAAACATGACTAACTTTCAAAAACAGCTCTTCGTGGAACAGTTGTCTTGGTAGAAGAAGAAGTAATGCAATAAAATGCATGAATGATAACATCAAGTAATGACCGGACAGGACATTTCCACACTCATCGTACATGACAACTACTTCTAGTATGAGGATGGAGGTTGTGGCTGTTAATTCTGCCCTCCATTGGCCGTTACTTCTGCTCTCTGAGACTTTATTTACTGGGGCCGTTGTTGTATCTGACTCTCAGTCGCTGCTTCACAAGATCCAGAAGGGCAGGTTACGGTATGAGTGGATGTCATCTATAGAAGTTTCTAACCTCCAGCAGCTTACGTGGATATACTGTTCTGGGTATGCCGGTGTTTACGGTAATGAGAAAGCGGACAGGCTAGAATCAGCAGCATCGATTGTTGGGAAGTTGAAGATGGATAAGGGGATGTTTTTCGGTCTCTACGCGACTGACTGTTGGATGAGGACACTAAAATAGATGTTGAATCGATCCATCGATTCACGCAGTTTGGAGTTACCAGGTATACAAGTAGAACTGGATGCCTTAGGGGCAGAGTTAGGAGTGTGTTTAATCAGCAAGCAATGGGAACCATCAGTATGCAAACTCTTCGATACCTGTTGGAGGAGACTGAGCACCTATGAGTCTGCAGGAGTGCAATGACGTCAGTTTAGTAACCAATACCCACACTCGTCTGCCCCACAGAGAAGAGAGATCTTTGAAGACACGTATGTGACGATTCAATCGCAGTACCCCTATGACCCTAAAAGGTTATGTGCTACGTTATTACTACATCTGGTCAGAGATGACATGCCCTTTCTGCCCGACAGTGACGGAGCCATGTGGGGAACCCGATGCAATGAAATCAATAGTTTGCCTTTAGACATCTGGTCACGGTACTATACTCTTGCGTAGCACTATGTCACCAAATATTACAGGGTGTTCATGATAAAAGTAGCCTGATTGGCAAGTTATCATTTGTTAATCGGGCTACTTCTATCTTGAACACCTTGTATATGAATTGCATCGTATCTTTTTAAAAATCATATACATGTCACATTTATAAATGCATTATCAAGTGAACTAACACAGAATAGAAATAGCAATTCCAACTACCAGATACTATGTTCTGAATGATGTTATGTAAGAACTATTGTAAAGTTAATGGCATGTGCACTCAGGGAACACATAAACATTAAACAAATGGAAATGTTAGAGAAGTAATAAGCACTTCTCTAGATAACCACTTAGTTGATCCAGGTGACGGCATCGACTCGCTGCATGAAATATAAGTGCTTAGGTATGCAGCTAACTTAACACGCCCAAATAATGTATTGCTATTAGATGGTATGACATGCTCAACTAGCAATTGTTTTCATTAGATGGTACAAGGATGCTGAACTAACAATTAAAAGTGTTGTCATTAGATGCCACGGGATGCTGAACTAACAATTACAAGTGTTGTCTTTAGATATTACGGGATGCTGAACTAACAATTAAAAGTGTTGTCATTAAATGCCATGGGATGGTGAACTAACAATTAAAAGTGTTGTCATTAGATGTTACGGGATGCTGAACTAACAATTAAATGTGTTGCATTTAGATGTTACAGTACCCTCAATTAGAAATTAAAAGTGCTGAACTTAGACGTTTTTTTTCATATTTAATTAACATATAAGACTATCATTAGATTATATGTCTCACTCAACTAGCAATTAAACCTGTTGTCATGGCTAGTATGTCAGGCTTAAATAGTTATTGGTTATTGGTTATAGGTTACTAAACTGACGTCATAGCAATCCGAGCAGATCCATAGGTGCTAGTCTCCCCCAACAGATATCGAAGAGTATGCATAATGATGGTTCCCGTGGCTCGCTAATTAAACACACTTCTGACTCTGCCCCTCAGGGATCCAGTTCTAATTGTACAACGGACAACTCCAAACTTCATAAATCGCTGGATCGATTCAACATCTATTTTAGTGTTCTCATCCAACAGACAGTCGCGAAGAGTCCGAAGAATACCCCCTTATCCATCTTCAACTCCCCAACAATCGATGCTGTTTAAAAGGGTTTAAAAGCCGAAGGATTGACTTCATTGCACCGGGTTTTCCCCATACGGCTCGGTCCCTCTCCACAGAAATGGCACGCCACCTGCTAAGAGTATTGCACAAAGCTCTAACTCCGTAACTCCAGTAACAATCCTATGGGTCTCTGGAAAAAACTGCACTCGTGAACAGAATGGCGCGGTCCGACTCGAACCCACGACCTTCGACTCACAAGGCAAAGGGCTTAACGCAAGCTTGTCCACTCTCTCATTACCGTAAACACCCGCATGCCCAGGGCAGTATATTAAATAGTAATTATTAATTGTGACACTTTTAACTAACAACTCATTGTGTTGTCAGTGGCTGATGTGATACTCCGAACTAGAGATTAAATGTGTTGAAATGACCTGGAGTGACATGATCACTGCGCAATTAGCTAGTATGTCAGCTCATCCATCACTTTCAGTTAGACATGAGAGCCTGAGAACTTGCAGACAGTGACCACGATTTTTAAAGGAAAATTTCTCCAGTTTTTTGTTGCACTGCAGGAATGTGTGGTTCTTATTTTTGTTTTCACCTCCACTTAATGTTTGTCATATGAAAATATTGCTGGGGAATGTGCACAATGGCAATAGGCAATAAAATAGATAGATGGGCTTTTGCTGGGGAATATGCACAACGGCAGTAGACAATAAATTAGATAGATGAACTTTTACAGCTCAGTGTGGAGGAAGAGTTGTTAGAGAAGAGAGCGGTTCTTTTGTTGTGACCACAAGAAGTAGGACAGTGGAAGTTATGGTCGTAACCAAGTCAATGGTATGGTTGGAGACGCAGAGCGTCAGTGTCAGTGAATGGATGATCATGCTTCGGAACGGCAAGACTGATTATGTGCATAGATAGTAGCTAGAGTCTGTGTTGTGTACACAAACTGGTTATGTGCATAGATAATAACTAGAGTCTGTGTTGTGTACGCAGACTGGTTATGTGCATAGAAAGCAGTTAGAGTCTGTGTTGTATACGGAACTGAAGGGAGTCAACTTCATTTTCTTACCGGGACATGCGGGATTCAAAGAAAATGAACGATCAGGCAGACTAGAGTGGCAAGGCTAAAGTGGTCATCTGTATAACAATGTACAGGTCTGTTATCCTGATTAGTGAAACGTGACGGACAGCGGATTCAAGTGGAGTCTTGAATTCTACGTGTAGGTCCCGACTGCAGGAACTACAAACGTGGTATTGCTAAATGTAAACACTATGCGGGAAGAAGGCGATACTCATGAACTAACACATGACTGAAGCTGTTAGTTGATCAACGTGCAGGCACGTCTACTGGGGATGATATCTGACCACTTAAAAATGTCTTCCTTCTGCAGTGAGGATGTTCTGATGACTAGCTAACTAGATAACTCACTAGCTAAAAAAAGGTAATTGCATATCCTTTACAGGACTTTGCGAATCAACCGCAGCTTTTTAACGCTGTTTGTAATTTTTCTAGGCATTATTACGTTCAGTAGTTTGCCATTGCTTTCTGAACAGGTGGTGTCATCGTCCTTTGTAAAAATCCACGCGAAACAATTTGCAACCAAACTGTCCGCAGCGTGATTCGAACTCAGAACGTCGGGGTTAATAGACCGAGCTACTAACCCCTAGGCCACAGATGCCACTACTCACTAGCTAGCCAGCTTTAATGCTAGATATCAACACAAGTAGACTGTCGAGTTTAACTGCAAAAATTGGTTTAACTTATTGATTGTTTGCTTGATTGATAGGGCCTTCATCACTGCACATGCAATAAATAACCATGTGGGATATAATATATATATTGTATACAAGAAAAGCACTGCCTCAGTGCACGGACTTCGCAGCAATTACGATGATCCACTTTGTATTTCTGATGATGTCAAAAATGTTTGCCTCAAAAGATAATTTTTTTTGGTATTAATTTTTTTTGTTTCTGCGACTTGTTTTCAACAAATTCGTAATGCTTTTCAAATATCAATGGAAGTTACTGCAAGAAAGCACAATCATCAAAAGAAAAGTATATTTAAATTAATCAGTAAAGCCACTAAAGGTAGCGCAGGACAGCTACTAAAATATAAACAAATCAGAACAAGTTGTCCTTCTGTGTCTCAGAATATGACACATTCGACTCCGCAACCACATGTATGAAAATCGTAGCATATCCTTTACAGGAAGTAGCCATCAACCACAGTAAACGAGGCACTGATTGTCTAGGCACAACTTACACGTTCAGTAGGTTGCCATTGCTTTCTGAACGGTGAGGTCTATATTTACCTTTCGTAAAAATCCCAAGGAAACTAATTTGCATCCAATCTTGCTCACGGCGGAGTTTAAACCAGGTACGCTTGGGTTGTGATCAAGCTCACTATCTCTTAAGCTACAGAGGCTAACAATCCAATATATACACAATTTCAAATTTAGCAGCTAAGATGTAGACAAGCTGAGAGGCACCTCAGACTGCGCAGATAAACTACTTAAAGACTTTCTAGAATATGATGAGAACTCACTGGTCTAGTGAAACAACATTGGAAATATTCTAGAATATGATGAGAACTCACTGGTCTAGTAAAACAACATTGGAAAGATTCTAGAATATGATGTGAACTCACTGGTCTAGTGAAACAACACTGGAAATATTCTAGAATATGATGAGAACTCACTACTCTAGTGAAACAACATTGGAAATATTCTAGAATATGATGAGAACTCACTGGTCTAGTGAAACAACATTGGAAATATTCTAGAATATGATGAGAACTCACTGGTCTAGTGAAACAACATTGGAAATATTCTAGAATATGATGAGAACTCACTACTCTAGTGAAACAACATTGAATATTCTGAACATGAGAACACTACTCTAGTGAAACAACATTGGAAATATTCTAGAATATGATGAGAACTCACTGGTCTAGTGAAACAACACTGGAAAGAAAACTAAAGAGACCTTTGTCTGAGCTGAAAAAAAACATAGTGGAGCTTATGCAATAGACATTTGAATATATAGACAATATTTCAAGTGAAATAAAGAAGGAAGGAAGGAACTAACAATGGTTCTTTTACGTGCTCAAGTTAACACAGAATGATGGAGGTAAAATGAACTGCATCAACTCTTCATTAAAACCATGTTACAGGAAAAATGACGAATGAAGCAACACTTTCTGACGAAATATAATGAGATAGATGATTTACAGTGTTGGCACACCTGTAGATGCGTGATAAGCAATTTAGTTTGGTTTATGAGTGCATTAGAGCGTCTGATAAACAGTATACCTGGGATCAGGTGTTGACAGCAAGTGGAGAATCTCATTCGGTGCTGAAATACATATCTTTACCTTACCGTTCATTTTGATATCTCGTCTCTACCTACAATATGGAAATATTCAGTGAGTTTATCACAAGTATGTCTAAACCGATCATTTAATGGTACTTCTAAACCGATCATTTAATGGTACTTCTAAACCGATCATTTAATGGTACTTCTAAACCGATCATTTAGTGGTACTTCTTAACCGATCATTTAATGGTACTTCTAAAACCAATCATTTAATGGTACTTCTAAACCGATCATTTAATGGTACTTCTAAACCGATCATTTAATGGTACTTCTAAACCGATCATTTAATGGTACTTCTAAACCGATCATTTAGTGGTACTTCTTAACCGATCATTTAATGGTACTTCTAAAACCAATCATTTAATGGTACTTCTAAACCGATCATTTAATGGTACTTCTAAACCGATCATTTAATGGTACTTCTAAACCGATCATTTAGTGGTACTTCTTAACCGATCATTTAGTGGTACTTCTTAACCGATCATTTAATGGTACTTCTAAAACCGATCATTTAATGGTACTTCTAAACCGATCATTTAATGGTACTTATAAACCGATCATTTAATGGTACTTCTAAACCGATCATTTAATGGTACTTCTAAACCGATCATTTAGTGGTACTTCTAAACCGATCATTTAATGGTACTTCTTAACCGATCATTTAGTGGTATGTCTAAACCGATCATTTAATGGTACTTCTTAACCGATCATTTAGTGGTACTTCTAAACCGATCATTTAATGGTACTTCTAAACCGATCATTTAATGGTACTTCTAAACCGATCATTTAGTGGTACTTCTTAACCGATCATTTAATGGTACTTCTAAACCGATCATTTAATGGTACTTCTAAAACCGATCATTTAATGGTACTTCTAAACCGATCATTTAGTGGTATGTCTAAACCGATCATTTAATGGTACTTCTTAACCGATCATTTAGTGGTACTTCTAAACCGATCATTTAATGGTACTTCTAAACCGATCATTTAATGGTACTTCTAAACCGATCATTTAGTGGTACTTCTTAACCGATCATTTAATGGTACTTCTAAACCGATCATTTAATGGTACTTCTAAACCGATCATTTAATGGTACTTCTAAACCGATCATTTAATGGTACTTATAAACCGATCATTTAATGGTACTTCTAAACCGATCATTTAATGGTACTTCTAAACCGATCATTTAGTGGTACTTCTAAACCGATCATTTAATGGTACTTCTAAACCGATCATTTAATGGTACTTCTAAACCGATCATTTAATGGTACTTCTAAACCGATCATTTAACGACACTTCTAAACCGTTCATTTAACGGTATATGGATTGTCCTGTGTCTAATGTATGTACTACAGTTGATTAATTTATTAATAACAGAGATAATTTCTTTCCGCTCTAGGGCAGATTTATAAATTGTAACTAACCTTTGAACCCTAAGACTTGCAGGCCAAATTTCGGAAATTAGTCCTATTTGATTTCAGTGTGAATGGTACGGTGCCAGCCTCAAACATCTCAAACATTGGACTATGCTTGTCCAATAAAGAATCAATGTGAATGGTACTGTGCCAGCATCAAACATATTGACCATGCTTCTCCAATAAAGAGTTAGTGTGAATGGTACGGTGCCAGCTTCAAACATCTTGACCATGTTTTCCAATAAAGAGTTAGTGTGAATGGTACGGGCCAGCCTCAAACATCTTGACCATGTTTTTCCAATAAAGAGTTAGTGTGAATGGTACTGTGCCAGCCTCAAACATCTTGACCATGCTTCTCCAATAAAGAGTAGTTGAATGGTACGGTGCCAGCCTCAAACATCTTGACCATGCTTCTCAATAAAGATTTAGTGTGAATGGTACGTGCCAGCCTCAAACATCTTGACCATGCTTCTCCAATAAAGAGTTAGTGTGAATGGTACGGTGCCAGCCTCAAACATCTTGACCATGTTTTTCCAATAAAGAGTTAGTGTGAATGGTACTGCGCCAGCCTCAAACATCTTGACCATGTTTTTCCAATAAAGAGTTAGTGTGAATGGTACTGCGCCAGCCTCAAACATCTTGACCATGCTTCTCCAATAAAGAGTCAGTGTGAATGGTACGGTGCCAGCCTCAAACATCTTGACCATGCTTCTCCAATAAAGATTTAGTGTGAATGGTACGGTGCCAGCCTCAAACATCTTGACCATGCTTCTCCAATAAAGAGTTAGTGTGAATGGTACTGTGCCAGCCTCAAACATCTTGACCATGCTTCTCCAATAAAGAGTTAGTGTGAATGGTACTGTGCCAGCCTCAAACATCTTGACCATGCTTCTCCAATAAAGATTGGTGTAATGGTACGGTGCCAGCCTCAAACATCTTGACCATGCTTCTCAAATAAAGAGTTAGTGTGAATGGTACTGTGCCTGCCTCAAACATCTTGACCATGCTTCTCCAATAAAGAGTCAGTGTGAATGGTACGTTGCCAGCCTCAAACATCTTGACCATGCTTCTCCAATAAAGAGTTAGTGTGAATGGTACGGTGCAAGCCTCAAACATCTTGACCATGCTTCTCCAATAAAGAGTTAGTGTGAATGGTACTGTGCCAGCCTCAAACATCTTGACCATGCTTCTCCAATAAAGAGTTAGTGTGAATGGTACGGTGCTAGCCTCAAACATCTTGACCATGCTTCTCCAATAAAGAGTCAGTGTGAATGGTACGATGCCAGCATCAAACATCTTGACCATGCTTCTCCAATAAAGAGTCAGTGTGAATGGTACGGTGCCAGCCTCAAACATCTTGACCATGCTTCTCCAATAAAGAGTTAGTGTGAATGGTACGGTGCCAGCCTCAAACATCTTGACCATGCTTCTCCAATAAAGAGTTAGTGTGAATGGTAGAGTGCCAGCCTCAAACATCTTGACCATGCTTCTCCAATAAAGAGTTAGTGTGAATGGTACGGTGCCAGCCTCAAACATCTTGACCATGCTTCTCCAATAAAGAATCAGTGTGAATGGTACGGTGCCAGCCTCAAACATCTTGACCATGCTTCTCCAATAAAGAGTTAGTGTGAATGGTACGGTGCCAGCCTCAAACATCTTGACCATGCTTCTCCAATAAAGAGTTAGTGTGAATGGTACGGTGCCAGCCTCAAACATTGGACCATGCTTCTCCAATAAAGAGTTAGTGTGAATGGTAGGTGCCAGCCTCAAACATCTTGACCATGCTTCTCCAATAAAGAGTTAGTGTGAATGGTACGGTGCCAGCCTCAAACATCTTGACCATGCTTCTCCAATAAAGAGTCAGTGTGAATGGTACGGTGCCAGCCTTAAACATCTTGACCATGCTTCTCCAATAAAGATTTAGTGTGAATGGTACGGTGCCAGCCTCAAACATCTTTACCATGCTTCTCCAATAAAGAGTTAGTGTGAATGGTACGGTGCCAGCATCAAACATCTTGACCATGCTTCTCCAATAAAGAGTCAGTGTGAATGGTACGGTGCCAGCATCAAACATCTTGACCATGCTTCTCCAATAAAGAGTCAGTGTGAATGGTACGGTGCCAGCCTCAAACATCTTGACCATGCTTCTCCAATAAAGAGTCAGTGTGAATGGTACGGTGCCAGCCTCAAACATCTTGACCATGCTTCTCCAATAAAGAGTTAGTGTGAATGGTAGGTGCCAGCTCAAACATCTTGACCATGCTTCTCCAATAAAGAGTCAGTGTGAATGGTACGATGCCAGCCTCAAACATCTTGACCATGCTTCTCCAATAAAGAGTTAGTGTGAATGGTACGGTGCCAGCCTCAAACATCTTGACCATGCTTCTCCAATAAAGAGTTAGTGTGAATGGTACGGTGCCAGCCTCAAACATCTTGACCATGCTTCTCCAATAAAGAGTTAGTGTGAATGGTACGGTGCCAGCCTCAAACATCTTGACCATGCTTCTCCAATAAAGAGTTAGTGTGAATGGTACGGTGCCAGCCTCAAACATCTTGACCATGCTTCACCAATAAAGAGTTAGTGTGAATGGTACGGTGCCAGCCTCAAACATCTTGACCATGCTTCTCCAATAAAGAATCAGTGTGAATGGTACGGTGCCAGCCTCAAACATCTTGACCATGCTTCTCCAATAAAGAGTCAGTGTGAATGGTACGGTGCCAGCCTCAAACATCTTGACCATGCTTCTCCAATAAAGAGTCAGTGTGAATGGTACGGTGCCAGCATCAAACATCTTGACCATGCTTCTCCAATAAAGAGTTAGTTTGAATGGTACGGTGCCAGCCTCAAACATCTTGACCATGCTTCTCCAATAAAGAGTTAGTGTGAATGGTACGGTGCCAGCCTCAAACATCTTGACCATGCTTCTCCAATAAAGAATCAGTGTGAATGGTACGGTGCCAGCATCAAACATCTTGACCATGCTTCTCCAATAAAGAGTTAGTTTGAATGGTACGGTGCCAGCATCAAACATCTTGACCATGCTTCTCCAATAAAGAGTTAGTTTGAATGGTACGTGCCCGCCTCAAACATCTTGACCATGCTTCTCCAATAAAGAGTCAGTGTGAATGGTACGGTGCCAGACTCAAACATCTTGACCATGCTTCACCAATAAAGAGTCAGTGTGAATGGTACGGTGCCAGCATCAAACATCTTGACCATGCTTCTCCAATAAAGAGTTAGTTTGAATGGTACTGTGCCAGCCTCAAACATCTTGACCATGCTTCTCCAATAAAGAGTCAGTGTGAATGGTACGATGCCAGCCTCAAACATCTTGACCATGCTTCTCCAATAAAGAGTCAGTGTGAATGGTACGGTGCCAGCATCAAACATCTTGACCATGCTTCTCCAATAAAGAGTCAGTGTGAATGGTACGGTGCCAGCCTCAAACATCTTGACCATGCTTCTCCAATAAAGAGTTAGTGTGAATGGTACGGTGCCAGCATCAAACATCTTGACCATGCTTCTCCAATAAAGAGTTAGTTTGAATGGTACGGTGCCAGCATCAAACATCTTGACCATGCTTCTCCAATAAAGAGTTAGTTTGAATGGTACGGTGCCAGCCTCAAACATCTTGACCATGCTTCACCAATAAAGAGTCAGTGTGAATGGTACGGTGCCAGCATCAAACATCTTGACCATGCTTCTCCAATAAAGAGTTAGTTTGAATGGTACTGTGCCAGCCTCAAACATCTTGACCATGCTTCTCCAATAAAGAGTCAGTGTGAATGGTACTGTGCCAGCCTCAAACATCTTGACCATGCTTCTCCAATAAAGAGTCAGTGTGAATGGTACGGTGCCAGCATCAAACATCTTGACCATGCTTCTCCAATAAAGAGTCAGTGTGAATGGTACTGTGCCAGCCTCAAACATCTTGACCATGCTTCTCCAATAAAGAGTCAGTGTGAATGGTACGGTGCCAGCATCAAACATCTTGACCATGCTTCTCCAATAAAGAGTTAGTTTGAATGGTACTGTGCCAGCCTCAAACATCTTGACCATGCTTCTCCAATAAAGAGTCAGTGTGAATGGTACGGTGCCAGCATCAAAATCTGACCATGCTTCTCCAATAAAGAGTCAGTGTGAGATTGCTCTATCTTACATGTCTGTCTCATTTACAATGGATAGCAAATCTGCTTTTACATACATTTGTTTCAGTCTTTCTTCGAACGCTCCATATTACACTTGTTAGCATCTTTGGGTTTGTATGTGTCCGAGCCTAAAATAATTGTACGTTCTGTCAGTTATGCGCTCAAGTAGGCCACACATCCAATTTCTGCGACGCTTTTAAGTTACTAGTGTGCTTCCTAGCCCTAACTAGTCGCTTCTACAACATGCCTTGCATGTCGCAGTGTTACTATTCTTTGCTCCAAGTCCTCAACACATGTGCGATTTGTTTCAAAAAAATTACTGCTTATAAGCCAAATCTCTATGTATCTTTCGTACTTGATAACGTTGTCACTTTGTCTTCTAGTGCCACAACATTTTAGTTTAATGCATTGTCCATTATCAGACTTGTACTTAGAACTGAAAAGTTTTCTGATTAACTCTCTAAATATCAACCTTCATCTCTAGAGTGATAATCCTGATTGTATGTTGACTTTGATACAAGACGAGTTGGATCCTTCACCACCATTATAACTACTGCCTGCTTGGGCTGTTATCAGGTGTTGTCTTTTACTTTGAGTCAAATCTCGTTATCTTTACTGACTGTTATTTCTTTTCACTGTTGAGGTGTTTATTGAGTAATGTTATTTCACAAACACATCTCGCTTGAAATATTGTCTATACATTTAATGTTCTCTCTTGCATAAACTTCACTGTCTTTTGTAGCTCACACAGAGGTCCATGTAGTTTTATGTCGAGTGTTGTTTCAGTAGACCAGTGAGTTTGCCTCCGTATATCATATTAGGGACACTCTTGAAGTATATACTCAGCGGTCTGTCTGTCTGTCTCTCTCTCTCTCTCTCTCTCTCTCTCTGCGATCGTTCTTAAGCCGTTTTTATCATTCTATTGTGATATATAAATAGCCAAACACCAAGTTCGGGTAAACGTTCACAACCTTCAGTACCATTTGGAGCTCTAGTACTTATTCTTCGACGTGTGTTCGATTTCAACCAGCGTTTACTGGGTTCGCTCTCCGTTAGCCTTTGCTGTCCCCAGCCAAACCTGCAAGGCAGCAGGTTGCTATTTTCTTTAGGGCAGCGACCCTTAGATGACCCGCCCTCCCGGCTTTATGAGCGTCATCTGCAAAGTTAACCGGTCTTTTTGTGGACTACTTGGTTTGCCACCCGTCCAGTTTTGTGTACGGTTTGCTCCGCTAGATTTTGATTGTCCCCAATCAAACTAAAAGGCAGTAGTTGTTCCCTGCGAGCGGAAATGCGCACTGGCTTCACCCCTGCTGCGCTTTCCAGTTTTTCTGCACATTTGGGTGGTCCGCAGACCCTCTCGCCTGCAGCGCTTGCCGTGCCTGTCGCGCCTCTGCCGTGCCAGGCACTTCTGCCAACCGGTGTGCACACTCGTGCAACGCCCACTCCCCATGCGCGCTCGCTCTGCCCTGGTGCCTGCCTCATCGTCACCGTCATTTCTCTCCGTACTCACATTTGCTTTGGCTGTCCGACCTTGGGGCTTAAATCGTGCCTACATCCCTGTGATGGGGCCCGGTTTCGCCCACGTGCAGCTCAACTCGAGGCCCCAGCATTTCCATCTGCCGTCTCATTTACCGTACCTCGGGACTGTTATGACACTCAGCCCTACTCGTGCACAAAGCACAAAGTTTCGCTCCGTGTCAGCCCTCTTCTCCGTTCGGGATGCACCTCTCATCCCTTCGCGTGCAATCTTTCCCATCGGCCGGGATGCTGCTGCGGCCTTTGTGTTCTCATATTTGTCATCCCATTTGCCGTACCTCGAGACTGCTCATACGCGCAGCTTGGCTCGTGCATAGGGCTCCGAGTTTCGCTCCACGTCTCGGCTTTGGAATGCACCTCTCATCCCTTTAATTCGGTCATTTACTCCGGGGAAGTTAGCATTTGTTCGCGGACGACTCGTACACTGCTGTATCTTACGTTATGGAACTTTTAGCGGACATCGGCCAGGAGATGCGTGCATTGTTCAGACATTTTCGGATCTGCATTACTTTTCCGTGCTTACACTGCTACCACTACCAGTAGTTCTTCCCAATCCCTGCTTCCCCCTCCTTGACCAAACCGGAACCAACGTCTGTTACCAGGGTCACCACGTGGAAGTGGGGGACAGGGTCTTGATTAGTGCCCGTTCACTAACCCTGGCGCAGCGTTGGTCCCCATGCGCCTTTGATCCCACTGTGCAGTCTGATGTGTCTGTCCATGTGTACACATGGCTGAATTACAAATCTTGAATTTTGTATACATTTGGCTACGGAGTGAATTGTGTCCTGTTCTAAGGAGCAGAACGACAACTTGTTCTAATCTGCTCATATTATAGTAGTTGTGTTGGTATTTGTGGCTTTCTCATTGATTTAATCATCATTTTCTTTTGGTAGTAGGTAACTGGCACATCCGGTTGCTCTTCTGCAGCAACTTCCTTGGCCAGTCGGTCTGCTGACAAACATAATATAATCACTTTCTCTAGACATTTTTCTTAATACAAGTAAATACATGCTTCTTAAACTGCTGCTAGATGTAACTAATGACACATGATATTTCTTCTGATCTTATTTTTTACTTTCGTGTGGAAAAGCATGCACTCCTTTTAGTTTTTCGCAACGTATATTTTGATACATCAATGCCATTAAATGAAGACATCGGGGAAAAAAGTGGGTACAACATCAATACTGAACTTCATTAAGCAGCAACAAATGAGATGTTTCGGCCATATAAACAGATTACTTACAGACAATGCCTTAAAGAGCAATGTTACTCCAATACAGTGGATACAATGCAAAAGACTATCACGTAAAAGGTGAACCTCAGAAAAAAACACTATTCGATGTATCCTGTTTTTTGTACTGTGTTAGACTACCTTATTTCGCTTTTACATGTTTCACCTTCGGTACAAAGTCTTACTGCAACCATCCCTTGTATCGATACTATACACTTCGTCGAAGTCACTGCAACCATCCTGTATCGATACTATACACTCGGTACAAAGTCTTACTGCAACCATGCCTTGTATCGATACTATACACCTTCGGTACAAAGTCTTACTGCAACCATCCCTTGTATCGATACTAATATCCTTCTTCTTTGCTATCAGTTTCAAATGTTCTGCCAAGGTCCCCGGCAACTAAGACCGACTAGCTCATGGGGTAAAACCAAAATTTCTGTTTAATGTTGGCTGGTTTTTATAAATGTTTTATAGAACACTGTATGGTTTACTACAATTTTATACAATTCTCTGAGTCCATGGTTATTTATTGGTGAAAAATGTTAATAATACTAATATTCCTTTGTGTTAAACTTAACTTGTAACATAAAATAACATTAATTTAGCTCGTTATGTTGTTAAAATGAATTTGTCTATATCTAACAATACTGGAATGCGAGGCCACGCGTCGGCTGAGGTCTGATTTTCTAGAATTTTTACCTGAGTTGGCTGCTTTTTTCGTGAAGGCATGCTTCCCTTTTCACTAGTGTCCTTCGTCATTCAGGTGACCTAATCTCCGATTTCAGAGGTACTTGTACTTTATATTCTCGTGTATAGAATCAGGGTTTCCTGTAGTTAAACCGCGCAACGTGTGCACACCAAGAACATTTGGCCCAAGCTGGTATGGAACCCGGAATTTCCACGAACTTGCTCAGCGCGTTATCAGCTTCGTTATCGACGACCTGGTTGCGTAGATAAGATAGAGAGGACTGCATGGAGTGCTCACTAGTTTGTGTTTAAGTCTGACATGTACACTAATACACTCAGAAAAGCTCTTAGAACATCCTGGACAGAGAACAGAAGAAACAAAGACATCCTACAAGACCTGAAAATCAAGGAGCGTTGGTTCATAATTACTCGTAACATCATGTCCTAGAAGATGAAATATTTTGGCCACATTAAACGGTCTGAAGGCAGCGGTCTGAAGGGACAGGTAATGGAAGGAATGGTTCCTGGAAAACGAGACAGTGGACGACCAAGACGAAGGTGGCAGCAGGACATCAAAGAAACCTTGATTATAACTAGAAGAGACCGGAGAACTTGCAAGAGACAGAGAGCTTTTCAGGCTGGCTGTGATGAAAGCGACTCTCCGCAAGGGTCAAGCTACTACTTGATACACACTTCGCAGCTTGAGTAGGCTTCATTCTCTGCATGTTGTGGTTGAGCATGCAGTGTTCTGTTCTGAGACGAAAGAGTGTTGTCTAATATCATTGTTATAGTCGATGTTGTTCTTCATGTTTCTAACCCGTACCACGGAGCTGACTTGATAATTGAGAAACAACATTCTTTACCTACGTACCGGACTTGATATCTTTGCTTTCAAATATTTACCAGTCACTAAATTGAGAAGACTCCTATTGCTGTTTGCATTATTATTTTGATATGCTTATCTGTTTCTCCATTCTTATCTATGTTGCTGCCATGATATTTATATAAGAGCCTACTTACTTCAGAGTTGGTTCTCCCTAGTGTAATCTGGTCAACCTTTTTCTTTTATTCATGCTCATAATCTTTGTATTTTCTTTGTATTTTTTCAAACCCACTTTTCGTGTAACATTTCCTTAAATACGAGAAAAATAAAATAAAATCTCGTTAATTCATTTCATTGTGGATAGACAGACAGGCAGGCATGCAGACAGGAAGGCAGATAAGCAAGCAAACAGACTGACTTACAGTCAGACAGGCAGACAAGCAGGCAGACATACTTACAGACGGACATACAGGCAGATAAGCAAGCAAACAGACTTACAGACAGACAGGCAGGCTGTCAGGAATGCAGACAGGCCAACAGACTTACAGGCAGACCGATGGATGGATGTATGGATGGGTGAATGAATGGATGTATGGATGGATGGATGTATGGATGGTGGATGGAAGGATGGATGGGTGGATGGATGAATGGATGGGTGGTTGGATGTATGTATGAATGGATGAATAAAGAGATGCATGTATGAATGAATGGGTGGATGAATGGATGGATGGGTGGATATTTGGGCTAGTGTGCGGACGAGCGTGCGGACGGAAGAACGGACAGATAGACAAACAGAGAGAGAGAGACATTGTTCAGATAGACAATGTACTGCATTTTTCTTCACTCAGTGTTGTATGTTTGATAAATGAGCTCTCAAGACAATGCTAGAGAACCCGGAAGAGGTTAGAAGGATTTCAACCTATGTGGATTTAATCTATCTCGCACGTGTTACTGAATTCATACAAATGCGTGCTAATTTTGACAGCTTCGTGATCTCAATTGTGATAGACCTATAAACACATCACCCAACAACCGCACCACTAACCGGTAGGCGCCATGTTTGCAAATGGCGTGAAAGCATAAAATCTGTCTCTGACATTTGATAAATGTCAGAATTATAAATTTGTTATTTGATTTGCATCCGTCCTGCGCTGAAACGGTATTCTTGCGGAATAAAGTAGAACAGTTAAGTTGGAGATTATTCACTGAGTGGAAACAAGATAAAAGATAGTAAAATTTGCTTCCGGAATTTTGGAACAAAATCAGACTAGACGGTATTGACTTAACTTATTCCTCTCCGCTCCTCGTGGAGCATAGGGCCTCAACAGTTATTCGTCACTCTTCTCGGTCTCTGGCTGTTTTCTTTATTGTCTCCCAGAATAATCGTGCACGCATCAGTTCCTCAAGAAGATCTTCGTCTCCAGGTCTGTTTAGGTGTCCTCTTTTAATTTTCCTTTCGGGCTCCACTCAAGTGCTTGTCTAGTAACACTCGACTGTGTCTTCCGTAGGGTATGCAAGACCCATTGCAATTTTCTCCGCTTAACCTAGGTCATGATGGGTTCCTGTCCGGTTCTTATCCACAGATCTGTGTTACTAGATGGAATTATGATTTTTATTGTCCTACCAGATTTACTTTAGAACATTGGTGATCGCATAGACAGCAAAGGCATATGTTTTATTCGAATTGTAAAGAACGTTGTAATGTATCACAGCATGGTGAAAGAAAGAAGTTGAAATGTCTGTCTAAAAAAATAAAATGTCACAAGTGGTAAAAGTCAAAATTGGATAAAGACTAATCCCAAAGAGAAAGGCAAGAAGGAAAAGCAAAAGTAAAGCAAACTCATCTAAATCAGAATCTTGAACAAATCATGGAGAATATTTAGCGGAATTATGCACTACCGCACCAACACAGTTTTACAGAAGTATCAAGGCAATGCGACTAAGAGAAGAACAATTCAATCCAGTCACCATTAAAAATAACAAGTCTAAGAAACCACTTACCACCAGCAAAGATATTCAAAACAGATGGAAATAATATTTAACCGAACTTTTAAACTGCGAAACACAAGGTACAAGAAGATTCCAAATGATGTATATAAATACAGGAATTGAACATCTTAGTATCTCAAGTCGAAAAGGTTCTAAATCAAAGCAAAAAGAAAGTAGGCCGCAGGGATAGGTGGTACTACCACATAAATGTTATTTGCTGGCTGACCATAATTTTTAGCGCAGCTTGGGAGACACAAGTACCTGCAGACGACTAGCAGAGAACCTATTATAGTCCCTTTACGGAAGAACAAGGAAGATAAAAGAAATTGCGAATCATACAATGATATCTTTGTTTTGAACATACAGGCAAGATGTTTGCAAAAATATTGTATCGAAGAGCCTCAGTTAAGCAATAACCAGTTTGGTTTTAGGATAAGTAAGAGCTGCACGGTCGCAATATTTACACTAAGACAGATGTATGAACCAACAACTGAATTCGATCAAAGTAAAAATTATATATTTATAGATAAGGCATTCGATAGAGTAGACAGGGGTAAATTATAGAAAATCCTTGAAGAATATATCGTCCATGGACAACTATTAGGTAACATCATGACCTTATATCAAGATAGACAGAGTACAGTAAGAACAACAGAAGGAATAACCGACTGGTTCTCCATTAAGTGTCAGACAAGGACGTATCTTCTCACCACTACTCTTTATCACATATATGGATAAAATAGTTCAAGAGTCAAAATCAGAAAATGATGAACTACTTTTTTGCAAATGATCAGTGAATAACACACCAAAATGAAAAGGTATATAACATTATATTGATACCTTGAACCAAAATTGTATAAATCATGACATTATCATATACCAATGATACTAGAACCGACATAGTGAATATAGACAGAAAACATAATAAACTAAACATCTATGTGAAAGAAAACATAATAAACTAAACATCTATGTGAAAGAAAACATAATAAACTAAAGATATATGTGAAAGAAAACATAATAAACTAAACATCTATGTGAAAGAAAACATAATAAACTAAACATCTATGTGAAAGGAAACATAATAAACTAAACATCTATGTGAAAGAAAACATAATAAACTAAACATCTATGTGAAAGAAAACATAATAAACTAAACATCTATGTGAAAGGAAACATAATAAACTAAACATCTATGTGAAAGAAACATAATAAAATAAACATCTATGTGAAAGAAAACATAATAAACTAAACATCTATGTGAAAGGAAACATAATAAACTAAACATCTATGTGAAAGGAAACATAATAAAATAAACATCTATGTGAAAGAAAACATAATAAACTAAACATCTATGTGAAAGGAAACATAATAAACTAAACATCTATGTGAAAGGAAACATAATAAACTAAACATCTATGTGAAAGAAAACATAATAAACTAAACATCTATGTGAAAGGAAACATAATAAACTAAACATCTATGTGAAAGGAAACATAATAAACTAAACATCTATGTGAAAGAAAACATAATAAACTAAACATCTATGTGAAAGAAAACATAATAAACTAAACATCTATGTGAAAGGAAACATAATAAACTAAACATCTATGTGAAAGGAAACATAATAAACTAAACATCTATGTGAAAGAAAACATAATAAACTAAACATCTATGTGAAAGGAACTACAATCATTCAAGTGCAAGAATTCAAATACTTAGGAAGCATATTCACAGAAGACTAGACACAGTGATAGAGGTTGGAGTGCAAAAGCATACTCTTTAATTTATCAGCTAGTCACATCGGCACCCAAACATCTCCCTGACACCATTAAGGCACCCAAACATCTCCCTGACACCATTAAGGCACACAAACATCTCCCTGACAGCTAAACAACAGATGAGCAACAGCATTTTGCTGCCTGCTGTATGTTATAAATTCCAAACATGGACAATGAGCAAGACACAATCGCAAAAATAACTACATTTGAATTGCGATGCGTGCACAAATTAACCAACAATACCAGAACCTTGCTTGAATTACTCTGAAAAATTAAAGAATCAAGTGCTTAGGCCACTTAATAAGAATGCAGCTAAACTTCACTGTTTACAGAGTATTCTACAACATAACAGCAGGAAAAAGGCTAGAGGAAGAACAAATAAGAGATGGTTAGATGGCATAGTAGAATCTTCTCAAAAAGAAAAATATATATCATCCACGCTACTAGAGCAGAGGAAGACAAAAACAGAAAACCGCGACACTGAGCAACAACCCGATAACAGTGTGACGACTAAAGAACTAAATACACGTAGACTTGAAAGTGAGGAATTGTGACATACAAGTAATCTCTGAAGTTGTCTCTGTGTGGTGTATTATATCTATTTGTCGCTGTGTGGTGTATGATATCCATTTGTCGCTGTGTGGTGTATGATATCCATTTGTCGCTGTGTGGTGTATGGTATCTATTTGTCGCTGTGTGGTGTATGGTATCCATTTGTCGCTGTGTGGTGTATGGTATCCATTTGTCGCTGTGTGGTGTATGGTATCTATTTGTCGCTGTGTGATGTATGGTATCTATTTGTCGCTGTGTGGTGTATGGTATCCATTTGTCGCTGTGTGGTGTATGGTATCCATTTGTCGCTGTGTGGTGTATGGTATCTATTTGTCGCTGTGTGGTGTATGGTATCTATTTGTCGCTGTGTGGTGTATGGTATCAATTTGTCGATGTAAAGACGCTGCTGAACAATAAATTTCATTTTGATTGGCTAAAATCTGCATGATTCTATGACGTTATAATTTAGTCCTTACCTACAAAATCTTGACCGGCTAAGCATCAACAATGCCTACAAAATATTGACCGGCTAAGCATCAACAATGCCTACAAAATCTTGACCGGCTAAGCATCAACAATGCAAATTGAGCTATTGTGTATGTGCAGTTATATTAAAACATTTACATTTTATGTTGTTTATAACTTCGTTTATTTATATAAATGGTTGTCTTATCAACTGGTTGTTGTATTTGATTTACTTTTTAACCTAATATAGTTGTTTAATAGTTGTTATAAATTATTCTTACCATCCATTTATGTATGTTATCTACGCAAGAAAACCAATAATAAGTGATGGGCTTTTTATTTTCATAATTTATACTTTCAACATAGAGAACAAATAGATCTATCCAGAAAGAACTCAAATCAAAAATGGTTGATGTTACAAATAAAACTGGTTGATATTACAAATAAAACTGGTTGATATTACAAATAAAACTGGTTGATGTTACAAATAAAACTGGTTGATGTTACAAATAAAACTGGCTGATGTTACAAATAAAACTGGCTGATGTTACAAATAAAACTGGCTGATGTTACAAATAAAACTGGTTGATGTTACAAATAAAACTGGTTGATGTTACAAATAAAACTGGTTGATGTTAATAAAACTTGATGTACAATAAAACTGGTTGATGTTACAAATAAAACTGGCTGATGTTACAAATAAAACTGGCTGATGTTAAAATAAACTGGTTGATGTTCAAATAAAACTGGCTGATGTTACAAATAAAACTGGTTGATGTTACAAATAAAACTGGCTGATGTTACAAATAAAACTGGCTGATGTTATAAATAAAAAAGAGAAAATTTAGATATTTTGGACAAATAGAAAGACACGAAGGGCTGGAGAAGACCATCATGGAAGGAGTCATACCGGCAAAGAGGAGAAGAGGAAGACCACAGAGAAGATAATTTAAGGATCTAACTCATGGTTTGAACACAAGGGCTGCAGAGGCGGGACATCTGGCTTATGAGAGAGATAACTTCCGAAGGACTGTTGGGGTGGCAAAGTTTTGCTCATGACAAGCTATTTAATGATGATGACGATACTTTCAACCAAATAAAATATGGAATGCTTTTTGTTTTCACATTATTTAAGGGTTTTATAATGTCTCACGTGATCTATAGCAGGTGCTACGGAGTTCATGCACTGTCTAACTCTCTAGCAGATCGAGCAAGTAAACGTGTATACAGAAAAAAAAGAGAGAAAAGAGAGAAGTGAACGTTAAAAGACGGATTAGAGAGAGAGAGAGTTTAAAAGAGAGACAGAAAGTTTTGCCCTGTGTAGCTACTCATTAATTACTGGAACTGTTGAAGTGCAAAACAATGAGCACCAATCCTACAAAAGCTAATTTATGATTTTGACATCTTTATGATTCAAGAAACCAATTTGCAGCAATATGGACAACTATTGTTCAGGCTTCAATTGTTATTTCCCTCCCAGTGAACCCTGCGGAAGAAGAGTATCGGAAGATGTTTAGACTGTCTGTCTGTAGCGTCTGTGAGCGTTTGTAGCGGTAGTGAGCTCGATCACAACCCAAGCGTACCTGGTTCAAACTCCACGTGTGGCAAGTTTGAAGCTAATTCGTTTCCGTGGGATTGTTACGAAAGGTAAAAATAGACCTCACAGCTCAGAAAGCAATGACAAACTACTGAACGTATAAGTGGTGACTAGAAAATCAACGACTCGTTTACTGTGATTGATGGCTACGTCCTGTAAAGGATATGGCACGTTTTTCATTTTTTGTTTCATACATTGTCTATGTAGAACATGGTCTTTCTCTCAAATGTCTTGATAACATCTATTCCGTGTCTCTGAAAGGCTGGAATTACAAGGGGTTCATGTAACAATACGTGATCATTTATGGCGAATCTATAATGTGTACACCAGTACGCAGTGTGCACCAACTTCACATTGCAAAAAAACTAAGTTTTTTTTAATAGAAACTCTTGGATGTTCCAGGCCCAAAGTTTCTCATAGCAGGTGATTTCAACGCTTGATCGAAGATCGGACAACGCTGCTGATAATAGACGGATCATCGCTTTGGGTCTGGCCCTACTAACTTCCGACCTGTCTATTTTGAACGATGGCCGCCCAACTCGGTTAACGTCTAGATCTAGAACATATAGAACACATATGGTGTCATCAATCTGGCACTCATATCTAATACTGTATTTTTTTCACGATAAAATATCCTCGTGGTGCAGTAAAGCGAGCATCTACCCCATGCTGTCCTTCTTGACAAGAGCAAAATATTATTAAACTGAAGCATATTTTTCATTACACAGCATGTCAGAGCAATCATGAAAACCCATTATGTATATTGCAGTAGAATGTTAAGCATAAAACTGTTATATCGCTCTTGTTGTAGCCACAGTGGCGCAGCGAACGGTTGAAAAAAGCATACCTGTCAAAATAGGTTGCTACAAAGGCATGACAGAGAACCCGAAATAAACGACCGAGAAATATATGTGATATGTATGAGAAGTCCGGACATATATATCTACCAACTAGAAACACTTTATCATAAACAACATTTGCAGTTAGAAAAGCATGGCGAAACATAGAATAGTTCCAGGTGAAAAGAGAAGTCAGACAAGGTTGTAACTTCTCATATTTATTAAACAGATGTGGAGAACACTTAGTACGAAGCGTCAGGGTTGACCGAAACCACAAACATTTTGATGCTTTTACAAATGGTGAAAATATTATTGCAGAGTTAAGATACGAAGATAACGCATGTCTTCTTGACAAAAGTGTCAAGAGATTGCAACAGCTAATTTTGTCTGTTGAAAAAACACTGTGAAAATCATTAACTTTTTCTGAATTCAAAATAAACAGATTATTTACACCAAAAAATCAAAATCTCTACCCAAAACAAAAATCAACAACATTAAACACGTTAAAAATTTGTGTATATATTGTTTCCGTAATTAGAACTCAAAATCAAAGAAAACTGGCTAATGTTACAAATAATAAAGAGAAAATTGAGATATTTTTGACATATAAAAAGACATGAAGGGCTGGAGAAGACCATCATGGAAGGAGGCATACCGGCAAAGAGAAGAAGAGGAAGACCACGGAGAAGATGGATTTTCTCTCTCGCGTGCGTTCACCGTCCAGGCCAATGCACCAGATCTACCCATAAATTCTATTCATGTGGAAATCTGATTCATGCAGCCTTAGCATTGGTGTGTTTTGCATCACATCTTCAGCGCCATTTGGAGCTCTGGTGCTTATCCTTCGGTAATGTGTCCGGTTTCAGCCAGCGTTTACTCGGTTCGCTCTCTATTCTGTAGCCATCTAGTGTTTTTACGGTGTGGGGTAACTAGCCCTACATCCAACCTCCTTAGCTCCTCTTACGACATGCGTGGAAGGTAACAATGGTTCTATACTTTACACTCCAATTTGGTCCCGGTAACCATTCGGGCGCAGATGGATTCAGGATGTAACTGATGGTTTGAACATGACGGCTGCAGAGGCAGGACATCTGGCCTATGAGAGGAGAAGTTCCGGAGGACTGTTGGGGTGGCAAAGTTCTGCTCAGGATAAGCTATTTAATGATGATGATGAATTAGCAACAATAGAGACTGTAGAAAATATGTCTGTGAGGCTAGCTATGACATTTCAGATAGTAGTTTGTGGTGTGACAAAACTGTAGTATCACATAAGCAAGGAAACAAAAGTCAAACTTCTAAAGTCATGCACGTTTCCTGTAGCAACATATGCATGTCAATCAAGGCACATTACACAGATATTAAAAAGTAAAATATAATCTTTTGAAAAAAATTGATGACTTAGTCTTCTCTGCTCCTCGTGGAGCAAGATAAGATCTTAACAATTGTTCTCCACTTGTTCGGTCCTTGTTCGTTTTCTTTATGACTTCCCCGGATAGTTTAGCGTCCTTTAGTTTAGTTCCTCAAGAAAATTCCGCATCCATGTGTTTCTCTCTCTCTTTCTCTCTCGCGATCTCATCCATGTATGTTTCTCTCTCTCTCTCTCTCTCTCGCGATCCCATCCATGTCTGTTTAAGACGTCCGTATTTCAATTTCCCAAAGTACGACATAACCATTCTTAGAACGCTCTGGACAAGGAAGAGAAAAATATAAGCATCCAACAAGACGTAAACATCAAGGAATCTTGGCTCAGAAACAACATCATGTCTCGAAAACTGACCATTTTCTTTACTTTATCAATAACAGCGGTTTCGAAAACTGACCATTTTCTTTACATTATCAATAACAGCGGTTTCGAAAACTGACCATTTTCTTTACATTATCAATAACAGCGGTTTCGAAAACTGACCATTTTCTTTACATTATCAATAACAGCGGTTTCGAAAACTGACCATTTTCTTTACATTATCAATAACAGCGGTTTCGAAAACTGACCATTTTCTTTACATTATCAATAACAGCGGTTTCGAAAACTGACCATTTTCTTTACATTATCAATAACAGCGGTTTCGAAAACTGACCATTTTCTTTACATTATCAATAACAGCGGTTTCGAAAACTGACCATTTTCTTTACATTATCAATAACAGCGGTTTCGAAAAGCAATAATGGAGTTCATGTAAATCGGAAGAGAAATTAGGAGACGACCAAGACGACGGTTGCAGAAGGAGATGGAAGAAATCTTGAACTTGTATTAGGAGGAGGAGGTGTACTTGCAAAATAGTGAAAGTTTGTTTTAGTTTCAGACTGGCTAGGATAGGAACGACATGTTATATGGTGGTGGTAATATCTATCTATCTATCTATCTATCTATCTATCTATCTATCTATCTATCTATCTATCTATCTATCTATCTATCTATCTATCTATCTATCTATCTATCTATCTATCTATCTAGCTATCTAGCTATCTATCTCTATATATAGCTATCTATCTATCTATATATCTATCTATCTATCTATATAGCTATCTATCTATATATCTAGCTATCTATATATCTATATTTCTATCTATCTATCGATCTATCTATCTATCTTTCTTTCTATCTATATATGTGTGTGTGTGTATATATATATATATATAATACAATTATAAATAACTTACCACTCAAGCCATACGTTAAAGTTAATGTCCTTCACGGAAAATCTTAAAAACGAAGTGAGCGCTCATTTGTGGCAGAGCCCCCTACCTTTGAGTAACCAATGCAGGGAAACAACATGCCCCCGAGCGATGTAGTCGCACGTGTCCAATCAAAACACGATAGTGTAGATGAGGTGTATGTGTATGCGTATATCTTTTCTTCTCTCCTTCTGATATTCAGGGCTGCTACCTTAATTTGAAAACAGGTTCGATTTTGATTTTTGAAGAATAATATATTTCATTGTAAACTAGCCAAGGCGCAGTCGATTATATGTGAAAAGTGGGAGATCCATTACAAATACAGGCATTGAACAATTTTCAAAACCGATTTCAGAAATTGGGACAGTTTTAAAAACAGGTGCTGTTGCGATATGAAGGAATGCAAATGATAGCTACATTAGATATACTTTATTATCAACGAAATTTTTAAGAATGCACTTTGCAAGAAATGATTCTGATTGTTCTTCTTGCAATGTAAGTCAAATTAGAGAACTTTAGTGGGTACAGTTTATATAAGCTTGATTTTACTCTATGGATCAGAGACATGGGGAAAACGTACCAAGACAGACAATAAAATAAGAGAATTAAAAGGACGATTAATCAGAAGAATTCTCCAATTCCGTTGGGATCAAAGAATACATAAGATCACCTGATGCAAAGGCATCAACAATATCAAAGAAGAAATCACGAAATAAAGCAAATGATAGGATTGGTTTACATAGAAAATGCAAAAGACCAGACATTCACGTGTGGCTCAGAAATGAAATCCGAGAGCTCTGGCTTGGGCTATTGCATGACGGGAGCGTAGTGACCGAAGGCATATATCTCATCTTGACAGTGAAAATATCTACAGTACAGCCAGTGACAAGCCAGTGACAATACGCATGATTTCCTTCTGAATACGTATCAGAGATACTGCTACCATTACTATTATGTACATCAACAACGACTACCCCATCCACACTACTACTACTAGTTTTCTAGTATAGCAACAACGACCTCATCTACGCTACTGCTACTACTACTACTATTACTGTGAATACTTTTCAAAAGTATTATTCAAATTTCGTAAACTATATTTCATCCTTGGTCCTAAATGATTTCCACATAAAATCTAGCTACTATTGAGAGATCAGATAGAGGAAGTAAATACTGTACTCGTTACACAGTTTATGTGCTTCAAGATGAACCCTCCAAGGACGAAAGAATAACGATAAAATATGTCTTAATTAGAAACTTGACAAAGTATGATACACCATATTGGTCAAAATTGGCACTTCGAGTTTCCAAATGATTATTTCGTAGCTAAAATATTCCTTTTATGTTTTCAAATGTTTGCTGTTGATATTAGTTCATTGTTGTACTCATTAAACATTACAAAGTCGTTCAGAAATTGAGTTTAAATTTTATAATTTTGATATGTGTATAGCAAAAATAAATTATCGGTCGGAATGAGAATGAAAGACTTCAGACTCCCAAACGTTTATATAGATATATTGGAACAATTGAGACAGACACAGAAATATAATAATTTCAACTTTCTTTTTAATATATATATATAATAACAATTCCTCTTGTACTGTTATACGTTACATAGGGTCTGCAAGCAATTTCTCCATACCGTTCAATCCTGGACAGCATGCTCAATCTCCTCCATGGAACTGAAACCGATATTTCTTGCCTATCTCAGCAAAGTTCGTTTCAGGGTCTCCTTATGTCGTCCTCTCTTTCTTGAACTCTTAGCATCCCACTTCAATGCCTGCTTTGATATTCATTGATCCTTTCTCCTCAAGGTGTGTCCAACATATCGCCATCTTCTCTTTCTTCTAACAGTTGTCACTAGTGGTTGACTAGTAGCTGTTGATCTCCTTTAGTGGCGATGAAATGAGATATATATATATATTGGTTTTTTCTCAGAAATGCGAAACCTGACAAGCAGAACAGTCTAAACGAAAACCTGTTATATAGCAGACATTAGAATGTACGAGGGCGCATTGAAAAGTAATGCCTCCAAGTCCATAACTTTGTTAATATACATAATTTACAAATTAAACATACATTTTCAGAAAGCTTGAGATATCCACTACACAATAGAGTCATTATTTTTTGACATAGTCACCTCCCCGTTCCACACATACACGCCAACGTCGAACTAGTTGTTACATCCCGTCGAAGAAAAATCTGATGATTTTTCACGAAGCCAGGTACGCACATCTGCTGCCACATCCTCGTCAGAAGCATATATGTTTCCTTGAGATGTTCCGTGAGCTTTGGGAACAGGAAAAGTCACAAGGTGCCAAATCGGGGCTATATGGTGGGTGCGCTAAAATGTCGTCAAAATTGAGATGCTCTAATGCTGTCGCTGTTTGTCTACTGGTGTGTGGACGAGCATTGTCATGTTGAAGGACTGCGTGTTTTCCAGGATGAACACGTAGCAGTCTTGCCCGTAGTTTCTTCATCGTTTCCACATACCGATCAGAATTGACAGTATTGCCGCGTTCCAAAAATTCTGTGTGGATTACGCCCTTGGTGTTGTTCATCCACTGCTGTAATTGGTCGTCCGCTGCGAGCCTGATCATGCAAGGTCATCTTCGCTGGATTGTCGCCTTTAACAGTCCTTGCCCACCTCCTAACAGTACTCACATCCACACAGGCGTCACCATATACCGTTCTCATTCTCCGATGCATGTCGATGGGAACACAACCTTCGGCCGTCAAGAATTCAATCACAGCTCTTTGCTTCAACCGAATTTCCATGTATGACGCCATCTTGGATAATGTTGTGCACATGCGCAACATTCCAGACACTTGAAACTTACTGTCCTGAAAACACACTTACATATACTTTATTCTGATATCGGTGTCAATTGCCTCCGAACACTATTAACAAAGTTATGGACTTGGAGGCATTACTTTTCAATGCACCCTCGTAGTATGTTCTTGATTCTACATTTCCTATACTCACGCTTAGATACATTTTAATGGGATTCTGTAACACGTCTGAACTGAGATCGATGTTTTCACCACTGAGAGACGTATAGCAGGAAGTAAATATGTGTAAATATTGACAACTGATTATATGAGATGATATAGTAGGCCACTTTTTCCGTCTTTCTTATAAATAGCGACACATCTATATGATGTCTTTCTATCTACATAGCGGCACATTTATATGATGTCTTTCTATTTACATAGTGACACATTTATATGATGTCTTTCTATCTACATAGTGACACATTTATATGATGTCTTTCTATCTACATAGTGACACATTTATATGATGTATTTCTATTTACATAGCAGCATATATAAAATACGTCTTTCTTTCTACATACTGACACATCTATATGATGTCTTTCTATTTCCATAGTGACACATTTATATGATGTCTTTCTATCTACATAGTGACACATTTATATGATGTCTTTCTATCTACATAGCGGCACATTTATATGATGTCTTTCTATCTACATAGCGCACATTTATATGATGTCTTTCTATCTACATAGTGACACATTTATATGACGTCTTTCTATTTACATAGCAGCATATATAAAATACGTCTTTCTTTCTACATTGCGATACATCTATTTGACGTCTTTCTATCTTTTTCTTATTCTTCCTCGATTGTTCTAGGCTAGCTTTTATCATTCTATTGCGATATATAAACAGCCAATAACATCAGAACGTAATGTACGTGCACCAACCTTCAGCACCTATTTGAGCACAGTTGCTTATCCCTCGGTGGGGTGTTCGATTTCAGCCAGCTATTGTGTGCGGTTCGCTCTCCGCTAGCCTTTGACTGTCCCCAGCCGTAACCACAAGGCAGTGGGTTGCCATTTTCTTTCAGGGCAGCGACACTTAGACGGCCTGCCCTCCCGGGCTTTTGAACGCCATCTGCCCAGCAAAACCGGTCGTTTTAATGAACACCTTGGTTTGCCGCCCGTTCAGGTTTGTTTGCGGTTTGCTCCGCCTGCTTTGATTTTCCCCAATCAAAACTACAAGGCAGCAGTAGTTCTCTACGAGCGGAAACGCGCACTGGCTTTACCTCTGCTGGGCTTTTCAGTTGTTCTGTACATTTGGGTGGGACGCACACCCTGCTTTCCGCTGCCACGCTTGCACTGGTTTTGCCTCTGCTGGGCTTTCCATTTCTACTCATGTGGGTGGGACGCACACCCTCTTGCCGTGCCGGCCTACCCCTCGATGAGGCCCACTATGATGGCTTTGCCAGCGTACGTGCTAGCTCTGCTCTGATGCCCTGTCATCATCGACTTTTTCCGTGCTCAAATTTTTCGTGCTTTCCATGTCATGCACATATTTGCCTGGGCTGTCACCGTCTGAGACTCCATCCGGTCCCCCACCACGTCATGGGGTCACGGGTTTCGTTCCATGTGGTGCTACCCTTGCAACTTTGGTATGCGTGCTCGCTCTACCCTGGTGCATACCTCAACATTTCCGTCAAATCCCACTGGGCAGTCCGACTTCGAAGTGGCAAAATCCGAGTTTCGCCCCATGATGCCCACATACAACTCAACTCGGCACCCAGCATGCTCATCGGCTCTAGAGAGGCGGATCAAGAGAGAGGATGTCGGACTCCGAATTTCGCCACACACAGGTCAACGTCCCTTCGGTGGTTTTGACTTTTTACTTATGTGGACCAACTTTCGGCCCAACTCATCACCCAGCATCCTCAAAAGTAGTGCCCCAAGAGAGAGAATGAGCGGGCTCCGAATTCCGCCCCTCGAGGTTCCACATGTATCCTTCTAGCTTTTCCCATCGGCCGGGAGAGGTGAGCCTAAAAAGTCACTCTGGGAATTCTCTCGTCTGTGTTGCGAGCGGATCCCATCAGAGCATGACTACCTTTGCATCTCTATTTGCCCTAGAGTAGCTCTCCTACGGCACCTGCCCGCTTAGCCAGACCGGAATTACCGTCTGTTACCCGGGTCACCACTTGGAGGTGAGAGCAGAGGATTAAAGCCACCTCCTTAATTCTGGCGCGCCGCTTCCTTGCGCCTTTGACCTCATCTTTCTATCTAAACGGCAACACATCTATATGACGTCTTTCTATCTACATAGCGGAACATCTATTTGACGTCTTTCTATCTACATAGCGACACATCTATATGACGTCTTTCTATCTACATAGCGACACATCTATATGAAATTTTTCTTTCTATCTACATAGGACACATCTATTTGACGTCTTTCTATCTACATAGCAGCACATCTATTTGACGTCTTTCTATCTACATAGTGACACATCTATTTGACGTCTTTCTATCTACATAGGACACATCTATTGACGTCTTCTCACATAGTGACACATCTATTGACTTTCTATCTACATGGACACATCTATTTGACGAATCTTTATTTTATTACATAGTGACACATCTATATGATTTTCTATCTACACAGTGACACATCTAGTTTACTATTTCTATTGCTATAGCGACATATCTATGTGATGTCTTTCTGTCTACATAGCGACACATCTATATGACGTCTTTCTATCTCTCTTCTCTCTCTGATCCCCGCCTAGACGGATGAACCAGATTTGATCTTGAATGCTACCGTGGTTTTAATGGACTCTGTTCCTCCGTATGTAGCAGGGAATATGACACCAGGTTTTCCCCTTGCTTTATTCGTAGTCCCAAGTTTCAGCTAGGCACGTATTTTTCAATTAAAAAACGGGGTAACCATATACCTGATCTGGGAACATATAATTACAGACCAGATATGTTAGCAAGGAGACTTTTTCTTAACTAGAAGTAAATTTATGCCCTGTTTTTTCTTTCCTGGAGCCAGAGAGGTTAATTGTATTTGTTTTTTGAACGTCTGGGTGATTGTCCGGTCACGATTGTCAAATTAGCTGGGCTTTTCCAGGCCAACAAAATAGATTTGACCGTGAGAAATATACTAACAGGAGAATTACTGATTTGGAAACAAAGAAAATTGCCAGTGAATAAATAGAATACATATGGTAGATTCGACACATCTTCACACGCATTAGGATAGAGACAGAGGGACAGAGGGGTACTCAGGAACAGTCAGTGTAGGTACTCCCGAGACAGACTTCAACAGTTAATATTTGCCAGTTAGAAAGAGTGAAGACACAACTTTAGATAGGCATTCGGATAGAGACAGAGGGACAGAAAGAATCAACAAGTCAACGAGTGTAGTCTAGCATAAGCGACTCACACAGTTATCGACAAGAACTTAGTAGATAGTAACAAGAATTATAGAGCAGAACAACTCTGCTGCGAGTTATAAGCGGAATAGAGAACGAGGCAGTAGAATTGAACTGAGTTGCAGACAGAGAGAGCCCAACTAAGACGTAGATGTAGAACTCCACGGAGATTTTTTTTCCAAATCAGAGAGAGTTACTGTTCAGAATTGGTGAACCGATTACATTAGAACCGGAGGACTAGTTGTCAGAGTTGGAAAACTAGGCGGTAGAGCTAAACTAAAGGGGTAGGGCCAGACCAGACGGAGAGGCTATAACAGTATATGAGAGAGAGAGATGTCAGCCATTTTTTCAGGATGCATTATTTTAACCAGTAGCAGAGACATTTCGTGTATACTATTAGGACAGCAACTCTAGCTAGAAGCGGTATAACGTATTGTGACTGAACAAGTATTTATTCTAAGGACATCGCAAGCAAGGTAGAGTTGAACGGTGAACATTTTTAGAGATAGGAGGTCAGGGTATTAGATATCACTTAGGGGAGACAATCAATATTAGTTAGTAGGTATATTTTTTCAGCTATGTGCATTGGTACGTGTTTTGAATTGTTGATTTTCTTTTCAGGATGTTCTTTATTTTGATAATTTGATGTATGTGCTATTATTTTGAACATAGATGAGATATTTAAATAAGTAAATATAAAGAAATAAAAGTTGAGAATCGGGTTTGATTCTCACATAGATGTACGATGTACTTGACGGCCATTTCATTTATTTGTAGTCTATGTACGTAGTTGTGGATGGTGTTGATAGTAATTGTAATGAGAGACTGAAGAATATTAGTAGAGATCACAAGGATAGATTGTTACATATTGGTGCAGTGACCGAGGATAGAAGAATAATATTAATAGCTTATCAGGGGCTTTGACGGTTACACTTACAGCTTCTGCGAAGCTCTGTGTTTATGGGCCAGGTTTCTTTTCTTAGGCCTGCTATCAATTGGCAATCTTGCAGTATGTGCTCTGCTGTCATGTCCGCCTTTTTCCAGGACACATGCTAGTTGTGCCAATTTTAAATTTGTTAAACATGTGTGCGCGAAGCTTGTTGTGGCCGGTACGAAGGTAGAATATAGCAACATGTTCGCTACGAGATAGATCATAGTACCCGTCGCTGTTGTTGTACTGTGGATGGTCTTTCGACCATTTGTCTTTATAGTGCCAGCCGATGGTTGTTATGGCTTCCTCATAACTGACCTCGAGATCAGTCTGCAGTAGTCACCCGCCTTCTTTGGCTAGCTTGTCGGCTTGTTCATTTCCGCTTATGTTGCAGTGTGATGGTATCCACTGAATGACGGTGCGTTTAAGTGAGTACACTAGTGCATCGATTGTCGCTTTCAGCTCATTGAGTTTTGTTTTGCTTACACTTGGTGCCGTGATGACCGATAGAGCATCGGTGAATATCACGACTTTGTTTTCGAGAGGTGCCTCTTCTCTCTAGGATTATTTCAGCCACTGTTCTTATTGCCTCTGCCCGGTAGTTATTCCAGTACTTACCTGTGTAAATCGCTTTCGTGGCCGTTACTTTCTTTGCGAGTTTAAGCACTATTCCTCCTCCGCCATCGCTGATTGTGTTCCTTGCCGATCCATTGGTATACACGTGTATCAACTCATTTTCAGGGTACTCGGTTGCTATGCATTTTTCTGTGGCCGCTCTTCTTTCGAAGTTTTCTTGCTGTCCTTTCTTTAGTATACCTGAGATGGATTCCCTTAGTTCCGGCATTTTGGTTTTCCACGGCGGGCACTTATCGGTTGCCGGGATTAATTTGACTTTACATTTTGCTAGGACCGGATGGTCTGCGGTCAGTACTTTGAAATTTTTTTGCGAAGCTGGTTCTCTTTATCCTGCCCCTTCCGAGTCCGTTCATTCTGTCGTACATAGGGTGGCAATGAAGCTGTTTCAGTTTTCCCACCAATATCAAGAATTTTCTGTCCCTTCGGTCTGCCATTGGTCTGTCTGTGATTGTTTCCATCGCCTTGATGGGAGTGGACTTCATGGCTCCTGTGATAATGCGTAATGCACGGTTTTGACTATTGATCACTTTTGCGAATCGCTTGTTGGATGCACTACTCCATGCTGTAATGCCGTACTCCAGGACCGGTCGTATTCTTCCAGAGTAGAGTGTTTTGAGGATTTTGGTGTTTGCTCCCCACGTGGAGCCTGCGAGTTTGCGCATCATCGTGAGCCTTTGTCTCGCTTTTGCCGTAGCATTTTCAATTTGGAGGCACCAAGTCAGCTTTCGGTCGAGTGTGACTCCCAGGTACATTGGGGTTTTTCTTTCCGGAAGGTCTTGCCCATTGATTTTAAGCTTAATTCTGTAATTCTGGTTGTTCTGCGAGAACACCGTGTATGTGGTCTTTGAGGCGTTAATGTTCATATTCCACTTTGCTGAACAGATTTCTAGCTTATTAAGCGTATCTTGCAGTTGATTTGTTGCTATGGGCACTGACTCCTCTCTCGCCCAGATTGCCAGATCGCCGGTATACATAGCAGAGTGTACTCGCTTTGGTAGGCATGTTGCTATGTCATTGACAAAGATTAGAGAGTTAGTGAGAGCACTCCTCCTTGGGGTACTCCTTGCTTTAATGTGGCCTTCATAGTTGTGTACCCCTGAACTTGAACCCTTGCTGTTCTGTTCTCTAGGTATCTATCAAACCATTTGTACATTCTTCCCTTTATACTGAGAGTGAGAAGTTTCAGTTTTAGCCCTCTTTCAAACTGTGTCAAACGCCTTCTCCATATCTACAAAACTGCCACTGTCTGTTTCTTTTCTTAGAAACCATCCTCGATTTTCTGGGCGATATAGGTTACCTGATCTTCTGTAGATCCTTACTTTCGAAAGCCTCCCTGTTGTTCCATGAGAAGCCCTTTGCTCTCCAAGTGCCATGATAGCCGTTTGTTCATTATACGTTACATGAGTTTGCCCGTGCAACTTAGGAGGCTTATTGGTCTGTAACTCACCGGGTCGAGTTTATTTTTGCCTGGTTTTAGGATGGGTACCATGATCGCTTTCTTCCATTCTCGTAGTACTATGCCTGTCCTCCACGACATATTTAGGACGGCCAGTAGAGCTGTCTGTGCTCCAGTCCCCAAGTTTTTAAGCATCTCATTAGTGATTCCATCCTTTCCGGCGATTTTCTGAGCTTGAGCTCCTTAATGCCTCTTCCAACTCGTTTCTGTTGCATGTATCTGTTCAGTGACAATCGGCTTTTCTTGGCTCGCCTTGGAGGGCACTATCTTTTCTTTTTGTGTCATCGCTTTTTGCTTTTGTTATGCTTACTCTGCTGACTTCTGCATATTTTTGCATTAGAATGTTTGCGGCTTCCTTCCGGGCACATCTTTTTATCTTGTTCCAGGATTGTTGGAGGTCGGCTGGTGTTTTCATCACTCAGCGCTTTTGCCAGCTTCCACAATTTATGCCCGTCCCTATCAAGGTACAGGAATTCGGTCTTTTCTATCCAACTCTGTCGTGCTGATAGTTTGACCTCCCGTTTATACTTTTTCAAGCTTCTGAACCTCTGCTGTCCAGTATGGCTTGTAATCCTTCAGTGCGCCTCTAGGAATGGTTTCCCGTGCCACTTTCAGGATTGCTTCTAAGAGTTCCTTTGCCACGGATCGTATGTGTTTGTTTTCATGATTGTCGAGCTGCTCAACATTGGCATCTGTCAGTGACGCGTACTGTTTCAATTGGCTTTTGTAGTTCCACCGTGGCAACACATTTTGGGCTCAGGTACAAATTTTAGGTCTACTTGCAGCTTGACGGGCCTATGGTCACTATCTCCGAGTTGCTTTGTGACCGTACGTACTGTTTTTGTGGAGAGATCACTTGTTGCGAGGTCAAATCGGAGTGCTAGTCGTATGTCACCTTCTCGAGTAGAAGGTTGACGGATCGTCTGGGGCATTGATGAGGAACATGTTGTTTTTTTATCTCCCAGTCTTCCACTTCTACGCCTCTGCTGTTCGTTTCGAGGTAGCCCCATCTTTCCGAGTGGCTGTTAAAATCACCGACCACCATGCATGCTGTATCATTGATAATCATTGCCTCGAGTGACAACGAGATGTTACTTGGGCAGTAGAAGTTATACAGAAGAATCTACATTTCATCACATGTAATGAGAACGCCTACGATCTCTGCTGCGCCGGCGCCTCCTGTGGTCACTTTCATCTGCTTTGCTGGAATGCCGTTTCGTACTAGGGTGAGGACTCCACCCTTGTGCCCTTCTCGGTTTAATTTGAAGATTTGGTAACCTCTGATCCCGAATCTATGTTGGGCATTTAGATGTGTCTCTTGTATGCACGCAACATCAATCTCGTCTTCTGCAAGTCTTATTGCGAGTTCTTGCTTTTTGTGATGAAGACCGTCGGTATTCCATTGCACAATGTTTAATCGTCTCTGGCCAGTTCTCGGCCGTATCGAACCTGTAGCTTTTTCCCGTGGGACTCGCTCGCTGCTTTGCCGAGTTGGAGGGCGGGTACCGTCGGTAGAGAAAACGGTCCCTTTCGAGGCATGGGGCCCGGCACTCGTCCTGCCCGACGGATCTCCACAGGCGTAGCACAATATCGAGATTCTATACTAAACATTTCATGATAAAATGTGGTCAATGCAGCCTTAACATGGGTGTGCTACGTCACAACTTTCAGTACCATTTGGAGCTCAGGTGCTTATCTTTCGGCCTTGTGTCCGATTTCAACCAGCGTTTACTGGGTTCGCTCCCCGTTAGCCTTTTGCTGTCCCCAACCAAAACTACAAGGCAGCAGTGGTTTCCTGCTAGGAGAACAGAGTTTTGTGTCCTGGGACGCTTTATGGACGTTCGGGTCGGCACTAAGCAATTTGCATTTGCTCTGTAATTTCCTTTGATTCTGGAAACCCTGGGCTGGGGCCCGCACATCGTAATGTATGGGTCGTTTCATTCGGCGCTATCAGCGCAACTAGATTTGCCCTCGCCGGTCATCACCCGCCATGATTTTTCCGGGGATGGTAATTGCGTGAACAATCGTACCCTGCCAGGCTGTTTCAGGAAGGGCAGTTTCGTAAGGTGCTAGAACCTAACTTTGGGGTTTACGCTCGACCAACTTTACCCCGTATCTTAATCCGCGCTTGCTCTCATATACGAAGTTTTATCGCAATCTTCCATTGTGCCGCCGTCACCTGATGTACCACATTTACCGTGCATCGGAGTGCCCGGCACCTGCTCAACTCGCACATGGCTCGAGTTTCGCTCCGTTCAGGATGCACCTCTCATCCCTTCGCATGCAGCCTTTCCCATCTGCCGGGAAGCTGATGCGACCAACGTGTTCACACATCTACCGTTTCATTTAGCGTACCTCGGGAGTGCTCCGACACTCAGCTTGTCTCGTACACATGGCACATAGTTTCACTTCATGTCTCGGCTTTGGGATGCACCTCTCTTTATTTAAATTCGATCATTTACTCCGGGGGAGTTAGTGTTTTGTTCGCGAACGCTCGTACTCTGCTGTCTTGTACTTCTTTTTTGAACTTGGGCATTTTTTTTAGCGGACTTCGGCCAGAACATGTGTGCGTTATTCAGGGATTTTTGACCACTGCATTGCTTTTCCCTGTTTGCACGGCCGCCACTGTTTTGTTCGCAGACGTTCGTACGCTACTTTTTGAACTTGGGCATATTTTAGCTGACATCGACCAGGAGATGTGTGCTTGTTCAGGGATTCTCGGCCATTGCATTGCTTTTCCGTGCTTGCATTACTACCACTACCTGTAGTTCTCCCCTCTCCCTGCCCCCTTAGCCAGACCGGGACCACAGTCTGTTTCCAGGGTCACCACTTGGAGGTGGTGAGCAGGGTCTTGATTAGACTTGCCCCTTTGCTAACCCTGGCACATGTTGCCCCCATGCATCTTTGACCCCGTCTTTCAATCTAAAGCAAGCATCTATGACGTCTTTCTATCTACATTATGACACATCTTTATTATGTCTTTCTATAAATTGTGGCACTATATATACTTTGTCTTTGATATGTCTTTGTATCTACATAGCGATACATCTATATGACGTCTTTCTGTAAATGGCAACACATCTATATGACGTCTTTCTATAAATAGCAGTACATCTATATGACGTCTTTCTATCTACATAGTGACACATCTATATGACGTCTTTCTGTCTACATAGCACACATCTTATGACGTCTTTCCATACATAACATAGATCTATATGATGTCTTTCTATTTACATAACGACCACCTATATGTTGTCTTTCTATCTACATAGTGACATCTATATGAATTCTTTCTATTTACTAACGCTACATCTATATGATGTCTTTTATCTACATAACGTAACATCTATATGACGTCTTTCTATCTTCATAGCGACAAATCTATATGATGTCTTTCTATCTACATAACGACCACCTATATTTGTCTTTCTATCTACATAACGACAAATCTATATGAATTCTTTCTATCTACATAGTGACACATCTATAGATGTCTTTCTTTTTCATAACACACATCTATATGAAATCTTTCTATCTACATGTGGCACATCTATAGACGTCTTTCTATCTACATAGCGACGCATTGTATGTCGTCTTTACGTATTTTTAACATTTTTGGATTATAATTTGTTGTGGTGTGTTGTAATGTAACCTCTTCGCTATTTAATATTCTTACCAATAGCTTCTCATTTGAATACATACATACTGCATGTGAGCGTATGTAGCTTAAGCAGTTTGGCTCGATACAGCAAGCGTACCTGGTTCAACTCTGCGGCAATCAAGTTTGAAAGCAAATTAGTTCTCTTGGATTTTTACGACGTTACAAGTGATCTCATCAATCACTTAATGGCAAACTCTGAACGTATAAGTGTGTCCTAGAAATCGACGACTCGTTTACTATTGTTGAAGGCTAAGTCCTGTAAAGGATATGCCAATTGTTTGGACTGATGATGGCTGCTGAACAGTCTGGCAGACGGCGGGAGGGAGGCGAGACGGAAGCAGAACTAATCGACAATCAAACTGATGAATAGGTGGAGGCAAGGACGTCGGAGGGAGGCAGAGAGACAGCAGAACTAATCGACAATCAAACTGATGAATAGGTGGAGAGACGACGTCGGGAGGAAGACGGACGGACGGACGGGTGTATATTATGAAGATGTCAAACCGCTATCCGTAAACTGAACCAATCTCCGGTGGTAGTAAGAACATTTTACGCTCCGTACCTTCGCTGGAGGATAACAGGAGATACCATCACCCCGATATCCGAAGATATCTCAGTTCCCAATAGATAACTAGCTTGCGCAGTCATTAACATTCTTTCTTCTAGCTCTCACATTTTCTTTCACATGCATGTCTTTCATGTTACCAGTAGTTAATTATTCCTTCATTCCAGCCATTGATGTTTGATGAAAATCTAGAATTAGTTTCTTTGCAGAGAGACAATATTTTGAAATCACAAATTAAGGATAGGTAAATCATGGAAAAATTGGAAGGGATGGCAAGAGAAGGCTAAAAGTGTGTTGAAGACTGCTCCGTTGGAGTTGAAAGGAAGAAGAAGACAAGTTCGCTGTTTTCTCTGCTATTTTCTATTTCCCCCATAGATTAATAGTTTGTTGTCGACATAATATATGCAGGCGCTCGTCCTAGAGCCAGTGGGCCGGTCCAACCAAAATATTGAGTAAGTTCTTATTATTTTGAAATGATTGTTCATGATTATACTTCGAGATACTGATGGGTTGATGGGTACAGATGTCTTAACTCCCCAATCACACCATATCAAGCGACTGAGGTCCATTATCTCGGAAACCGATCATCAGCTAAACCTGCTACGCCTAACGGCAAAAAATCAGAGACGGACAAAAGGGAACGGGATACTGTTACTTTGCGTTGATAAACAACGATAAATGTCACCTAAAGTCTAAATTTTCTTCAACATCTTTCCACCTTAATTATATACGCCCCTGTCATTAGGACCAGTAAGAACAGCCTACCAATCCAAATAATTAACGTGTACTTATATTTTAGAAATTATTTTCCGTAATTATTACTTTTAACTTGACATTGATTAGCTTTGAAAGTTGAATATATAACACTAAAATATAAATATTATATCCATTATATACAATCACATTAATATATAAATATTATTATTAAAATATTAATAGACACACTCATCATTTTCCATCTAATACTTACCATCTATGATCTTACTATTTCTAGGAGAGTTTAAATTTTCCTATCTAGATGTCATTGCGACCTCTGAACTTTGATTTTTTGCAATGATATTTAACAAAACAATTATGTCATGTTCATTTCATTCTTACATAGTAAACTACTCTCAGATAAATGAGTACTCTAGAGTAAATAGTCCGTTTAATTATCAATTGAGCATTTTATATTTAATTTTAATATTTAATTAAAATTTTATGTACTGTAATTAGTTATTTTAAAATAATTAATTTTATTGAAAATATTGTAACCACCCCACCCCCCTCCTTTATTGTGAGTGGATTTATCAATATAAGTGAAGAATCAACTAAAATGATGTACATATCACCCATAATTATAACGAATCTTTCTCTTTTGTCTAAACTTTTCATAACAAGATATTGCTGTTCTAATTTGAATTATTTGTTTTTATTTGAAGTATTACATTACAAAACCATATCTAAAAACAATTGAGTTAGACATTTTTGAAATTCACGCTATAATTATGGGTAATATGACATCTATATCAGTTTCATTCTTTCACTTCTTATATTTAGAACAGCACGACTATGAGTTTTACAATATATTTTCAAGAAAATTAATTATTTTAAAATCAATAATTATACATACACTAAACCTATTTATAATTAAAAACACTATGTCTTTGCAACATGTGCTAACTTATGGGAATATGTTTGATCGGTTTTCTTGAAATTTAAAAAAAGACAACCCTAGTTCTGGTGCTAGCGCTGTCGTCGCATAACTGTTCAGGTTAGGATTTATCTTTTAAATCCCCGACAGAAAAAAATACTTGGCTTTACCGTGGATTGTACACGAGTCTCCCGCATGGAAGCCGTACTCTAATCAATTCGGCCAGACGCTCCTCGATAGCATGTTCTTTGCAGAGCGTCTGTTCCACAACAACCAGCCGGAAAGACTCTCGAACTCCAACCAGATTTCTCGTCTCCTCCTTTGTCGAAAATGTATGTATGTCCAAAATAACATGGAGATGAACTGTGGAAAGTTGTAATATTATGACATGATGTGGGAAAAGCGACAGAAAGGCAACAATAGACATCTCTCGTGGAAAACGTATGTGTCAACTCGAACACGAAGAGGATTCAGTATGGATATACGTATGTATGTATGTATGTATGTATGTATGTATGTATGTATGTATGTATGTATGTATGTATGTAGTATGTATGTATGTATGTATGTATGTATGTACCTACGCAGGCAGGCAGGCGAGTAGGTAGGTGGAGGAGGTAGATGGCAGGTAGGTGGTGGGCAGGTAGTAAGGTAGGTAGGTAGGTCGTGGTAGGTTGGTAGGTGGTAAGATGGTGGAGGTAGTAGTATGGTAGTGGTAGTAGAGTAAGTAAGTAGGTAGGTAGGTAGGTAGGTATGGTATTTAGGATTTAGGTAGGTAGGTAGGTAGGTAGGTAGGTAGGTAGGTAGGTAGGTATATATGCCCATCTGTGTAGCTACCATCTTAAATATCGAGAAGGTGGTTTCCGATTGCGAAGTTGGTAACATGCTGTGCCAGTTACAGCGTGCCAGAAATTATGTTTTTTTTTGTGGAAAACATTTTCTGTGTGCACACAATCGCAGTTGAAATACAGTTAACCCTGAGGGTGAAATTATTGATCAAAATTACAAGTGCCCCAAAAGCAGGTGAAATGTTTTCCTGATTGGGGAGGGACTCTAGTGATAGCGAAAGCCAAGCTTTCATTCAAAATCGATCAGAGCTGCCGTATTTCTTGCCATGACTACGTCTCATGTCAATTCGTAGCTGACAAACGTAAATAATTATATTTATATATCTTTCTCACACTGTTTGTCTGAGTATTCAAATATCCATATGTCTACGTCGCCGGTGCTACGGAGCTCGTGCACTGCCACTGATATCTTCCAGTACAAGAAAGAGATCGGAGCACACATGCTCACTCACCGAAGTGCAAATAATGATGGTTCTATCAATCTATCAATCAATCGATATGTCTATCTCGGTGAATGTCTGTGCACATCTGCGTGCCAGCTTTTACATTATCAAGTTAAATTCGCTGACAGAATCTTCTGATTTTTCTGTATACATACGCACGCACACACGCGAAAACACACACACATGAACAAGAAAGAAACTACATAGACCTGGTACAAATATAAACTTAATATTCTTGAGTTGATTTTCTATTTCTTGTTATGCAGTTTATATTGGCATTGTTGAATCAGGTTCACAAATTACTGACATGCTTTTCTACTAGATTTTTACCTTTCTAATTAGACTCTTTCTGTCCACCAGTAGAACGTCTGACCCCCTTCAAGTTCGCCATACATCAACTGTTTTAGGATGCCTTTATCAGACATCCGAGCAATGGGGCCGGCCCATTTCACGTGGGACTTCTGCAACAGGGTGTTAACGCTTGGGATCTTTGATCTTTTGGTCTGAAACACGTGAAAACAGAATCAGAGACACTGAACCGACTGGTTGTAATGGGAATTAAGAGCGGACAACCACGGCGATACTATGTACCCCGATCTTTCTTATACAGGAAGATCTCATTGGTAGGGCACGAATCCCGTAGCAACGGCGAGGGTTCCAATGTAATTTTAAGATGGTGAAAAATATAACCGTACTGTGCGTTGATGTCTTTTCCATTTCTGGGGCCCACGCCATTCTGGCTGACATATCCGTCTTCATTGGGGGAAGTTATGGAGTCTTCCTATCCATGTCCTGGCTCTTCCCAACACTGTCTGCCATGCATCAGAGGTTTTAGGAGTTTCCTTCTCCGCTTTTTAAACCAGGGAGGTTCCTGGGTGGGGATCAGGACTTGTCCACACTGGTGGGCCCAGCATCCACTTCACCAATAGGAGGATCACACCTCCCAGGGTTTTTGTCTGGCTTGTCCCAGCCATAGCCTGGTATTTTACCCCTTCCGGCATTAGGGGCACAGTTATAGCGCTGGGGACTCGCTTCTGCCAGAGCCATGTTAGTTTAAACGGGGATTACCACGAGAAGGTACCGTTGGCTTGACTGCAGGCATTTCTCATTATTTATATGAGACCTATAACAGTCCTTGCTCCCCAAATTTTATTTAAATCTTGTCTTTAATGAATTTTGTCCGGACAGCAGCTTAGCGTTTACATTGATCTCAAAAAGCTGGTAAACTGTAAGTAGCGAATACTTTTTTATATGTACTCTTTACTTTCGGTGCCTGAAAGTACTCGGTATTCGAGTATCAAAATACTTTACTATTCGCACCTCTTCCCAGTCAAAATGGCCGCACCCATTTCACTAACAACTACCAATACGATACATAGCAACGTAGAAAACTTACTAAGTTTGACAGGGCTGTGTGGTGTACATTTTTTACTAACACTTCCTGATGTAACCTAACAAAAATTCTTTACTATAGTTTAAAGTGTTTATAGCGCGACAGGAAGGTTTGCCTTGCCTTTGATTTCCACACACACTTGAAATTTTGAATTTTACTTATGAAGTTAACGCCTATTTTGTTACGAAACTTGGGTCATCATGGATCATACACATGTCATGAGATCTATGCTATCACAAGATGCTATAAATAGTATGGGTTCAATGTTTTTCTTCCTGAGGACCTCTAAGTCATTGGAGACCCAAGTGAGCTATAAATATTAAAAATGATCTAATATAAATCTGAAAGATTACTTCAACTGGTGATATTTTTAATGTTAATTACTTGGACATGGGTCATAGTCCTTCAAACTTCCACCGTGGTGATCACATACACAGATTACATATATTTTAATAACATACTTTAATAGTTGGATACCTGTTTGTTATAATTCATAAAAGGTACCTTCCTTTCATATAAGTATTTTGTAAACCAACAGAGTCCAGACTTCAACACTTAACAAGCACTTACATTACAAATTTATAATAATAATAAGGACATAATTATTCAATAAACCAAGAAACACATTAAAAAGCAAGCCCACGGAGACCTGAATAGTTCACTGTTTAATTCAGGAATCTGTTATATAATCTATTTATAAATACATCATTTTATTCTGATAAATTATTTTGGAAATTTGAACTGAATACTTCTCCGACTAAAACTGCGATCATGTCATTCAATACTGGCATCTGCATTAGATAGAACTAAACCACACCGACTAACACCAAGCAAACAGGTTTCTTACATTATCACAAACTATGGATAATATTGTCTGTCAGTCAAAAGAAGAATGCACAACTGCAAAAACACAGGATATTTTTCATGATCGTTCTACTAGTAAAAGAAGTGTTTCTGTTGCTAAAATGGTGTCAGCTTTGGAAGCCAAAGCAAAAAGTTTTACCAAGTTTCTGGCAAATGAGAAGAAAATATCTGCATCCAAAAGCAAAACAATTATTAGTGATCACAGTGAAACATGTAAGTGTAAAAAAACCACTCAAAATGATGTCCAAAATCCAGTCTACATGTGCAACACATTTCCAAGTAATGTGATACCAGGTGCTGCTGAAAGTAAAGTAGATTCCGCAATTAGTTTCCACCAGGATCATCTCTTTAATGCCTCACAGACAAGGCATCTACTTAGTTTTGGTGCAGAAAGCATCAAAAGTAATTCAGAATCTTATTCCAAGGAACACTCACTATCATCACAAACTGTACCAGATATTGATAACCATATTATCACAGATAACACACTGAAAGATACAGAAAATGTAAGGTATGATTTCCACCATAACATCCATTCCACACAAGAGACAGTACAGCCAACACAAAAATTTAACAATGAAAATTGGAGATACCGCAGCACTTTCATCGAAAATTCAACGTCTGCCGAAATAGTAGTGGATCCCAGCAGTACTGTTAGTCCTCATGATTACTGGGAAAATTTTATGAAAGACCAAGTTGGTTCAGTTGAAGAGGTCATCCCATTGAGTCCAGAGTCTGAAATTGGGCATAATTGTATAAGGTAAGTCATTTACCTTGTTTAATAACGATCATACATTGTTAAATGTATTTATTTGCAAGTTTAGTACTAGAAGTTTCTTAAGTAAGTCATTTATTCATGATTTGTGCTGATTTGATTATGTAAATATGCTAAAGCAAATCAAATAATAGGACAAATGGCGCCAATTTTAAAATGCAAACATGTCATCGTGAACACAAAAAGAGCAATGTTCACCACAATCTTTCTCCCCAAATTATGCTACCAGTCCCAAACCTGGACGCTGACATCGAATGATAGAAGAAAACTAGTCACGACAGAGATGAAGTGTCTACGAAGAATGCTGGAGTAACAAGAAGAGACCGGTTAAGAAATGAAGACATCAGGAAAAAAGTGGGTACAACATCAGTACTAAACTTCATCAAGAAACACCAAATTAAATTGTTCGGACACATAAGCAGATTACCAACAGACAGTGCACCTCAAAGAGCAATGTTGCTCCGATACAATGGATACAAAGCAAAAGACTGGTCACGCAAAAGATGGACCTCAGAGATAACAGAAGCAACGAAAGACACTATTTATGAAGCGCACACAAGGACTGGTTTGAGAAATCTCTTCTTATCCTGGAAGCTGTGAGGCAAAACAGGATTGAAGAAAAGAAAGAAAGAAGAAAGATGTGCGGATTTGATTATTTAAGGATTGAATTTGCAGCATAATCATGAAAAATACAAATGTCCTATAGCCTTTGTAGACCATATGGTATGAAGGGCCTTTCGCTTCATATTGCCAAGTTCAAATATGCAGGATGTAGGAGGATATTTCTTTTTTTGCTTGTGGAATGTTGGTGCAGGAAGTGAAACCATAACCTTTTTTGCATCTAAACTCATCTGAAGGGCTCTACACACTGTGCTAATAACTCTCATATACTCATTATACTTGGCGTTTTAAGATCATGATATTTAGTTTCTTTAAATTTCCAGAAATATGCATCTTCGGGATAAAATAAGGAATGTATTTAACTAACAAAGTCACAGAAAATAACATTTTAAAAAAAAAGTTTAAAGACAAAGAATTAACTTTATATCACCGGGTTTCCCCGTATAGCTCGGTCTCTCTCCACAGAAAGGTCACATTACCTGTCCCTAGAGTATTGCACAAAGCTTGAACTAAAGTTCCTTCAGCAATTTTATTGGTCTCTGGAAAAAACACACTTGTGAATCAAGCCGACATAGTATGAATTCAAGCCCACAACCTTCAGAATTCAAGTCAAACGGCCTGATCATATTTTCACAAAGACGCTACATAAACTATCAGTATCAATTCTCTTCAGTGTTTTCTGGGGGACACTGAACACTTATAGCTCTATCCAGAGTGCTATGTTGATATTAGTACAGTAGCTTTATTGTTATAAAAACTCTGCTCTTCATATTGTATCCTTCTTTTGTGTGATCCTTGTTATTGTAACAGCACAATGCATTGATATGGCATTATTATATTATAGTGTGGGTATGTAGCCAAAGTTTTGGTTTTAAAAAAAATGCCATTACTCCCTGTGTTACCGCTTTTCAGGCCGGTGTTTGACTGAGGGTACATGAGCCTGAGGAATTTAATGGTTGCATGGCTAGTGCAGTCACAGCGAAGCTGTTCAGGTTATGATGTTTTTCTTTATGCTCCGACAGAAAAAATCTATGCCGTACGGGATTGAACTCAGGTCTCATAAAATGCATAAAATCCTGTTTTGGTCAAGGTAGGATTGTATGTGTTCTGCATAATAAATATATGTTTCAAGTTACTGTATTGCTATTTAAATGTTTTTTCATAGGTTTGTGTGCATCTCAGATACACATGATCGAATCAGTCCTTATAATATGCATCATTTTCTGGGACGTGTGCCAGGGGGTGATGTGCTTCTACACACTGGGGACTTCACTCTACATGGGGATTACTTGCAGGAATATAAAGATTTTAATCATTTTTTGAGTAAGTTTAACCAAATTATGAAGATCATTATTATTCTTGATACCTTGTCTCATTCTTATTTGAAAATTGTAACTTGTACATTGGTTTTCATTGGTATTTGAACAACACAGTTAGGCTCAGCCACTCGCTGCTTCTCTTACACTATATCTATTGTATTGCAGCTCCTCATTGATCCCCACCCACTTTGCCAGACTGCACTGCAGCAAGCTATTTCCAGGACCACCACTTGTAGGTGGACTATGGTCTTGATCAGTGCCAACTCACTGACCCTGGGACTGCTATATCACTTTATTTCATTGCCATATGACCCCTGAGGAACAGACAAAATTACTGCAGAACATCTGAAAAAGTTGCCCAGATATAAGGAATAGATAGCACTGATATTTTTATAAATGAGATCATTCCAGAACAATTGCACAGTGAGATGGAAATGGGTAAAGTGTCGCCCAGTGGAGCAATGCAAGCACAGGTAACAAAGAGAAAGGGGACGTGCCCAGTCGGTGAACAAGGGCACACGCAGAAATAGGCGAAGGGGCACCCAAAAGAGACGAGAGGTTGACAAAATGGTGGCGAGCCTCAAAGATGGGGTCTCTATCCAGAGAACAATAACCGTGTTTCCCCTCGCAGAGAACCACTACTGCCATGTAGTTCAATTTGGGACAACCAAAGGCTAGCGGAGCAAACTGTACACAAAACTGGACGGCAGACAAACCAAGTAGTGCAAAAAAGGACTGGTAACCTGGACAGATGACGCTCAACATCCTGTGAGGAGCGTTGTCTAAGGGTCACTATCCTAAAAGAAAATAGCAACCTACTGCCTTGCAGGTCAGCTGGAGGGCAGCTGAAGGCTGACGGAGAGCGAACCAGTAACGCTGAGGCACGGTAGAGCGTCAACATCTGAGTTGATAGCAAACACCAAAGATAGAGATTTGTGAGATTCATGATCGCCTATGCCAGCAAGACGGCACCTGATGATGATGATTGTTTTAGCATATTCATATTAACATCCAATAGTATACATAGAAGAGGAAGTTTTCCAGTCTATACTTTATGGGATTATTAATTTAGGAGACTTGATATACATTTGTATTTCTTAGAAATTCTTGTCAATACAAGGATTTAGTTGTGTAAATGGATATTTAGAGCCCTGAAATTTAGCTGCATAAGTATTACAAACATACCACAGTACAGACATGCTATAGTAAACATAAATGTATTGTGTTCCTGATTTGTTGAGTTAGCAAGGGAGGAAAAATAACAAGTAAGAATATATCCTATTATTTATATTCTAAATCTGTTGGTTTCTTCTGTTAATTATTCTCATGTAGGTCTTCTACCACATAGATTAAAGCTTGCTATCCCTGGAAATCATGAAATCTATTTAGATCCACATCTATATACAAGTAATGATGAGAGTCTTCGTAAAAGCCTACGCATGCCAATGACACCTAAACAGGATGACCCATTAGTAAGTATCTAATCATATATTTGTTGCATTTAACATTTCCTTGACTTTCAGCAAATATGTCAGATATTGAAAAGGACAGATGGTACATCAATTGTGCTACAAAGTTCTACATACATGAAAATACATTTGAATCGAATAATTCACTTAGTTGTTTTTGTTGAAAAATTGTCTTTAAACTGTCTTTACTGCCTATAATACCACTTTTTTATGGTGGTTTAGGGCAAGGGACATGAGCCTGAGGAATTTAATGGCCGCTTGGCTAGTGCAGTCACCACAAAGCTGTTCAAGTTGTGATTTTTTCTTTATGCCCTCAACATAAAAAACTCCTTGACCTTGCCAGGGATCGAACCCGGTTCTCTTGAATGGGAGCCAGCGCTTTAATCCCTTCGACCAGACATTCTTATGACAATAAAAATGTATAAATTAATGACATTGTAATTGTGTGTGTTTGCATGAGTGCATCTCTCTAGTCTCAAAGCTCCAGGATCGTAGGTGGATATACTTTCCAGGACATACTGATGTTTACATGAGATGGATAAATACATATTGTTTGCTTAATTTTCAATTTATTTATTAACTCTTTCCACGCTTTTCACAACACACTGCACCACAGCGGCAGTCAGTTAAACGCCATTAGCCACACACTGCACCATAGAGTTGCTTCCCTTATAAGAAATCTTTCTAGTTTTACCTCTACTATTTTACTTCTACTACTTTTTAACCTTGTTATTCTGTTAGATTTGTCCAGTTTTCTTCAATTTAGTGTATAATAATATATATTTGTTTAATTATTGACGAGTAGTTGGATTTTTTCTTTTACCTCTCTTGAATTAACTGTTTAAAAATTGAGGAAATAACTCTGCATGGAAAAAGTTAATAATGATAATTTTTGGTTGGCATATTATATATTTCTGCTACCAATCAGTTGTTAAGCTCATCTCACATATGAATTTCTGTCTATATCCAGGAGCACATTGAGTACTTGAAATCTGTGATGAACAATACTAAATGACTAATTGACAACATGGTGGAGTTCTGTGGCATCAAAATCTATGGTTTACCATGGTTTGTTCATTTATTGATTACGTGACGTTTTTATACGATTTTTTTGTTGCTTTTTTGTAATTATTGATTGATTATATATTTTTTATATATTGAGTTGATAGTTTTCATCACATATTTAATTATTAACGTTTCTTAATTCTTAACACTTGCAGCATAGCCATAAGAGAATGTTTTACAAAAAACAAGGAGCTGTGTTTTATCATTTGTCTTACGTCCACATCATTCTTGTTCCGATCATATCTTCACACTGAGATCTATTATAGAAGAATCAATTGAATTCCAGTCACCATTAGTGATAAATTTTATAGACTTTCAGAAAGTGTTTGATAGTCTTCATTGTTCTACTCTCTGGGAGATTCTTAAGACCTACGGCTTCCAGGAAAATACATCAATATTATAAAAGCCTTCTATTCTGAAGCATTCTGCTGTGTAAGAACAGATGCAGGAAACTCAGACTGGTTCGCATTCAATTCGGATGTGAAGCAGGGCTGCGTTATGTCACCTATGCTTTTTGGGATAGTTATAGACTGGATCATGCGCAAATGCACCCAAGATGATCAACTAGACATCAAATGGCTTAATAACAGCAGACTATTTGATCTTGACTTTGCCGATGACGTGGCCATATTGAATTCAACCACACAAGCAACCCACAAACTAACGAGCAATCTTTGCACACTTGCAGAACAGGTTGGTCTCCAGATTAATTCTGCCAAGACCAAAATTATGAACCTCACAAACTCGACCGATAACATCATAATAAATGGCCAAACACTGGAGAAAGTTAAACATTTTACATATTTGGGTAGTAAAGTGTCAAACAACGGAGACACGATGAAAGAAATAAACTCTCGTATTACTATAGCAGCTAGTGCCTTCACTAAATTAACGAATATCTGACAATCTCAAGACCTTAGTATATGCACAAAGTTAAATTATTTAGGTCATGTGTGATTCCTGTACTGACCTACAGGTTGTGAAAGTTGGAAATGAACAAAGAAAATTGATAAGAAACTGGACAGCTTTGAGAATAAGTGTCTCCGAAAATTATTAAAAGTAAAATGGAGTGATTTCGTTTCTAACAACACAGTGAGAGATAAAACACACCAACAACCCGTATCAAATATTATAAGGAAACAAAGGTGGAAATATTTAGGTCATGTTCTTAGATCAGACGAAAAGAGACTAAATCGACAAGTCCTTATGTGGTCACCAGTTGGGAAAAGAAAACGTGGAAGACCATCCAACAAGAAAGTAAACTATTGGGATATAAAACCATACAAGATCTCAACTGCTAGACGAACCACATCACATGGAGATCTAAAACCTCTGCCCTATGTGCCGCTTTGGAAGGAACAAACTAACTAACAAGTCTGTGTGATTTGAGCCTAAGACGTTGTACTGTCATTATGCACCTAAAGTAGCCAGCACATCCAATTTTTCTATGCTTTTATTTACTAGGCTCTAAATTTCAGGGCTCTAAATATCCATTTACAACAAATCCTTGTATTGACAAGAATTTCTAAGAAATACAAATGTATATCAAGTCTCCTAAATTAATAATCCCATAAAGTATAGACTGGAAAACTTCCTCTTCTATGTATACTATTGGATGTTAATATGAATATGCTAAAACAATCATCAGTCGCCTCTTACAACATGGCTTGTAGGTCTACGACACTTCTTTATTATTCTTTGCTTCCCTTTCAGGCCCCGGCACCACACTTGTGTTCTTAAATTTGAATGTATCTCTGTTGACTTGGACATGTGTTGAAACTAGCTTACCTTTTCCTCAAGTTCCTTTGTGGTGTCGAAGGGAAGTATAAAACCCTCTTGTTGTGTGTTTTGTATATAGGGGTGTTCTGGGTCTCTTATTCTTTCAATCCAACAATTTGCCTGGCTGTCTTCACCTGCTGTTTTTATGTACTCTGTAAATCATTGTCTACTATATATACTATTGGCATAGTATACTATTTGAAGGCAAATAATGTTATTGGTTACTGAACTAGTCATTGCACTCCGGAAAGACCCATAGGTGTTCAGTCTCCCCCAACAGATATCAAAGGATATGCATACTGATGGTTCCCTCGGGCATCAAGTTCTACTTGTAAAATGGGTAACTATACACTCCTTAAATCACTTGATCGGTTTAACGTCTATTTTAGTGTCTTCATCCACGCCCGAGTGGTTACCGGGACCAAGTTTGGGGTGTAAAGAATAGAACCACTGTTACCTGCCACGCATGTGTTAAGAGGCAACTAAGGAGGTTTGGCTGAAATCGGATGCATGTGTCCTAAACGTGTAGAAGTCTATGCGTTTAGGGGCCTACCAAACCAATGTGCAACGTATACACGTTCTTGGCAAAGATCAAACATATCACAAAGAGTGATTAAAATTGGTCGTAAGAACGAACGCAAAGAAGAAGAAGAAGAGTAGTGTCTTCATCCAACAGGCAGTCTTGAAGAGATCGAAGAACATCCCCCTTCTTCACCTCCTTGACACTCAATGCTGTGGATGCAAGTCTGTCCGCTCTCTTATTGCCGCAAATACCTGCATGCCCAGAACAGTAACTTGACTGAAACATTTGACCTGTGGCCTCTGGATGAATTCTGTTGCTGCTTTTAATTCCACTTTGAAACTGATTGTATCATTTCTAATTTTATGTGCTGAAACTATATTGTCTACAATTTATAGTGACATATTTTGAATGAACTTTTAAAGGATAACATCAGAAATCCTGGACAATTTAATCAGTGAAACACTGACATCACACATTTAGACAACAATGAAAAGATATTCCACAATTATAGGAATCTCATAATGAAGTTCATACTGTGATCATTTTCTTCTGAGTAAACTTTCAGCCATCAACGAGTATATCCAAAGACAGCAGTGGTCAGTCTAAGACTGTTAGCATATTCAACCCCAGTTTATCGAAGAATGATACTAGTGACTGTCACATGAATTTTGAGTAAAATTACGTTGCAATTTTATGCTCATACTGTGGTTCGGTTCAACCTGCATAGTTAGTTTGTTCCTTTCGTGCCAAAGGTGGCACATAGGGCAGAGCTTTTAGATCTCCATGTGATGCGGTTTGTTGCTAGCAGTTGGAGATCTTGTATGGTTTTACATCCCAATAGTTTACTTTCTTGTTGGATTGTTCTTCGAAGAGTGGTCTTGGATCTTCCACGTTTTCTTTTCCCAACTGGTGACCACATAAGGACTTGTCCATTTAGTCTCTGTTCATCTGATCAAAGAACATGACCTAAATATTTCCACCTTCGTTTCCTTATAATATTTGAAACGGGTTGTTGGTGTGTTCTATCTCTCACTGTTGTTAGAAACGAAATCACTCCATTTTACTTTTAATAATTTTCGGAGACATTTATTCTCAACCTGCATAGTGACAGATTAATTTTTTGTGCTTGTTGTGATTGAACTGTCTAAATTTGTTATTTATTCTATTCTGGGATGTTCATTTACATCAAGAAATCTTCCTCTTTCACATCCTTTTTTTGTGTGCATATGATCATATGATGCGTGTGAAAGTGTTCAGACGATCTGAAGCACTGTATCTTTTAAAAATATAATTGATGATTTATTCTATCTTGTATCAACTGTTGGTACTGTTCTTTTCACTTTGTGGGGAAAATTGTTCTTGTTTTGTTTGACTATTTTGTGGATGTTTAAAGCGAAGGATTGACTTCATTGCACCGGGTTTCCCCATATGGTTCCATCCATGTCAACAGAAATGGCACGCCACCTACCTAGAGTGTTGCACAAAGCATGAACTCTATAGCTCCAGTAAAAATCCTAGCAATCTTATGAAACGTTACAAATGGGACTCTGTCTTGATTTGAACCCACAGTGTTCAGAACGACAGGCAAACTACTTTGCCACAGATACCCCAAGCAAAGAGTCCAACACTTTACTCTTACAGTTTAATAACAGATACACTATTTGTCTTCAGGGTGCCACAGTATGGTGTTGAAGGATTTGGACTTGAGAGGGGTTACAAACTCTTGAAAAAATACAACCAAATACCTGCTGGTATAGACATACTTATGAGTCATGGTCTGTGTTGGGTAAGTTAGCAAATTGTAAATTTGTTGAAGTAAATCTAATGTATGAATGTTACAAATATTCTTTCTTTATAATCCCTCTCAGACATAAATTTTAAAATGTTCAACAAAAGCAGTGATTTACCCATTGTACAGGTAGAATTGGATGCCTGAGGGGTAGAGTGAGGAGTGTGTTTAACCAGCGAGCCACAGGAACCATCAGTATGCATACTCTTCTATATGTGTTGGGGAGACTGAGCACCTATGGATCTGCTCGGAGTGCAATGACATCATTTTAGTATCCATTTACTATAGGTTGACATCTTCAAAAACGTGTCATGTAGTGGCACTTATGGTGACCGTAACAGTCTTTTCTACTTCTCACATGCTGGACATCTTTGTAAAAGATGTACAGAAGTCATTTTGGCAGTGCTGCAGTCACACCATTTAGAAGTTCCTATTTTCATCAAAATTTTCTAGGAAGCTAAAAGTTATGTGTTTTTTTTGGCTTAGAAAGGATTCATACTAAATCCTAACTTCAATTCTCTCTCTTGCGTTTCCGCTAACTTCAATTGAATAACTTCAAGCACCTAGAAAGTATAACATCAGTTGGCAAATTAAAAGTGGAAATTTAAAACAGATGTAACAGAACTAACCAACTTATTGGACATATGGCATCAATATTAAGGAACAACTATGTTTTTAAAAAGCATTATATAACACAATCTTTCTCTGAACAATGTGCCACCAATGCCAGACATGGACGATGGTAACAAAGTAAAACAGAACAATTTCAACAGCAGAAATTATTTTCTTGAGGAGAAAAATCATAAATTATACAATCAGATCCCAAGTAGGTATAAAAGCTGCAACAGAATTCTTACAGAGGCAACATGTCAAATGGTTCAGTCATATAATATGGCTGTCTTCAAATATTTACCACATCATGCAGTGATACACAGTGTAAACAGAAACTGGTAGAGGACAGCTAGTGAAACACGTACAAACAAAGTACTATAGTTTTATAGAGGACAGCTAGGGAAGTGCATGACTGATGGGATAGCAGAGTCCCTAAACATCTCTATGCGAAGTGCAAAAGAGGGCCTCACCCACACCCTATACCTCACCTTGACACTGCATGGGTACAAGAAGAATAAGTTTAAATAAAATATTTTACTTTTTTTTTGTCCTAGAGCCTTGAATATCTAGACTCAAATTGTAGCGACTTGTGGTACTATAGGTTTCATAAGATATATTGTTTTATAAGAAAAAAGGAAGAACACTGATGTCCTGAGAGAACTGAATGTTAAAGACAATTGGCTGATAAACAATATACTATACAGAAAAATTAGATACTTGGCCACATCAAGCATCACGATGGCCTGGAGAGAACAATATTGGAGGGCAGGGTCCCAGGACGCAGAGGCAGACCAAGAAGAAGATGGGTACAAGATATTAAATAAACCCTGAATATGACCATCGGTGAAGTGGGTGAACTGGCTAGAGAGTGAATTTCAGATGCGATGCAAAGAGAGCAACGTCCTGTAAAAGACACACACCTTGATGATGTTGATGATGATATTGATTTAAATTTTACATAAATTATAATGTTCATAAATTTTTGACAGGCCTAGAAACTTGAGGTGGTGTTTATAGCTTAGGGAATAGTGACTCTGTCTATTAACCCCGATGTTCTGAGTTTGAATCACGCTGCAGACAGCTTGGTTGCAAGTTGTTTCGCGTTAATTTTACAAAGGACGATGGCACCACCCGTTCAGAAAGCAATGGCAAACTACTGAATGTAATAATGCCTAGAAAATCACAAACAGCGTTAAAAAGCTGGAATTCGCAAACTCCTGTAAAGGATATGGAATTAACTTTTTTTTTTAAGAATCTTGATAAAATGTAGGTTCCATATTCAGTTTGAATTGTCAAAGAACCCTTCTTCTTTTGTCGTCACACTGCTACCGGGTTGTTGCCCAGTGTCGTGGTTTTCTGTTTTTGTCTTGCGCTGTTCTGGTGGCTTGTGTGATTGTTATCTTTGCTCTTTCACAGGATTCCACTACGCCATCTAACCATCTTTTCCGTGGTCTTCCTCTTGCCTTCTTTCCCAATGTTCTGTTGTAGAAGACTCTGTATACTGTGGAGTTTGGATGCATTCTTATTAATTGGCCAAACCACTTCATTCTTTGTTTCTCTATGTAATTCAAGCACGGTTTTGTGCCAACTTTCTTTCTTATGCTGATGTTGGTGATTCTGTCTTTTCTTGTGTTGTTGGTAACTTTTCGCAGGCAACGCATTTCACATGTAGTTATTTTTTGTGACTGCGCTTTGCTCAATGTCCATGTTTGGCTCTGGTAACACAAAGTAGGTATAAAAATGCTGTTGATCATCTGTTGCTTAGCTGCCTGTGAAATTTTTGGGAGAACCCTTGACAGTTGAAAATCAATAATAAGAGTAAGCTGCAAAGTTCATTTTAAAAATTAAAAAAATATTTCTTCAAAATTTTCACCTACCTCAAAATTACATGGGGACCCTTGTCTGGGCTAGGAAGTTTGTGCACTGCCACAGATTTCTTCCTGTGTCAGCAAGCAATCGGGAAACAAATAGTTATTCTCTGAAGTGCAATGATGCTGGTCCTAAAATCAATCAATCATCCTCTCTTTAGCTTGTTGAAGAGTTGGTATCTCCGTCTTTTGTGACCTTTGCAGAGTCTGAATATTACAACTGGTTAGAAGAATAGGATGATGACAGTGAAGCTGGTTAGAAGAATAGGATAATGATGCCAACACTGGTTAAGTGATTGAGATAATTACTGTGATTTTGGTTAAGGGAATAGAACAATGATAATTGTTGGTGATGCTATGTTATATCCTTTGAAAACCATTTATTCTTCAGGTTTCTGTGATGTGACCCACAGAGGACTACATGTAGGATGTGCAGAGCTTCTAAACTCTGTAAGACAGCGTATTAAACCTAAATATGTTGTTCATGGCCATATACATGAAGGTATGCTTACATCTTTTTATATTATAGAACCATGAGAAGACTTAAACATAGCTTACAGTCTCTTCTTCTGTGCACACTCATACATCTACATGAATATGCTCAAATGAAGCAATCTATAATGATGTTAGCATCTTCATATAACTTGTCCCAGAACTGTGATGGTCACATACATTTTCTATTTTCTTCATAGCTTGAATACTTTTGCAAAGACAGCAAGAATTTTGCTTGAGCTAGAGCAACACTCATGAGAAGTTCGAGCTTTAGCTAGTTGAATATGTCATAACTTGGTCTTATTCTGAAGATTTTGACCTGGTTGTTTCAGTTGAACTGCTAATAAATCATTTTTGTGGTGGTCTGGGAAGCGCCATTTACAACATGTACATGTATTTTCTCTTAATGTATCTAAATGCCATATCCTCTGAATGCCATATGCTATGATAGCTTTCCAGACTCACCTTTGTGGCCTATCCAGCTCCAGTGCTTATATTTTAACACCATGTGCATTTTCTGCTAATTGCACCTGTTGAACAGTTCTTGGTTGCTGATTTTGTTTCTTGAAAATTCCTTGACAATTTTCCTGCACATAATTATATGAAATGATGACAGACTTTATGTTTTCTGTTTTGTTGTTCTCCAGCATTCAGATTCATACAAAAGCACTGAAAGTATGCATGCTCTTGTATATTCTTATCTTGGTTTTTGTGTTGCCATTGGATCTCCAAATATTGTTTCAATTAGCTAATGATATTCTGACTTTATTTGTCATGCTGTTGATATCCTTACTGACTCCTTATCTTGTGTAGCAAGTATGTAAATTTTCTTCTTCTGCATCCTCACTAGATTGGGATTTCGGATTCTCTAACATAGGCAGCCGTCTGCCTCAGATTATCAGCTACGCCATACAGTTTGTCTTGGACGCTAGTGTAAGTGGGCCACCTCTTTCTTCTCAAGTCTGCATACTGGGAGCAGTTCTGTAGGATATAATTCCTGTGATTTCTGCTTCCCGTTTGTGCCGACCTCTTCCTGCAGTAAGTTTTGACCACCCTCATGATTGTAGGTCTGACATTCTTACTGCGTGGCTAAATCTCCGAGACAGATTGATGACCGTAGAATACATTATCCCATTCCTCATTGTGAGGGGTCGTTGCACCATGTTATGCACCTTACGGCCTGGTGCATCCGTTTTCTGCAAGCATTTGTTTCAGGTTAGCATTCCCTAGCAGACACATGCATCCGATTTCAATCAAACCTCCTTAGTCGCCTCTTACGACATGCGTAGCAGGTAACAGTGGTTCTATTTTTACACCCCAAATTTGGGCCTCGGTAACCACTCGGGTGAAGTATGTAAATGCATTTGCTGTTCCCCGTTCTATATTTTGACTTGTGCAGCTCTGCTTAAGTTTGCCATTCAGAAATTTACCATCCTGATCTCAATGTAGGTGAGATGAGTTCCTAATCCTATTGGAGATGAGCGATAAAAAGTAGTTCTTGTGTTCAAGCTGAACACGTAAAACAACCCTTGGTAGTTGAAAATCAGTAAGATTATGCCGCAAAGCAGCTGCTCTGACAAATTCACTTTAAAAAAATGTTAGTTCCTACTAAGTTTCCACCATCTTCAAAATTACATTAGGGACCCTCACCGGTGCTGCAGAGTTTGTGCACTGCCTCTGAAATCTTCCTGTGTAAAAAAGAGATCGGAGCACACATGGTTATTCGCCAATTCGGGCAATCATGATCGTCCTATCAATCAGTCAATCAAACTCACCATCATAACTTCTCTTTATTTGAGATTTATGTTGAACTTGTTGGCTATAGTTGTACAGTTTTTTGTTTTTTCTTGAATATGCTATGTTTTCTATTTATAGCCATGCAATTTTTATTTTTGTCAGCTTACGGGATACAATCAGACGGGAAAACAACATTCATTAACGCAGCTATCTGTGATAAAGCATATAATCTATCTAACGATCCAATTGTGTTTGACTATCCTCTACCTCACCCATATACAAGACAGGACTTTATGAAGCTCAAACTTGAGGATCTGCGGTTATTAATCTAGAACAGTTTCTCCTCACATCAAGGAAATTGTCAACATATATTTGTAAATAAACATTTTACTTTGTAAATATTATCACAATTTTGCATTAAAAAAATTCTCAAATTTTGTTTGAATTTTTTTTAATTTTTGGTCTTCTTAAAGTATGTCAATTGAAATTAGTATGCACAAAGCTCACTTCTTCTGTGTTCACCATATCATTCCGTAGCCAATATATCCTGCATCTTCTTTTTTCGTCACACTGCTACCGAGTTATTGCCCAGTGTCGTCTTTTTCTGTTTTTTTTGTCTTGTGTTGTTCTAGTTGCGTGGGTTATTGTTATTTTTGCTCTTTGACAGGATTTTGCTATGCCATGTAACCATCTTTCTCTTGGTCTTCCTCTCGCCTTCTTTCCTGATGTTCTTGTGTGATATATCAGGCATATAGCTTTCAAATAATGCTAGTGGATGGAATAGAAATAATCAGGAATACCTAGATCACACAATTTTCTGTCTGTCCAGATTTTACCCCTAAATCAACAGTACATAGTTTGCGGATGAAATGATTGAAAGAAAAATTATCGCTTCGAGATTTACTGAAATTTAGATACAAGTTTCTGCTCGTGTGTTGCCGGGGCTCTCAAGGGAAGCAAATAATAGTAACACTGCGACCTACAAGGCATGTCCTAAGAGGCGACAGATAGGGGCCTAGTGAAGCTAACCTAGTGAATAAAAAGTGTTGCAGAAATCAGATGTGCTGACCTACTTGTAGGCGCATAACTGACACAACATACAATCGCTCTTATGTTTGGATTACATACAAATCCCAAAGAGTGGTTAACAGGAGGTCGATATGGAGCGTTTGAAGAAGAAGATGCAAGTTCATGATACCTGGGGAACTAGTAACTAATTGAATCTATTTGTTCTATATACTCTATCAGACAAAAATGTACATATTTGTATAGATAGCAGCGGTCAGCTCCATAGAACTTATCTCAGAAGGAAACAGGTCATGGTCATACAAGCTTTCTTTGGTCTTTAGAGTTCAGTCTTAACAGATATTCAGTTTATTTTTTTATTACTGCAGTAATACACATGTGGGCACATTGAACAGCCTGAAAAACAAATCACCAGGTGCCAATGGCATACCCAACGAAGCAATTAAAGCATGCAAAGAAATAGGTGTAAAATGGTTCAATAAAATATTCACAGCAGCATGGACAGAAAGAAAAGTTCCAGATGAATGGCAAAAATCATTAATAGTTCCATTATGGAAAAACAAAGGCAATAAAAGAGAATGTGAAACATAGAGGTATTTCAATATTAAGCCACACTGGTAAAATATACGCAAAAATATTAGAACAGCGTATAAGACACATCGCTGATCCACAATTAAGCCCCTCAGTTTGCATTTAGAGGAGGAGTGGGATGTACAGACGCTCTAGTCACTCTGAGACAACTGAGTGAAAAAGCAATAGCATACAATAAAAAAATTACACATTATTTATCGATCAAGAAAAGACGTTTGACAGAATAGATAGAAGTATTCTTTGGGAAGCATTAATTATAAAATTATGGAGTCAAGGGGCAACTGCTAGACAATATCAGAGCAATATACCACAATAGCTACAGTGTGGTAAGAACAACAGATGGAATGACAGACTCATTTGAAACAAAATCAGGAGTAAGACAGGGTTGTTTGCTCTCCCCTCTTCTCTTCAACATATATATATCGACATAGAGAATGAAAACTACTATTAATTAAATAACCAAATCAATGAATTACTTTTCGCAGATGACAAAAGTCTAATCTATCAAGATGAAGATAAGCTACAACATCACATGAATTCATTGCTAATAGCATGCAGTAAGTACAGCATGAAAATCAACAAACAAAAGACAAGAGACCATGAAAATCAGCAGAACACTAAACAAACATACAAATAGACAACACCAGAGTAAAGCAAGTTTCTGAATTCAAATATTTATGCAGCATTTTCACAGAGGACGGAAAACTCGATAGAGAAATAGAGACAAAGTGTCAAAAAGCAAATGCAGGGAACTACCAGCTGGCACCATTACTACAACACCCAAAGATCAAGGTGGAAGTGAAACGACAGAAGATAAAAGTGTTTTCCTACCAACACTTTGTTACCAGTGCCAAACTTACAGCAACACACCACTGAAAGCTCACCATGTGTGAAATGAAATGCTTGAGGAAGGCGGTGGGGGTCACCAGGAAAGATGCACTGAAGACTACGAAACAAGGACATCAGAAGCAGAGTGGGCATAACTTCATGCACTGAATACATCTCTGTGTGATTTGTATGTGATCTGAGACTAAAAGCGATTGTACGTTGTGCCAGTCGTTCACCTACAAGTAGGCCTGCACATCCAATGTCTGCTATGCTTTTTATTTACTAGGGCAGCTTCCCTAGGCCCTACATTAGTCCACTCTTATGACATGCTTTGTAGGTCACAGTGGTACTATTCTTTGTTTCCCTTGCGAGTCCCGGCACCACATAGACGTTGTCTATGTTGATTTTCATGCTGTAGTCAGTTTCAGTTTGGAATATCTTCATTGCAATCCGGACATGTCCATAGGTGATCCGATCTCCTTCATAGTATCTCCAACAGCATCCAGTGACTGACCGTACCAATTCGATTTTTACTTATGAGACTACTCATATACCTGTTTTGCTATTCTTTCCTGGCCCTTCCAATCTTCAATCCCAGCTCTTGCAATTTAGCAGTTGACGTGGATTAGTTTAAATGAAAATCTTCTTTGCAGCCACACTCTATGAGAGCGCTCAAAACGCCAGCTATATCCAATGGCTGGCCTCCTGATATGGTGACAGTGCCCGCCAGCGTGCTGTTGTCATTACATGTTAACTGTGGTATGTGCTGTAGCTGTTCTGTTGCTGATATGATTGTCTGATCGTTGACAAGAAACAATTCCTTTAGGAGCTCATTAAGACTGTCACCTTCACTGGTATTTGCTAATTTACATATCTGACGATATGTGTGATGAATTACAGTGGTGACAGTACGCATCCTTGTCTTACTCCAGACCTAACTTAGAAAGTTTCTGATAGACCTGTGTTGTTCTAACTGTTCACTGGCTTGCTAGAAGTGGTCGAAATCCTTTTTCCTGATCCACGAACACAACGTGTAGGTGTTTATCTGATTCGACAGCCCTCTCCACTAACTGCATGAGGGCGAATATTGCTTGTGTACAGCTTCTGTTCTTCTGTAATTCAATTTATGAGTCGTTAAGCTATGGCTGGATGATAGGGCTCAGTCTTTTTTCAAGTATGTTACATATATTTGAACAGCTCATAGAAAGTAACGTATTCTATTTTATATGTACTCGTTACCTTCGATACCAAGCAGTAAAATGAATATCGAATACCCACTATTCGTTCATCATTACTGACTGACTTCCCTTGTTAATTCGTCTGTTTATTCAACAAATGGCAGTAATAAATTTTACTTACGAAACTACGACTTTGCTGGATTAATTAGTATATTGGGTTACAGAACGCTAATTACATTTCAGTTTGGTAATAGTTTGTCCTGATGCTAGTGGATATAGTTTATGTATTTGTATGCTTGTTGTAAATATATTTTAGGAGAGCAGTGCGTGCTCATTGTTCATTGTTGTTACTTGTTTTGTTACTCAAGTCGTTACTCACTGTCTGTTACTTACTCAGCAGTGTTACTGTAGAGTGTAACTATTCTTGGATTATCCGAAAGGAGTTAATTCTTATTTCTCATGTTTGTTGGCCTACACGCTCTGATATAACCAATAAAAGGTTCGTCTTAGGTTGAAAGAGGCGTGCCTCGGCTTAAAGAGGCTTTAATCCCTTACTAAACAAACAACAATGTAGACTACAGTAGATAGTAGGTAGAGTAGTGCCAGGAATGTCAGAAGTCGTGAAGTGTTGTTTGTCACAGTTTGTTGTGTGTTACGTTGATTGTTGACATTTATTAATTGTAATAAATCATATGTTAGTTTTAATTTGATCGTTTCGTCGAATTTGCGTCACTCATAGTTAAGATAATAACTTATATTTAGCATTAATCAGCCTGATTATATATTTATATGATTAACTAATAACAGCCAACTCTCAAACTAACAGTAACAGTGAGGATGGACCCCGCACTGCTCAAGGAACGCGAAGCTTTTCTCAAGAGGGCAAAGGCAACACCTGCAGTAGAGAAGAGAAAAATCAAACATGCAGACAATGATAAAAAATCTAAGAAGGCAAAGATTAGAACCTCTGTTTCTAAGCCAACAAGTAAGTTTATTAAAACTTTTTTTAGTTGAATACTTGTACAATAAGTGTGTAACTGCAAGGTAGGTGAAGTGTTGATAGTAATAGTCTGTGCAATCAACATTGTAAGTATACTATACGTCAACTAGGAATATTAGACTTTTGTAAGAAGAGTTTGTTCAAGTTAGTATTCCCTAACCAATGACTATCTCCACACTGACTACAGAGTATCTTATAGCACTGTCCCGAGCATTGAGTCAATTATCTTTGCTAAAGTGTTTCCGATAAGAATCAACTCTACAGTCATTTTGGAACATAAATTGTTTGTATCTGGTGCATTCTTCAAAGATCCATGTGTCTCGAAAATCTGGAATTTCTGAGCCACATCTTCTTAGAGACTGTTCCAGAAAGGGAACATACCTTGTACTCCCCTGCTATTTGAGACACATTTTGTTTGTGTCCCTCCAAGGAACTAATTTTCACATTCTATTGCTTTCTTGTTGATAATATGAAAACAGCAGACATTGAGAGTTGTCAAGATAAGCTATCGCAAACTTTGACCCAAAATTTACTTTGATAAACCAATGATGATGGCAGAACAACTATCAGAGATATGACTGCACAATACCCTTGCTGGACTCTGATCCCCAACTATTAGACAGGAAAATTGTATATGAGCTGACAATCTGAAGCAATGCTCATCTAATGTGTGAGCAAATCTCATACTAAACATAATCAGCATTTCAGTTACTACACAGCTTAAATCTGCAATTCCTACTCACTTTGCTGGACAACAGCTATGCATACAATTTCCAGGGCAACATTTTAGAGATGGAGTAGGGTTTTGGTCAGTGTCAGATCTCAGGCACAGAATTCTGTCATCGTAGTTATTCACTGCACCTTTGAAACTTTTGCAGAACACTTGCTGCAAACCTGCCCAACAATTTGTAATATTAGTGAACATTGCCATGATTCTAGAGTTCACTGCTTCCTTTGTGAGTCATTAACTCTTAGAAGTATGAAAGAAAATGAAGCAAAATTAATGTCTTTTAAGTTAATTCAGCATCTTTGTTTATATTTTGATCATCATCAAGTAGCTTGTCTCTTCTGGAACTTGACAGCAGTCCTGAAAAACTGTTCTGTGCAAGTTGACCGGACTCAGCATCAGTCATTCTCAGATTGTCAATGACATCTTGCACCCATCGTCTTCTAGGTATTTTTCATTCTTCTTCCAGACTATTCCTCTAGATTACTTCTTCTAGGCACTCATGTTATTTGTTGTGTCTGAAATATTTAATTTTTCCTTAATATCAGTAGTCAACTCTCTTTGGTATCAAGCAGTTACAGAACACTCTGTCCACGATATGCTAAGCACTCTCTGTAGCATTTGCATTCAAAGGCATTTATGATCTTCTCCGCCGCTTTGTCAATGGTCCATGTCTCACATCCATATGTTGCCAAGGGAAAACACAGGCTCTTAAGCATATGATTTTTTTCTTATGTCAGTTTCCTTCCATAGGTTAGTTAGTTCTTTTAGTTTTGCAAAGGAAACTGTTAGTGACAGTAAAATGATGTATAGTAAATGAATGAGATTAATTTCTTCTTACAATTGCTATTTGATTATTAGTTGAATCTTGAATGCAGAAATAATTTGTTGCAGACTCTATAGACTACAAAGTATCTGCGGGTAGTTCGCAGTATAAATTCGGTGTTCTGGCCAAGATAGTCAAATTTATGAAGGTAAGTTTGAATATGTTATTAAAGTAAGTGTTTTATGTTATTAGGTTAAGTTTGACTGGTTACTGGTAATCTCAAAGTAAAAGTAAAGTACTTGATTACACGCTATGAGACATATTGGGAAATATAGTGTATGCCCATAGTTTTCTTTGACATACGAAAGGTTACCCGATCAATGTCACTTCTCTATCAAAGATCATTTTGATGAATTCTGTGATCAAAAAGAGGTAGAGAGAATACGGAGATAAAAGAACAATATCAGGCAATATACAAAGACTCCTTCAGAAGACACACAGATTTGTATACAAAGCTAACATATGTTGTCCAGCATTTCTAGTGTCCAATGACTACAAAGGTTACAGGACTGATGATGATCGTGAAGGACAGTGTCCAATGACTGCAATGGTTACAGGCAGGGGCTGCAGATCATTAAGGGCCAGTGGGGCCTGGGCCTACCCAAAATAATGAGTAATGTGTGCTTATTATATTAGAAATTATTTGTTTATAATTATTACTTTTAACTTGACACTGATTAGCTTTGAAAGTTGAATATATAACACTAAAATATAAATATTATATAACAATCATAATAATATAAAATATTAAAAATATATTGTATACAGTCTGAAATTAGCATTTTCCTTTCTAAAGCTTCACACATTTCCAGCGCACTTTTTTTAGGGTTTGGTAGAAATGGGATCTATCTAAACCCGTCTGTTAATATAGTGATTTTTGACCTCCAATGATATTTGCCACAGACAATTATGTTATTTTCATTCACAGAAAGTTAAATTCTTACACGGTCAACCCATTGCGCAGTTAAACGGGGGTTCTTGCGTTTAACACTTTCACTGCCAGCCATTTTTCAACAAAGTCTGGCCCACTGCAACGCTATTTTTTGGCATGATCAGTTTTCAGAGTGACAATTTCAAAAAATGCAGATCAGTTCAGAGGACAATTCAAAATCAAATAAACTAATAAACTTAGGACTTATAAACTACGGAATAGTGTTCATATATTAATGAGCTACTAACCTGTCTATATGTGGAATATATTCCTTATAATCCACAAGCTATTGTAGTAACTGATATCCCTATACCTATCCACAGTATGATATGCTGTCGCTTTAGAGTTGGGTGTCCGTCATCTACTCCTGTACCCCTAGGAATGTCTGCTATCGATCTATAAACATCGGCACGTGAATCACAGTTCAAATTCATATCACATTCAGAGTTCGTTTTAACACTATCACTGGTTAAAAAGTCCACAAAAGAGTCATTTTGGACATCACTATTCATCAGCTACGTTGTCCATTTTGAAAATTTTTGTTTACTTACGAAAAAAGTAAAAAATCGGACTTATACCGACGTTTACCGTGTGTGTGTTAGATCCGCCATTTTGGAGAGCTTGTAGAACAATATCGGAACCTTTGCCGACAAGCGATACTCCCGTTTTAAAAGACATCGTCTACGGCGCATGTCGACCAACAAAAGTCGCAGACGGCAGCGAAAGGGAGTTGGTGATTCACCGACTTTTGTCGCCGGTGGCAGCAAAAGTGTTAAATAGTCTGTTTAAATCCTGACCGATTGAATCCCAAATTATATAAAAAATTAGTAGAAAAGAATAGAAATAAGTAACTAACCATTATTAGAATAGTTTCTCTCTCTTGCGATCCCCATTAGAATAGTTTAAGGTGATCACCCGTTCCATCAGTATATATCTATCTACTACAATTGATATTTGTTTAAACAGTTGACAAACTGTGACCTACTTTATAAGTGGTGACATTTCAAATTCAAAATGAATCAAGTGGTATATTTATTATAAAATCATCTAGTGGTTATAGGATCATCTGGCAGAATTGATTAGAGCAAGACTCCCATGAGGAGACCCGTGTTCAATATTAAAAAAAAAAATCTGGTCACTATCGATAAGTTTATGATCTGAATAAATTCAATTATTTGTCAACTTTCACTGGAATTCTCTTGTATCATGTTTCTTTAGCAATCGAAATGGGGGATATTTTAATCTTATGTGGTCAACTGACAAATACTCTTTTGTAAGTAAATCTGTTACTTGGTGAGTTCAGTTTTGTACCGTAGTTATATGCTAGATATTCTAGTTGTTGTCGAACCCAGGAATTATGAGTTATGAATCACCACGAGAAGGTGGGGTAGTCTTGATCAGTGCCAGCTCACTGGCGCGGTGTTGTCCCTTTTCGTTTTTTGCTCCTGCTGCCTCAGATCATTCTAGTAAATGGGATATTTACTTTCCAGAATAGACAAATAGTAGTAAATATTAAAATATGACTTGACCCAAAAAAACAATTTTTGCGAAAATGTTTGTCTCGTCCCACCAAAAAAAATGACCAAGAGCCACCACTGATGATGATCGTGAAAGTTTCATTTAATGCATTTTGTTAAATTAATATTCTACCTCTGCAGGTTAGACATCAGTCTGGAGCAAATGATCCACTTGAACTAGATGAAATACTTAATGAGACCAGTCAACTAGACATAACTAGCAAAATGAAACACTGGCTGTATACTCAGGTTTGACACATTGTCATGTATTCTATGTTGTAGATTTTAGTCTTTTCACGTGTCTATTCTTCTTTCTTTTGTCCTCTGTCTTTTTGCCATTACGCATAGCAGGTTTAACTGATGATCAGTCTCCGACATAGTGCACTCGGTCGCTGTGGAGTTTTAAGTTGTCTGTAACTCCATCAACCCATTTTTTCTTGGTCTGCTCCTTCCTATTGATGATTTCATTTGCAAGTTGTATGCTCTTGTAACTGATGTATTTGGGTTCATTCTCACCAAGTGGCCAAGCCATTTCAGTCTGTTTTTCAGTGAATCTAATAGCAGGTGTTGTTCCGACTGATTTCCTAATTTCTTATATGGTCTCTTCTTGTTTTATTTACCGCTTTCCTCAAGCATCTCATTTCACAGGTGGTAATTTTCTTGTCTGTTGTCTTGTCCCATGTTTGGCACTGGTAGCACAGTGTTGGTATGAAGATGGCATTTATAATCTCTGTCTTTTAGTGTCTACTGGAATTGCTGGATTTTTCAAGATTGTGGTAAGTTGGTATGTTATGTTATGCGATTGACGTCACGGCACATTGGGCATTCCCATGCATGCTCTGTCCTCCGCTGCAGCAGCCATCCTAAAGTCCATTTGCTCACCGTACCCATGAGAAGTTGATTACTATATCTTCTCTCTCTACCACGAAGACGACACTGTCTGGCATGTCCACACTTAACGCCTAATTCTCGAACTCGTTCCAGTGTCTGAGACGTGCCCATGTCACAGAATTGAGAGCGTACTGCATTGATGATATCGGCTCTGTCCATACTTCTGCCCGTTTGAGTCGGGGCATTGTTTGCAAGAAAGTCTGCACGCTCGTTACCCTGCACTCCAGCATGTCCAGGTGTGTACAGCCAAGTCATTTTCTTGAGATGTGATCTCCGAATGATGTCCACCCATTCCACATGCATACTTCCAGATTCAATCAGTTGAAGCATATTCATCGAGTCTGATATGAGATGATCGTATGGGTAACCTGTTGCTCAGCCACCCATGACAGAACCCTGGAGGCAGCAGTGATCTCCATAGTCATGCTCGATGTCGTTGTCTCGAAGCGCTGCAGTCCTTATGAAGTGTGCGACCATTTTGCTGTGCTGAATAAGCCCACGATGATCTGGTTCAGTGTCTGACAGAGCCATCGGTGTAGATAATGATATCATCTGGATGGGAGTGCTCATCCACGAGTGCAAGAATCTCCGCATTGACGACGCCCGGGGCCATTCTCTACAGCGTCTCCCAAGATTACTGACAACCATGGTGTAAGCAGTCATATCCTCTGATATAGGCATCCATTCTTCACCATGTCTCAGCTCATCTAGAGTACAGACCTGTTTAATAACATCCTCTGCCTCGGCCATCCAGGATCGGCCTCTTTCAATCGCCTGCCTTTGTTTTCATTTATGGATGTGTGCAGAGGATGATTTTTGTCAGCAGAAACGCTCAGATAAGCTTTTACCTGTGCATTAAGTTGATATGTAATGTTGTTGGCTTGCTGGATTCTAGTTTCGATCTCTCTGTCCAGTCTACTATCAGATGTGAAGATACTTCCAAGGTGTTTGAATTCTCTCACTTGCTTTAGCGTTGGGTCATTTATTTGTATGTTTTATCTTTATGTTCTCTATTTATAATCATGACTTCTGTCTTTTGTTAAAAAAAATTGAACCTACTGTTCTCTAAGAAGAAAGTGGTGGTATATACTATTTTAACCTGTTTCCATCTTCAAAGGCCATTAACAATTGTTTAACAAAAGAACTTAATTTTAACAACCAAATGGTTTCACAGTACATGCCATACACAATACATTATCATAATACCTGGAGATACTTTGTAGTCTATAGAGTCTGCAGTAAATTATTTCTGCATTCAGGATTCAACTAACAATCAAATAGCAATTGTAAGAAGAAATCAATCTTATTAATTTACTATACACAAAACTGATCAATCAAAATAAAATAAACAGCATTGAAGAAGAATGTCCTTTAAGAAAAAATTAATGAAAACGATAGCACAGTATATATATTTGGGCTTGTATGTCATATACTTTGATAGGATTGTCAATAGAGGAAATGGCTTGCATAGATTTGTTTCAACTTCAGCTATACGTGTAGTGAAACACTATGTTACTTATTTCAGGCATTGATCAGTAACCCTAAGATAACAGTGATCAAGGAGGATGGAGTCAATAAATTTTGTTTCAAGCCACTGTTTGATATACGTGATAAGCGAGGACTTGTCAAGTTACTCAAGAACTATGACCTGCATGGGAAAGGTGCCATTCTCATGGAAGAGCTAGAAGAGAGTTTACCAAATTTACAAAAAATATTGAAGGTAAGACATAGACATTATATAGAGATATCATAAGCATAAAGATTATCTACAAGTCATAATAAAGAAATATTGAATACATTTCAATACAAAGAGAAATAATAAGAGATATAAATGTTAACAGATCGTGTATGTATGATGGATTATGGTAATGCACAAGCTTTCATCTATCAACTCTGACACAAGTGGGTTGTAGGTTCAATCCCACACTTGATGTTCTCATGTGAGAAAGGAGTTGGCCCTCCTGCACACTAGGGCCTAGAAATGTGAAGTGATAGACACCTCATACCCTAAGCTCTGAAAAGGCTACTGGAAATGTTATTATTATTAGACTAAATAGCTGTTTACACAGTGTCAGCAGGAGAATATGAATACTATCATCCAAAACTAATGCTGGAGATGGATGGGACATTTGTTACACTTGGAGGCTAACACTGTCATGAAAACAGCACCGAGATGGACATCAAGAGTTAATGAAAATGTGAAAGATCACAAACCACCTGGAGAACAGCAATTGAAAGAATGAACCGCAGCTGAAACACAATATAGAGAACGGCGAGAGAAAGAAGAATCATTCTTTTGCTGCTGCCAAGCAAGGGGTGCTTCAGACTAATGGACAGATAGACTAAATGTGGTTATATTTATATGGTTTTCTCTGCTAAAAAACTGTGACTGCACAGTTGAAGACAAGAATAGTAGCAAGTGGAAACTAAACATGAATTGATGAAGAAACAACAGACTGTACCAGAATGACAAGAAACATAACATGATAAGAGATCTATTACAGTTCACTATATATGTATGTGGTCTTGATCTGCTGTCTGTCATCAGACCACAGACCCAATAGCTTTGATGACCTGTATGATTGCTTTATGTCTCTCAGATTTCAAAGTAGGACAATTCTCACACCTAAATGATGAGGCAGGTCTCTCGAAATCAGATTGAATCCTGCAGTAGAGCGTCTTAAAATGCAACAGTTCACTCTGCACCTCCTTTTTTCTTTGCTGTTTCCCATGTGCATGTGTTTATTTGAAGAGCCTTCAAATCTTGCTGACATACATCCTTATATTGCATTTGGAGTCTTCCCAGGGATCAGCTCTAAGTTCTTTAAAGATCTTTCTAAGTTCTGGCGAAGGCGAAAATGGATCTCCATAAATCTCTGGTGTTTGCTATCATCTCAGATGTTGAAGCTCTTCCGTGACGTCAGGCTATCCATAATTTTCTTTCTCTTGTCTTCCTCTGTCTCATCTCCCCTCAATTTTACCAGTTGTTGCAATGTGTTCTAAACCTTCCTTTCTCATCACATGCTCGAAAAATGATGACCGCCTCTTTCTTATATTGATAAGCTTTCTCTGTGTCTTGACTTCACTAAGCACCTCCACGTTTGTCAATATTCTTCTGTAAAACCAGATCTATGGACCCTCAGAGAGATTTAAAATGTAGCTGCAGTGCCAATGCTCTTGTTGATTTCAGTCTCCAGTAAAAGGTTTTCAGAGATAGTATGCCCCAGATACACACATTAAGGGACAACCTTCAGTTCATAGTTAGAGATTATGATTGATAGGCTTTCACTATCCATAGATGTTTAGTAGGAGTTTAAGATTGTGAATCTGTATATAAGTTATTGCATCTTACTAGTTTCAGCTCATGTTAAGTTATTGTTTTAGTCAGTGTTCGCTAATTTTGGTTTCTACTTTTCAGCAAGTTGCAGATTATGTGATCACTGTGCAGAGACCTCAAGATAAGAAGATGGTGCTGTTTTATAATGACAGATGCTGCAGGTTCAGTGTTGATGAGCGTAAGTATCTTGTAAGACTCCCATTGCTGAAATCAGTTTTGAGCTTATGTTGTGACGTTCTTAGATTTGCATCAGTCTTAACTCTTAGTGGACCAAGCGCCACGCTAAGTGGCGTTTGAAGTGGACACGTTTTACTTTCGCCACGCTAAGTGGCGTTTGGTTATCAAAACGTGAAAGCGCTTGTAAAAACGTGACTTTTGTCCTGGTCCGCTATGAGTTAATGAGTGCACTTTATGAGACTACCAGACTGAGTGTATTTTCCAGAGACCTTCGGATTTTTGCAGGAGCTATAGATTTTATCTTTCGTGCAATACTCTTAGCAGTTAGCGTGTAGTTTCTGCAGAGGGGGACCAAGCCATATGGGGTAAAACTCAATACACTAAGGCAGTCAATACGTCATCTGTTGAATCCATAGTAACTTTAGCAATCATGTTGATAGTACCATATAGTGTATTTTTTTCCAACATCGGAGCCCTCATGAATTTGTAGTGTAGTGGCATAAGACCCTTTAGAGTATGTTTTGAGACTCCCAGGCTGATATCATTGTTAATGAGTGTCTATGTTATGTTACTCCGAGACTGATTTTACTGTTGATACGCGTATGTTATTGTTGTGAGACTTCCAGGTTTGAGTGAGTGTTAGCAAGTGTATGTTTGTAAGACTTTCAGGCGAGCCTTATGCCGACTTCAGTGGTACTTGTAATTTAGATTGTCAATCAAAGGTTCAGGATTTCCTGTAGTCCAACTGTGTGCCATTTAGCAGACAGAAAATTGTTCGGCCTAAGCGCATTATTAACTTCACTATCGCCAACTCTAGCACATCCATATGTGGTTCTGGTATTTGTCTGTGGTCTTAACTTGATGTCAATATTCTATTATAAATAAATAAAATTTCCTGTATCCTTTTCAGACCTTAGGGTATGAAGTGGCCATCGCTTCACATTTCAAGGTTCTAGTGTGCAGAAGGTAGGAGGGCCAATTCATTTCCTCACATGTGAAACGTCAAGTGTGGGATTGAACCCACAACCCTCTTGTGTCTCATCAGTCAAAATACAAACGCTTATGCAAATTTATCCCACTATTGTACTATGGAAATCATGGCATATCCTTTACAGGGCGTATCCATCAACCACAGTAAACGAGTTGTTGATTTTCTAGGCACCACTTATACGTTCAATAGTTTGCCATCGCTTTCTGAACGGCGAGGTCTATTTTTACCTTTTGTAAAAATCCCATGAAAATGAATTTGCTTCCAAACTTGCCTACATTGTACTATATACAGTAAGCAAATATATAGACTAATAAATTCTTCATGTTCTGTTTTCACTTCTAAAATTATCTTCAAACTGCCCGGTCAAGTCTGCTCGTTGCTTACAGTTATAACAAAATATGTTGTTAGATGTCACTTATTTATACTTGATGCAGCAGGTTATACTCATTTTAACATTATTCTCAAAGTTCTGTTTTGTGTCATTCTTCTTCTTTGCGTTCGTTCTTTACAACCAATTTTAATCACTCTTTGCCAAGAATATGTATACATTGCACATTGGTTTGGTAGACCCCTAAAGGCATAGACTTCTACATGTTTAGGACACATGCATCCGATTTCAGCCAAACCTTCTTAGTAGCCTCTTACGACATGCATGGCAGGTAACAGTGGATCTATTCTTTCTATAATTTAGACCTCGCTAACCATGCAGGCGGTTTTTGTCATTGACTTTTTTCCACTTTTGCAGATTTTCAAAACATGTGGAGAAGTATTGCTGTTGATGTCCTCGATGAGCATAAGATTGAAGAATACCTGAATAAACAAGGCATTACTTCAATGGAAGCTTCTGGATACAAACGTATTGTGAGTGATTTTGAAATCTGGATTATATGAAAAATTACAGGGAAGCTCAGAGTCTAGTGAAAATCTGCACTGCAGCAGAAGAAATAACACATAAATATTAACACTTTGCAGATCAAATCCATCATCTGTTGAATCCGTAGTAATGTTAGTAACAAGGCAGTCCTATCATATGATGTATTATAGGATAGTATTACCATATGATACATTTTCTTCCAACTTCGCAGCCGTCATGAATTTTGCAGTGTGGTGACAGAAAAAAGCAGAACGGATATTCATTATTTTAGTTGATTCAGCAAATTTGTGATGACAAATACCAGATTTCTAATTTTGTTGTTTAATTTCCTGTTTTCAAACCATGAGGTATATTGGTGAATACAATATTAGGTCTATATTCAGCAATGAAAACAATTGACAGAGTGTGGGTGATGTTGTCAAGTAATGAATTCAACATATTTCACAAACTATTTTGAGTTTGTTATTACAAGGTATAGTACATTAGTGATGTAATATTGAACTGACCTGATAGATAATGTTCTATTATTAAAAAAATAGTTTATAGAGGTTTAGAAAAAAAGAAAATGTGTAGGACTCGAGAACAGAAATGAGCTTGAACCTAGTGCAGACTAGGACGATTCCATATTCTGAACAAGGTAGGTTGATTACGAGCATCTTTGGTGAAGACTGTGGCTGGTAGACATGTAGACATATATGTTCATAATCATGTGCTCAAATAGACGTTACTTCCCCATCTTCAGTACTGTGTTTCAATTCAGATGTGCATTTTTTTCTATGGATTCCTAGAACTACAGCGGTCATGGCTATGTGTAACACTCTCATCAGGTGCCGTGCCATATCGGCCAAGAGTTAATTAGTTATATGTGGAAATTCTGTGCAATAGTCAATCTTTCACCTTTAGACATTGTATTATCCCCCTCATTTTTACAATTATAGTACAGTTGTTCCCTTATTTTTTTTACACATTTTCTCTATTCTGAAACTTTTTTTTATAGAGCAAGATTTAGACTACCATTCCACTCTTTTAACAGTATAATAATTTAATGAAAACTATTTTTCAGTCCTCCTTGCCCAAACGAAAGAAAGGTCGACAAAAACCAAGAACATTTAAGAAGCACAACGATCATCTTGATGGAGTCTTACAGGATTATTCAGAAAATCCTCCAGTCAAATAGATGATTTCTACTATGTTGTAAATGTTTGTTAACATCTCAAAAATGAACATTAATTTGGTGAATAAAAGAATATTTGTATAAAATATTGTGTCTAATTGTGTATTTATGTCAGTTTTGAAAGTACATCTCATGTAATGTGTTATTTTGAATGAAATTTTCCAACAAAGATGGGGTCGGTCTTCACAGGTATGAACATCAAGCCGTGGAATAGGGCAACTAGATTATCATTGGACTCATAGAAGAATCTGATCTTTAGAAAATTGTAGGTTTGTTGAGTGTTCTTCTGCTTCTTCTTTGCGATCACTAAATTGAGTGTTTATTTTTACAGACGCAGTATCCTGTTTGTTAGATGTATTTTGGTTACTAGCAAGTATTTGTAACTATTCGCTTCTTGTGCAAATACTTGTTACTTCATTGAGACAACAGTCGTCTATCACTAGAAGTCCAATTCGGACTCTTGAATCTGGAGGTAGAAAAACCATCATGCACCCCACATCTTTTCTATGATATGCACAACATAAATATGACATATATTAGGTTGAATTGAAAGAACACAAGCACTACTGTTGGAACATTGAAGAAGCAATTGTTACTTGGTGGTTGCTGGCTGTTATCTGACCATACCAGTAACTCTACAGCTTCAGAAGTACATCTGCTACTGTTAAAATTCAGTGAATATTTCTAAAATAAATATTGTAAAAATGTGCATCATCAGGCATTTTGGTCGAAATGTTGCTGAATATTGTTTTTTGAAAAACTACAATACTTTGTTTTTACGTGTTTCACCATAGCTACATAGTTTTACTGCAGTCATCCCTTATATCGATAATACATCATCTCTGAATACAATTTTATGTGGTTTACCATTATTCGCTTACAGTTGATCCATTTCCAGTTTTTTAGTTAAAACTAGTTTGCCAGAAAACTTCTTCGGATGCTCCATATCAACCACTCTGTGATTTGTGTGTGATCTGAGCCTAAGAGCGAGTGTACATTGTGCCAGTAATGTGCCTACAAGTAGGTCAGCACATCCATTACGCTGCTTTTTATTTACTAGTGTAGCTTCCCTAGGCCCCTACCTCAGTCGCCTCTTACTACATGCCTTGTAAATTGCAGTGTTACTATTCTTTGCTCCCCTTGAGAGCCACAGCAACACACAGGCATTTGAAAAGAACATGATCGGTTGAAACTAAAGCAATAAGGAGTAACCAATACTCATTATCATCAAGTAGCTTGTCCCTTCTGGAACTTGGCTCCCATGACAGCAGTCCTGAAAACTCTGTTCTGTGCAAGTTGACCGGTGTCAGCAGCAGTCATAACCAATACTAAGCTAGCAAAAAATATTGGGTCACATAACTAATTATTACGTTGCAAAAATTTGTTAAGTCACTACATACAGATAAGTATTCTAAATGTACTGGTTAGTCACTAAATATATGTTCTCATGGGTAGTGTATTTACAATAATCTTTTTGCTATGTAATGAGTACAATCTATTATTCATTGTTATTAAGCTTATCAGGTTTTTATTTTATTTGTAACGAATACTTTTGAGTTCAGGCAATAAATAGGAAGTTTTGTGTTATCAGTTTTATGAGGACTATCATCATAGCACCCCGGCACATATCCATAGGTGCTCCGATCTCCGCCTCAGCAAATCCAGCAGTGTCCAGCGACCCAACATGCCAGTTCGATGTTGATTAATCAATCTCTTTGCATATTTAGTATGTCGTTCTTTTCGGCTGCACCAATATTGACACCCATCTCTTTCAATCTGGAAAGCGAGTGGGATTCACAGCCCTGAAACTCCTGTTCGGAAAGACTCTCAATGCGTGAAGAATGTCACTTGATCCATGGCAGCTCCCTCTGATATTGTAACCAAGCCAGCCAATCTATCAGCTCGTTCATTACCCCTAACTCCTGCGTGTGCAGGGACAAAAATGGTGATTTCTCTGATCATTGTCTGTACAAGTACCTCCACCCAGTTGCGTCTCACCATACCTGATTCGACTTTACGAATCATGCTCATGGAGTCACTGAGTTTGAAAACACGAGAGTAGTTGTGAGATGCCAACCAGTTCACCGCCTCCGTAACTGACCAAACCTCCATTGTCAAGCTACTTGTGGTTGTTGCGTAGGCCCCACTGGCCTCTCTTATTATTTTTCCTCCTGGGCGTGCTGAGAAAGCCCATGCAGTGTTGTTGGCGAATGACTGAACCATCAGTGTAAATAACCACATCTGTATCATTGATGATGTCATTCAAGAGAGCCTCCACGTTTAGCAGTGATAGATTATTTTGTTCGCAGTTTTCTTAATAGATGTAATATCGGTGAAAGCAGTCGGAAATTGAGGTGGCACAGCAATCCATTCCTCTCCTGTTTCAATTCCTGAAGGATCACATATTTTCCTAAGCGTATCTTCCGCCTGACTCAGCCATGATCTGCCTCACACCCTTTCTCCTTAATGAGTTCTTCATGGAGAGGATGTTCCTTGTTTGCATTGATTCTTAGATATGATCGAACTCTCCAAGTTTCAATTCTGTTAGCAATAGTTTGGAGGTCAAGAAGGAATCGCATTGACACTCCTGGTGTATCTTTGGTGCATCCCAGAATGATGCGCATAGCCTCATTCTAAATTCTTTCCAGTCTCACTGTTTGCATAGGACTAATTGTTAGGAGAGCGTATGCATATTCTATACATGACAGAACAATACCTTGATACAAGAGCACAAGAAGGCGTTGCTCAATGTTGGCAGCTGCCATGATTCTCAGTGCGGATAGTGTGTTGTGAGCTTTGGCAATAACTTGATCGATATGGTCCCTAAATCATAGACTGCAATCAAATTTTACACCCAAATAACTCATAGATGCTGTTCGGATGAGTGTATGTCCATCTAAAGTGACATGTGGAAGTGTATGTGTTGATTATTTGCACAACACTAATTATATGTCAGACAAATGTATGATTTGTGTCAGCTAGTATTTAGATTGAAATATAAAAATAGTGATCATAACTGATACTCTTATCTGGAACTACTCAATATTTCAGCATCAAATAGCCTTAACTTATATTTGATTGTCTGCTTTCTATCTCTGGAAGTTGCTATTAATTCTTCTAGTGTTATGGAAAGTCTGGCCTGAATGGGTTTCAGTTTGGAATATCTTCATTGCACTCCGGACGTGTCCATAGGTGCTCCTATGCAACACCTATTTCACCTCCGCAATATCTCCAACAGCGACTGACCAGTTAACTGTTATAACCTGTCATTTCTTGCTACTCCAAACAAAGTAGTACAAAGAGTAATGTTATATGTAACTCAGTTCTGTACAACTAGCTGCTCCCATTTTCCTGCTAGCAAATAATTTATTTTATAGTATGATTTCTAAACCAATGTTAGCACTATTCCTGACCCAGTTATAAGTTTTTAATCTCTATGGTGATTTATTTTTGCAACAAGAGTTCTAGAATATTGTTTTTTTAAAATATATTTTTATGAGCTAATTTAAGTCCTTGAAAATCATGTTAGCAGCAACATGTGTACAGGTTAGTCTAACTTATAAAAGACTAGAAACTAGTACCTAGAAAATATTGAGCGATTTAACTGATTTCGTACCGTGGAAGACTCAGTGTAACTATTTCTTATCTGCCTGGACCACGAGTCGCTCAAAAGACGATTACTATTTTGTTGAGTTTTTATTATTTTTGTTCCGATTGAAGATTTATATTAACCGGAAACTACTTAGAAGTGATGTGTAAATAACGAATACATAGCATCGTGACTTATGCTAGAATTTGAAACAAGAGTTTATCAATCATTTTAGGATACCATGTGACCGTAAAAAACTAGCGATTTTTATGAATGTTCATGATGCTACTTTGTGAACAGTTAATAAACCATATACTCCTTCACTATTTTCTTAACGTTTGTGTATTCATAAATGGATTACATATATAAAGAGAGTATTTAGACTGATTTATTCCACATAATGTTCATCAAGGCCCTTGAAAAGTTGGATTTGTTCTCACAATTTCAATTAGTTTTTTAATACATGCTAATATTTTTCAAGCATAGTCAACACATATTTTTGGACACAAATATTTTATGAAAGTACATTCATTTATCTTTAATTTGATATATAATAAGTTCAACTTTAAAGAAACAATATTTTAGTTTAGCTAAAGTTTGCAATATGATGTAGCAAATATCTTTGGTTTTTGCCCTTATGGTTAACATTACTAGGATTGATTATTCCATGTCGTAGGAGCACATCCACACCCTATTCAATGAAATTTATTGTCAATTCCTGTTGTGCCTTTCAGCATTCAGGGTATGAGAGTTCCGGCAAGTGCCCCTTGTATATGCGGTTTCCTACCTCCTCTGATATTTCTGAGGTCCATCATTTTTGAATGGGCAACCTTTGGCCTTGAAACCAGTGCATTCAGTTTTTTGCTATGCCCGAGTGGTTACCAGGGCCCAAATTTGGGGTGTAAAGAATAGAACCAGTTACCTGCCATGCATGTCGTAAAAGGCGACAAAGGAGGTTTGGTTCGGATGCACGTGTCCTAAACGTGTAGAAGCCTACGCATTTAGGGGCCTACCAAACCAATGTGCAATGTACACACGTTCTTGGCAAAGATCGAATATATCACAAAGAGTGATTAAAATTGGTCATAAAGAACGAATGCAAAGAAGTTTCCTGCTTATCGTGATTTCTTCTACAAGTCCGCTGCAGGCTGGGCCTGAAATCATCATCCATTATTTGCACAAAGCTCTTGACCAATTCAATTCTTTGTGTCATACAATTTAGTACAATCTAAGTACAAAACTCTGATATGTCACATGAAAGTAGTCTAGGAAATGAGTGTGAAGCATGTGCCGGAGATTTACAGTGCTGCAATTATGTTTTCAAAAAGAAAACTTGATAAAGGCCTTTTGATCAAAATGTTGCTGTGTATCGTTATTGTAAAACTACAGTACTTTGTTTTTACGTATTTCGTCATTGCAATTAGTTGGAAATTTAAGTCCAGAATGCTGCAATTTGTTCATTTTTTTGTTTTATTCCTCACTCCCATTTGTGTTTTCCTCTTGCATATCTCCCCTCTACTGAGATTTTGATCAAAATATCACAAGTCTTCCAAATGCTCGTTTTCCAACCATAAAGTAAATAACACCACACACCCATTTTCCAACACTTTTATCGTTTTATTGTTATATGGTACCTTGTGACGGACTCGAGGCACTACATTTCTATGCTCAATATTCTATGTGTATATGTTAAATTATATATGGTTATTATTTCTTATTTTTGCACTTCGTTTTTTTGTTGCATTTATTTCAATATGCGTCACAAATTTTCGTTTTAGTGCCATAAGAATTTTGTTGTATTCTATATATAGTGTGCTATGAAAGCCTTCTCTATATCTGCCGAAACGTAGCTGTGTATTGTTAATGTTTTTACTTTACAACACTTGTACCAACAACATACAATAATGTAACGGACAAATATGAATGTTGGAATATATTTATTTAAAATGTTCCAATGGGGAAGGAAGACGGCTAAAAAATGGTGTATAAGAATTAGAACTTATTAGGAAAAAAGTGAGCATCAGCTACCCTTCTCTATAGAGACATGTCATAGACATGTTGCTAGTAATGGTGCACCTGTTAAAAAGACAGGAAAAAACACATTTGCTGGTAAGTAACACAATTAACACTCCACAGCTGAAAGTCACACAAACGTACTGCAACTATTTGGGAAGAAATATGTGAGCATCTTATTTCTTCACAATAAACAATGTAGATCACGTTATGCGACATGATCAAAATGCAGTTACAATCATATTTTAATTAAACATTTTATTGCATGCTCTAAAATTCTTAAATCATTAATTTTCCTTTCTAATTTTAAAACTGCTAAACTTACTGACCCAAAAGATAAAAAAAAATTTGTTCCCTTGCAATTACATTTCAACATTTGATTTGAACAAGCTATACATTTTTTTTTCAGATTTAAAAACGACATGACGTGGTGCAAGTTCTTTAGTCTCATGTCACACTAGATTTTAAAAAATGTTATCTCTTGATTTCTTCTGCGTTCACTAGATTGGGATTTCGGACTCGAAAATAAAGGCCGCCGTCTGCCTCAGATTATCAGCCTCAGATATACAGTTTGTCTTGGACGCTGGTGTAAGTGGGCCACATTTTTCTTCTCAGGTCTGCATACTGGGGGCAGTTCTGTAGGATATGTTTCCCTTGCCTTTGCTCCCGTGTGATCATCTGCAGTTAGCTTTGGCCATCCTCATGATGGTAGGTCCGACATTCTTACTGCGTGGCTAAATCTCAGAGGCAGATCAGCAGCCGTAGAATCCGTTATCCCATTCCTCATTGTGAGGGGTTGTTGCACCAAGTTATGCGCCGTACGGCCTGGTGCATCCGTTTTCTGCAAGCATTTGTTTCGGGTTAGCATTCCCTAGCCTTTGATTGCTACACAATTTCCCTAAAGGCAGCAGATCGATATTTTCAAAACATTGCGGTGCGGCGCAAACTCGATCCGTCAGCATACCTCCCAGAATGGAAACAAAACACCACAAAAACACAGTAATCCTGTTTAAACTATCAAAAATGAGCACTCTTGTGCGAATATTTTTAATCCAATGTACAGAATTAGAATAGAATTCCTGAATTTTGCGAGCGCCGTCACTATACACAACATTTGGTCGCCATCTTGAAAACCTCCACTCTATCTCTTGATTTAATGTAGACTATGAAATACTACTTTTTTTTTAAAAAGTGCAGTATGTAATCAAGACATCCAGGTTTGTCTGTATATATTTATATTCAGAAAACACAAATGTGATCTATTAAAACATGACTCAACTGTCACAATGAGCATTGCAGCCATGTTTTCTGCCAGAATTAACATTATATTATGCATGTCAAGAAGTTTTGGGTAACTTGACGGGTAACTTGACAAGTCGTGATCCATCTCCTTCCAACACCATTTATAACACATGTTTGTGCTTATCTGCAAATTCTGTCATGAATGTAACAAGTTGATGTGCCTCATCCACTGTGACAGCATTGTAAAGTGATGCTCGAATTCCACCCACCGACCTGGCAATGTTAGAAATGAATACAAATCATGAAATACATGCAAGTACTACCTTTCATTCGCTTGAAATATTGATGACATGTTCAATGTTGACTATGGTCTAAACTTTACTATCTGTAGCTCAGAGGTCTGTAGTTTTCTTTCCAGTGTTATGTCACTAGACCAGCAAATATGCCCTTGCTGCAGAGTCGATTGTGTCCTGTTCTGAGGTACAGAATGACAACTTGTTCTAATCTATGCATATTTTGGTAGTTCTGTGTTGGTATTTGTGGCCGATTTAATTTATTCATATTGTTCTTTTGATGATGCGTAACTAATACACGTGGTTGCTTTCATGAAGCACCTTCCTTGACCAGCTGGCTTTATTTCATGGAATTCCTAGCAAGACTTTCCACTGCATGACAACCTTGTGCTACACTATCAGTCAAAACTGAAAAACACACCCTAGCAACAACCCTATTAGTCCCAGACTACACTGATTCAGTCCCATAGATTTTTCTATACCTTTCCTTGTTCTTCTTTGCGTTCGTTCTTTATGACCAATTTTAATCACTCTTTGTGATATGTTTGATGTTTTGCACATTGGTTTGGTAGGCCTCTAAACACATAGACTTCTACACGTTTAGGATACATGCATCCTATTTCAGCCAAACCTTAGTTGCCTCTTACAACATGCATGGTAGATAACAGTGGTTCTATTCTTGTACACCCCAAATTTGGGCCCCGGTAACCACTCAGGCACTTGCCTTGTTAATAGACACACTAACTTTAGCTCATATGTCAGCACAGTAATGGCCACAGCCCATTTTTTTAACTGGGAGTTGCTTATGTGCTTGGTTTAGCTGATATACATTTTTAGCATGTTTACTGATGGAGAATTTTTTTTTTAAAACCAGACAGATTGAGGATGAATTATACTGACAATTAAAGATTTGCTCCAGGAAATTGTTGACACTAGCTAGTACTTAGGTAAAGAGTAGTTACAATGAATTATGATTATTGATGGATGGGACTCCCACCCTGTCAGGCCCTAGGGGTGATAGGAAAGTCATAACAATTGAATTCTTTCTTTCTTTCTCGAATCCTGTATGCCTCACAGCGTCAGGTCAGGAAGAAATTTCTAACGGCCCTAGTATGCGCTTCGTAGATAGTCTCTTTCATCGCCTCTGTTATCTCTGAGGTCCATCTTTTGCGTGGCCGGCCTTTTGCTTTGTACCATTGTATCGGAGCAGCATTGCTCTTTGGGGTGCACTGTCTGATGGTAATCTGCTTACATGACCGAACCATTTAATTTGTTGTTTCTTGATGAAGTCTAGTACTGATGATGTACCCACTTTTTCCTGATGTCTTCATTTCTCAACCGGTCTCTTCTTGTTACACCCAGCATTCTGCGTAGACACTTCATCTCTGTTGTGACTAGTTTTCTTCTATTGTTTGTTGTCAGCGTCCAGGTTTGGCACTGGTAACATAATGTGGGGAGAAAGATTGTGTTGAACATTGCTCTTTTTGTGTTCATGGTGCGTGTTTGCATCTTAACCGGATCGATCCGAACGAAAATCTCCGGGATTTGTTTATATAGTACTCCCTCCCAAACACGAAAATACACGACTTTTTAAACTGTCAGTTTGTAACTCGCTTTACGTTACAACTAATCAACCAATTTTATAACGGACTTTCGCATCCGGGCATTTACTAACGGAACTACTTTCTTTTAGTCTCTGGACCCGCTACTGAAAGGTTCTGTATTTTATCTTCAATTTTTTAATCGTCTGTAAAAATTTCAAAAATTTTCTGAAAATGGCTGCGAATTATGGCGATGATAGTGACAGCTCTGATATATCTTTTCACGGACATTTCATCGAATTAGAAAAGGATACTCGTGTTATTGATGTGGAAAGTGACATAGATGTCCCTTTCTCTGATTCAGACCACGAGGCTTCAAGTTCTGATGAAGAGACCGTTAATTTGCCGGTTTTTAACTGTGATCGTTGGTGTGATGCCACCTCCCCAGTTGAAGTCGAGCCATTTGTAGAAGACTGTGGGCCTGTGCACGTCTTAGATGTGAATGCTGATCCATTTGATTATTTTAGCCTGATAGTTAATGAGGACTTCTATCAGTTAGCTGTTGATCAGACCAACTTGTATGCTGTTCAACGTCAGGAAATCGCCGGCAATGCTGATAAGTACTGGGTACCTGTAACGCCTTCTGAGATTCGTCTGTATATGCACATCAATATCTTGATGGGCATTGTTGTTTTGCCACAGTACAAAATGTACTGGAGCACAGATGATCGATTGAATCAAGTAGGGGTTTCGAAATGTATGTCGAGAAACAGATTTGCTAAAATTTCTCAGTACTTTCACCTGAATGATTCGAGAATCAGTTCCCTAAAGGCCATAGGAACTACGACCCGCTGTACAAAGTAAGACCTTTCCTCGACATGGTGAAAAGGAACATAGCTTCATGTTATCGCCCTGGCAGAGATATTAGTGTTGATGAAGCTATGATTCCCTACACTGGTCGTCTTAACTTCAAACAGTATATCAAGGGTAAGCCCAACCCTTGGGGGGATCAAGGTCTGGTGTGCAGCGGACTCGATTACAGGTTACCTTCTAAACTTCGACGTCTATGTTGGTGCGGTTCATGATCCAATGCCATATGGATCAGGCCATTATGTTGTCTGCAAAGTAGGAGAACCTTACCTTCATAAATATCATCATTTTTATTATGATAATTACTTCGCTTCTCTGCAGCTGGCGGTGGATCTCAACAAGAAGACCTACTCGTGCTCCACAATACGACCAAATCGCAAGGGCTGGCCAGCTGACTGTAAAGCAACCGCTACAAAGAGAATGCAGAAAGGTTCGGTGTTGTACAGGCAGCAGGGGAATATTGTGGCTACTGTCTGGAGGGACAAGAGAATTGTAAATTTGCTGAGCACCAATACTACGCCAGGAGAGACAACAGTATCACGTCGTGCCCATGGTGGTAGACGGGAGTTGCAGGTACCATCAACCGTGGCATCCTATAATAAGTCTATGGGTGGCGTGGATAAGTTTGACCAGCTTTGCTCATATTACACTGTGGGAAGGAAGTCTGTTAAGTGGTGGAGATATCTCTTTAATTTTCTCTTACAGACTTCCATCGTCAATAGCTGGATAATCTATTCCATTTCGCATCGCCCACACCCAAAGGCTAAGGATATTGACCACATAGATTTTAGGCTTGCTCTCTGTGCATCACTTGTGAAGGGCAACATTGTCACGAGGAGAGCTAACCCCCTTTTGCCTTCAAATGTAGCAGTCACTGGGAATCAGACGGCGCACCGCCTTATTCGCATGCCAGGTAAATGCAAATCCTGTTTCTGGTGCCACAACAGAAAAGCACCCGATGGCAGCAAGAAACGCCCCAGGGAAAGCGTGTACGGGTGTAACATTTGCCAGATACATCTCTGCAAAGGCGAATGTTACTCCAAGTACCATTCCAGCCTGGATATATGACATTTGGTGAGTACACTGTCTTGAACTGTCGAGTCAAATTTTTTTTTTTCAAATTTTTTTTTTTCCACCAACTTCTACTGCATTTTTCAATCATTCTTGTTTTATGTATTCATTTTAATTTAGTTTCCTTTTAAACTATGTCCATTTTCTTGTTCACTGACACAAATTTGAGTGTCCTAGGGTCAATAGGTTTTTTGTTATTAATTTTTTAAAAAAACATGCTGTGGAATGTCAGTGGGTTATTTCCCTTTGCTGGGATTTGGGAAGTGATTTGGTGTAAAATGGTGTGGGGTCCAAAGGGTTAAAATTGGCGCCATTTGCCCTATCATTTGATTTGCTTTGTTGCATCTGTGTTGAATTTCATTAGTTATTCTTCCATTTGCTGAAAAATTCTCCCCAGGTATGTGAAATCTTTACTTGATTTAGTAGATGATTATCGATGGAGATGTTGGTAGTGTTTTCATCTCTGGCGAATGTCATTACTTCTGTTTTGTCGATGTTAATTCTCATGTTGTATTCGTTACATGCTAACTGGATTCTGTTGATGTGTTGTTGTAGCTGTTCTTCTGTTGTTGATATGATTGCCTGATCGTCTGCAAAAGAAATTCATTTAAGAGTTCTCCGAGGTTGTTTCCTTCGCTGGTGTTAGCTATTTTACAAATGTGGTCAATGTACGTGATGAATAGCAGCGGGATAGTACGCAACCTTGTCTTACTCCTGACCCTACGTGAAACTTTTCTGATAATCCTGTATTTGTTCTAATCGTACATTGGCTGTCAGTATAAATGTTCTTCCAAAGGTTGATTAGGTGTTCACTAATAGGTTGTTAGTATTTTCCACAACTTGTGCCTATCTACGGTCGACGCTTTTTCCTGATCTACAAATGCAATGTGTACAAATGCAATGTGTAAATGTTTGTCGGATTCGATAGTCCTTTCTACTAACTGTCTGAGGGCGAATATTGCGTCTGTACAGCTTTGGTTCTTCCTGAATCCCATTTGGGAGTCATTAAGCTGTGGCTCGATGATGTGGCGGAGCCTTTCTCAAGTATTTTGCAGAATATTTTCCCAGTGTGGCTGAGCCTTTTCTCAAGTATTTTGCAGAATATTTTCCCAGTGTGGCTCAGTAGCGCTATGCCTCTATACTTTGTACAGTCTTGCTACCTTTCTTCTTCCAGAAGAAACCTCTTGCTACCTTTCTTCTTCCAGATGGGAACAATTGTAGCATTCCTCCAATCTTCTGGTGTTTCTTGTGTGATCCAGACTTGGTTGAATAGTCTATGGAGCCAGCTGATTCCTACCTCTTTAGTTGCTTTGATTAGGTCGGCCGGGATATTGTCTGGGCCTGGTGTTTTATTAGGTGGGGCCATATTTACAGCATTTCTGATCTCTGTAAATCCGACCTAATCAAAGCAACTAAAGAGTAGAATTATTGAATTATAGTGAAGAAAACAGATCCTGAAATGACCGTGATCAGAATACCCCTATTTAATTTCTTCACTGGTATAATTTTTCATAAATTATTACCTAATCTATTTAACTGGAAATTGGACTAAATCATAAATATATGTTGCTCTTCTTTAATTCAAGTAGGTAATTGTCTGAAGCTCTAGAACTAGAATGGTTACGGAAAAATTGATACCCAGTGGTGAGGGTATGATGTGTTTGCAAATAACATATCACGCTAATGCTCGTGTTATTTCTCTATTATAACATACCACCCACATTAATGAGAATACTTCTGTAAAGATAACAAGCTCATCATCAGTTTCATTTCTTCTCTTATACAGTAAACCCTCGTTAACACAGACTCAAGCTTAACCGAACACCGGTTAACAAGAACAAAAATGTGGTCCGTCATAAATGTCTATTTCTTATCAGTAAATAACACGAATTTCTGTGTACCACGAATCACGAACTGTATTTTAGTCCCTCCGTCAATTTTATCTCATTTACCCGAACTTCAAAGCTTACAATGTTTGTTGTCACCTTAAAGCCTTTCATTGTTAGTGATCGGAAAGGTAACACTAACAGTTTCATTTACCTGTGGATGCCCTTGAATTTGAGATAGACGGCGAGATAGGTGGAGACATTAATATGTACACAAAGCATTTTCGGACAGCGGGAAAAGATTAATCGTCCTCGGAAGGTGCGATAGCAGATCTGTCGGAAGTAAATTCGATCGTGAAGCTCTGGGTACTGTATTTTATTACAGGTGCGAGAATTTTATAGCCAGAACACCCAATTAGAAGTAAAGTATGGTTTTGGGCAGGAAGAGGGGGTGGAAGGAGAGAAGGAGGAGCAGAAAGTGAAAATGAAATTCCAGTTGATAAAAATCTGGTGAGAAAATGTTCAGATAGGACGGAAAGTTAGATAGTCAGTTGAAGAGTCATGTCTAAGAGGAAGCAGACAGGTATAGATCTGGAAACAAAACTAAGAATTCTAATCGAAGTAGACCGTGGTGCATTGAAGAAAAAGACAATTGCTGAACAGTATGGAATTGCCAAGTCTACCTTATCCACAGTACTTAAAGACGGGGAAAAAATTCTTAATGCTGTTGCATTAGGTTCCGATAACAAATCTAAGCGACTTCGTAGTGCTAAGATCGAAGATATCAACAGCTACTTCTAGAATGGTTCAACCATATCGCACTTCAATGTACCTTTAGTGGACCTATAATTCAGTCAAAAGCAAATGAGATTGCCAAAATTTTGGATATTCAAGATTTCCGCTGGTTAGCTGTACGGTTCCAAAAGAGACAATTTCATCAGTAGTGATTTGTGGTGAAGCAAATAAAGTTGATGAAGAAGGGGCAAACAACTGGTTGCATGAATTTTACGGAGTGAGAAAAATATGCCTCGTGTGATGTGTACAATATGGACGAAACTGGACTTTATTTACAATCTTTTTCCAAGTCATACCCTCGGAATAAAAGGTGACAAGTGCCATGGTGGAGCGCGCAGTAAACAACGTCTAACTGTTGTCCTTGTATGTAATGCAGGCGGCAGTGATAAACACCTCCCATGGGTGATAGGCAAGTCCAAGAAACCACGTTGTTTTAAAAACATGAACATGGATACTCTACCTTGCATCTACTCTCACCATAAAAAGCTTGGATCGACAGCACATCATTTGTAAGTGGCTTATTCATTTCAACAGTCGAATGGTGGCTCAGAATAGACATGTTCTTCTAACAATGGACAGGTGTACGGCCCATAAAATACATGATCTGAACTTAACAAACGTAAGGTTCAATTTTTCCCCCAAATGCAACAAGTAGTCTTCAGCCTTTAGATCAAGGCATTATTGCTCTTATGAAGAGAGCTTATCACAAGCGACTTGTGAGAGCTGAGTCGCTGTTGAAAACAACACGATAACCCCAAGTTGGAGTGTGCTCGATGCAATAAAGCTATCGCTGTCTCCTGGGAATCTGTGCCATCAAAACACTTGCAGAACTGCTTTAGCAGAGCCTGGAGACATAGCAACACTAATCCTATCGAAGAGTTAGATGGTGACATCGACACCACCTCTCATGACGAATGGGATATTCTTCAAGACGTTGCAAACCCTGGAGTTAGTTTGAGGAGTTCATTAGTGCAGATGTGATGTTGGCGTGTGTTCTCCAGAGGAATCGATGTACATGTACAATCAGTTGTGTGTGAGGTGCAAGAAATATCATCAGAAGAAAGTGATGAAGACAATAGTATACAGCCCACCCCCAGGAAGTATTATGACCTTGGACACTTTAGAGCGGTTTGCTACAACAGCTGAAATGACCGCTAGGTTTATGGAAGCTATACACACAGTTAGCGATGAAGTTACTATGCACTTTCGCTCCCGTCTGCGACAGCTCATATGACAGGAATTTTTCTGCAGAAAATGATATGTGAGTACTCTTTAAAAGTTAATTACTGTAGTAGTGTTTATATGATGGCATCTGTATTGTATATGGTTAATACTGTGCATTGCAATGCCAAAATTTGAGTCCCCCGATTACACAAATTTTTTAAACACGAACTCGTGATTTTCGGTCCCTTGAGTTAGTGTTAACGAGGGTTTACTGTAACAACAAAATTTTACTGCAAGACATTTTATATTATACCTGTGTCCCTTCAACTGTAATAAGCCCCTATCGGTTGACTCTTTGGCAAACTCTTTCTCCAGATTTTCATTTCCCTCTAATGAGCCGATCCTGACTGGAATATTCATTCTGCTGCGACAGTCCCTATCTAGAGGACAGCTGGAATAAAAAAAATTACATTGAATTTTTTCTTGCCAAACTACCAAGTCTGTTCTTCTGCGTTCTCACTAGATTGGGATTTGATTCTCTAATAAAGGCAGCCGTCTGCTTCAGATTATCAGCCACGCCATAGTTTGTCTTGGATGCTGGTGTAAGTGTCACCAGGGCCACCTTTCTTCTTAAGTCTGCATACTGGGGGCAGTTCTATAGGATATAATTCCTATGATTTCTGCTTCCTCCGTTTGTGCCGATCTCTTCCCGCAGTAAGTTTTGGCCACCCTCATGATGGTAGGTCTGACATTCTTACTGCGCGGCTAAATCTCTAGAGGCAGATTGGTGACCGTAGAATCCATTATCCCATTGTGAAGGGTCGTTGCACCATGTTACGCACCTTAGGGCCTGGTGCATCCGTTTCTCGCAAGTATTTGTTTTGGGCTAGCATTCCCTAGCAGACACGTGCATCCAATTTCAGCCAAACCTCCTTAGTCACCTCTTATGACGTGTGGCAGGTAACAGTGGTTCTATTCTTTACACCAAATTTGGGCCCGGTAACCACTCGGCGGAGTCTGTTCAATTTAATAAGCCAGAACTACAACTACTTCACACTTATATGATGCTACAATTGCATAAAATCCATTATAGTATGATAGATAAATGCATCTAAAACTGCAGATATGCAGGCTTAGAAGTTCATCATATCCTGCGCTTAAGGGAAATCAACATAATCGGACAGCTCTGGTTCAGTCACAATAACTATAGCTACGATGACAAAATCAAAGTTGTCAGATTCTATGATAAATCTTGAGGATCTTGGTTAATCTTCTTCTTCTTTGCGTTCATTCTTTACGACCAATTTTAATCACTCTTTGTGATATGTTTGATCATTGCCAAGAACGTGTATCCGTTGCACATTGGTTTGGTAGGCCCCTAACGCAGACTTCTACACGTTTAGGACATGTGCATCAATTTCAGCCAAACCTCCTTGAGTCGCCTCTTACGACATGCGTGGCAGGTAACAGTGGTTCTATTCTTTACACCCCAAATTTCGACCCCGGTAACCACTCGGGCGATCTTGGTTAATAATCTTTCTTCTACAAATGCTCCATATCAACCACTTGTTAACAACTCTGTAGTTCATAGTTCATAAATCGGTTCCAACGTCACTGCAACGGTCACTCCATAATTGCTCCGTTCCTGTGCCAATGAATATCACACAAATGCTAACAACTGTGAAAAGTTTCCTGTGTGAACTAATTCCAGAATGAAACAGCCGCATACTGCCACAAAAAGCAACCTGCACCGCATAATATGCATATGGCCGTCGCGAATGTAGCAACACAAAACTGTTCATCACTTGAATAGCAATTCTTGTCGAAGGGACATCAATCACGGCAAAATCCAGCTTTCTGCACTCGCAATATAACTGCATACGGCAGATTGAGCTTGTTCGTCATGACCGCTGTCCGCCATTTCCTGAATACACACAACAAACGCACGGTTGACACAGCAAAAGCATTCCATGTAACAGTCACAGCGTTGCTCAAGCACTAACTCAGTAGCTCGGCAAACGAACCGGAAAATACCCGACCAAACATGGCGGGAATCGCTGCAAAGTCGTGTTCAGAATCAAACCGTTCTGACTCTGAATGGCCCTCCTGCACTCCGCCATTGTTGGCCATGTGATCTGAGCCTAAAAGTGATTATACATTGTGCTAATTATGCGCCTACAAGTAGGCAGCACATCCGATTTCTGTTGCTTTTTATTTACTAGGGTAGCTTCCTGGCGCCTAACTCAACTCACCTCGAACAATGTCTTGTAGGTCGCAGTGTTACTATTCTTTGCTCCTCTTGCGGCGGGTTAGTAATCAGACCCTGAGATTCACACAAGATCAATGTGGGTATCTTTAGACCCTATTCTGCAACACCAAGATTGTTCTCATATTTACTGCACAGCAAAACCAAACAAAATACTATTATTTTCATTTTGTGTCTAGTGCACTTCTGTGTTTCGTTTTGTGTATTTTCCTTTACAACATTATATGAATGATCATGACTCTTAGCGCTTGCATTTTTGTTGTACTTATTCACTTATTGCAACAGCAGCTTTGCTGACCTTAAACCCAGTCCTGTAAATATGGGTACATAAATACGGACCGGAGTAAAAATAACTTCACTAATGCAGCAGTGTCAAATGAATGCTATTAAAACATTCTTTAACTGCTTCAGTCTTTAAATAAGGTCACTGCCCACTTACTTGTAAAATCCATCAGACTTGTCAACCAAGTCATAGATAAGACTAGACTTTTGAATTGCATTCTGTTCCATCTTCTCAACTCCTCCTTGCTCCTTAATCCAATTGAACACAAGTCCCATGATGTAAATACTACAAATTTTAAAAAAAAACAGAATAATTAAAAATATAATGGGTGACCACACATACAGGGTGTTTGTAAAGTCTCACAACACCTCATATGTAGGTCAGCTAGAAAAATGTAAGTACATGATGTCATCAAAAATGTGCTAAAACAAAGTAGTGAAATTAGTCACAATAGTTACTGCTATGGTCTACTGTGTTCTTGTGAAAGAACAAATGAAATATTCATTATAACAGGTGCTAGAAATATCCACCTTTGGCTTCAAGATATGTCTGAACACGTTTCTTCATATTGTCAAATGTTCTTTCTTCAGTTGAAAACATCATTATGGTTTGAGTAAAAGAATTACACTTGCAGACAGCAGTCATTCACTGCATATTGCACCATATCTTGTGGAACACATTTTTTTTAATGTCATGTACTTTGTTTTTCACATTTGTTCTCCATATGAAGTGTTGAGACTTTACAAACACACAGTATATATATATATTTCATCAATAATAATAATAATTCCTCTTGTACCGTTACATAGGGCCTGCAAGTAATTTCTCCATACCGCTCTATCCTGGCAACTCGCTCAATCTCCATGAAACTGAGACCAATATTTCTTGCCTCTCTCAGCAAAGTTCATTTCAGGGTCTCCTTAGGTCGTCTTCTCTTTCTTGAACCCTTTGCATCCCACTTCAATGTCTGCTTTAATATTCGTTGATCATTTCTCCTCAAGGTATGTCCAACATATCTTCTCTTTCTTGTAACAGTTGTCACAAGTGGTTGAGTAGACATTTCTCTGATTTCATCACTTCTGAATTCGTTCCATTTTATATTCATTATTTTTCGCAGACATCTATTTTCAAATGCATTCAACTTGCTTTCATATATCTTTAGTCATTTTCCAACTCCGCTGGTATATATTAGGATTGATAACAATTCACCAATAGCACATATGAAATGAAATGACAAAAATAAAGTGGAATCTAAACATGCCCCATCCTAAAGTTAGATGATACTAAAAAAAAACCCAGTTAATACTTCAATATGGTTGGTGTACTTGCCTGTAGGTTGGAGGTGTATTGTATAGGGAATCGTTTCCTGCTTGTATCTGAAAGTCAAAGATGACTGGACACATTTTCGTGGCAAAACCAAGCAGATCATCACGAATAATGACCACAGTGACACCTGCACAGCCAATGTTTTTCTGGGCTCCAGCAAATATCAAACCGTACTGAATGAAAAATAATTAATTAAATTTAGAATCACAATTAGTCATTCATAAGATATTTTTAGAGTGGGTTGAGTATTCTGCTCTACTTAAATATAGTTGAACAAAAACATGTTTCAACTCAGCATGTTAAAATGTGTTCTTAATTATAAATCTCAAACACAATTCAACGTTTCAGAATCTAATATTTATGACTGCCCATTCTATCCACACAAGTATTACAGATAAAAAGTCCCCAGAGAACCAGAAAACTGGAGTTAGTGCATGGTCCCAGTATCAAATTCTCCAGTTTTTAAGTGGTATTTTTGTCAACCATAATGACTCAAGTTGACCTAACCTCAACTAGGTATTATTGTAACACTGGGAAGTAAAGACAACTGGAGTGATGTTGAACACATTACCTATCATGTGCTGTTCTCTCCTCTTCCACCATTTACTTCTTTATAGAAGTATTGGGAGGGAAATTACTATAACTTCAATAGAAATCATCGCATGAAAACTGGAATTTTAGTTGACTGTCAAATCCCTATCAAGTAGTCAAATAATTGTGTACTTTTACGTTTTGTTTAATGTGTTACATTATTGCGGACAACTGCAGACATTAAAAAAAAAATTCAAAAGGTGCAATAAATGTTAGTGTGACCAAACTAATTGTGGGAACTCACCTTGTTACATCTATGTGTCTGGTAAGAAAGTTGGAGGACATATCACAAACAAGGGGGACGCCATTGGTCTCTGGAACAAACGGGTACTCCACACCTGCAGATTGATTGTATATAATGTATAGATAACCAGTGGTTAGTAACAGAAGGTGAAACAATGAAAGGTAATGGTATTATTTATATCATGATCAAACATAAACCGGTCAGAATCGCATCAATAAGTCATTTTTTTTCCTGCTTCAAATGAAGCACCATCACCCCGCCCGAGTGGTTACTAGGGCCCAAATTTGGGGTGTAAAGAATGAAACTACTGTTACCTGCCACGTATGTCGTAAGAAGCGACTAAGGTTTGGCTGAAATCGGATGCACATGTCCAAATCGTGGAGAAGTCTATGTGTTTAGGGGCCTAACAAACCAATGTGCAAGGTAGACATGTTCTTGGCAAAGATCAAACACATCACAAAGAGTGATTAAAATTGGTCTAAAGAACAAACGCAAAGAAGTAAAACTCGCTTACTTGTGCTCTAATCTTATTGCAAACTAAATGTCACAGCAATAAGACAAGTGTACAATTTGAGAAGAATGCATCTGAGTTCTTGCTTACCATCAATGGTTTCATTACTGCAGTAATAAACATAAGAAGCATCAGGGTTCAACTTCCATGTTGACTGGTCCTCTATTACTGTTGAATAAAAATAGTGGTACATTGTAGCAACAAAAGAAATAAGATAGATCAAAGTAAAAATGTGCAGGAGAATTGACACTGTGCTATGCTGTCTCCATCATATGATATAACCTGTTATGGTCAAAGTGGAAATGACAAACAAAACCAGCCAGTTCTCCTCCATCATATAATTTAACCCATTATGGTTATAGTGGAAACGGCACACAACACCAGCCAGTTCTATCTCCCTATCATTTCAAGGGACTGTGGGAAAATCCCACACTGTCCAGTTTTTAATATTATCAATCCTGAACTTTGTCCTCTTCTCCTGTCCCCCTCAAACTGTTCCTTGCAAGATAATCTGAAACTATTGTACCTCATTACATGCCCAAACTACACAATCTTATGTAGTTTCACTACTTTCAAAAATGGTTTCTGTTGACCTGCAAATTTATTTCTTGCATCTTTGACAAATATATTAGATTTTTTTCATGAAAGAAATTGATAACAAATCTATAACACTTGTATTTGAAAGTCTCTCTCGCGATAGCTCTTAAGCTGTTTTTATAATTCTAATGTGATTTATAAACAGCCAAACATCAAGAACGGATGTACGTGCACAACCTTCAGTACCTATTGAAGCTCAGGTGCTTATCCTTCGGTGGTGTGTTCGGTTTCAACCAGCGTTTACTGGGTTCGCTCTCCATTAGCCCTTTGCTGTCCCCAGCCAAACCTCCAAGACAGCATGTTGCTATTTTCTTTTAGGGCAGCGACCCTTAGATGGCCTGCCCTCCCGGGTTTATGAACGCCATCTGCCCAGCAAACACGTCTTTTTGTGGACTACTTAGTTTGCCGCAGTCCAGTTTTGTGTACGGTTTACTCCTTAGCCTTGATTGTCTCAATTAAACTACAAGGCAGCAGTAGTATTTGAAAGTCTGAATCCTCCTTTCTTCTTTGAACGCTCCATATCAACCACTTGTTAACCACTTTGTGTGATTTGCATGTGGTCTCTGAGCCTAAGAGCGATTGTACGTTGTGCCAGTTATGCACATTTGATTTCTGCGTCGCTTTTTATTTACTAGGTTAGCTTCCCTTGACTCCTGACTCGGTCACCTCTAACAACATGCATTGTAGGTCCCGCAGTTTGTACTATTCTTTGCTTCTCTTGCGGCCCCTGGCACTACAAGAGTGGAATCCTCCTTTCCATGTCTGAATTAAGTGTCCAGCTTTGACATCCATATAAGAGAAAAGATAATACTAGTGATTTATATATCATCACACTCAGCTATTGTCATCCATCCTGAGTCTCGTCTTCATCTCTTCTCATACTCCCATATACAATCAAGAAACAAACTATAATCAATTGAAGTATGACAGATCAAGAGAATGTCTCAAGTAGAGGCGTGTTCAAATGAAAACGGACTTGTGGATTAACAGTTTCAACGGAATTAAACAAAGCAACCACTTGTGAATAAGAATGCACATGGGTTCATCAGAAAAAATCTCTGTATGCATTTAGGCAAGCATCCCACTGTTTAGGTAGACGTAGAATGCCGTCCGAGAAAAAGGTGCGTGGCTGCTCACTGAACCATGTGGTCACTGTTGAATCGCTGTCCCTTTAGTGCTTTCTTCAACGGTCCGAACAAATGGAAATCACATGGGGACAAATCGGACTATAGGCTGGGTGATGAAGAACTTCCCAATTCTTCTTTGCCAATGTTTCCTGCACAATTTTTGCGATGTGCAGACTTGATCTTGCACGGCTAGGTCAGGCGCATATTGTTGCAACAGAAGAAGCCATAGCCTTGCTTGATAAAGCAGTACTGACTGACCGTCGGCGGAGCATTAATTCGCTTGCAGAAGAATTCCATATGTCAATTGGAACAGCCCACATGGTTGTTCGGAAGAAATTGAACTATCGGAAGGTGTATTCACAGTGGGTCCCACGGATGTTGACTGACCACCATAAGGAAGAACGGATGGGGTGGAGTTTGAACCACTTGATGCGTTAAAGGACAGAGGGTGATGCATTTCTGTTGAGCATTGTGGCAGGTGATGAATCGTGGTGCCACCACTATGAACAGAGCAGCAAAATTGACAGCATGCAATGGAAACATCCAGGTTCACCAAAACCCAAAAATTCACAAAACACAGGTTTCTGCTGGGAAGGTTATGGTGACCGCATTTTTGACCATGAAGGGCTTTGTTGGCGATTTTAAGGAACCTGGTGTCAACATCAATGCCGCCATTATAAAGACACTTTAGACAAGCTGCATAAGGCCATCAAGGCTAGCGACCAGGCAAGCTTTCTCAGGTGTGATTCTTCTCCACGACAACGCTTGTCCGCACGTTGCAAAAATTGTGCAGGAAACATTGGCAGAAGAAATTGGGAAGTTCTTCATCACCAGCCTATAGTCCCGATTTGTCCCGTGTGATTTCCATTTGTTCGGACCGTTGAAGAAAGCACTAAAGGACAGCGATTCAACAGTGCGCAGCGTGAAGACAGCGTGACCACATGGTTCAGTGAGCAGCCAGCACCTTTTTCTCGGACGGCATTGACGCTACCTAAACAGTGGGATGCTGGCCTAAATGCATATGGAGATTTTTTCTGATGAACCCATGTGCATTCTTATTCACAAGTGGTTGCTTTGTTTAATTCTGTTGAAACTGTTAATTTGCGTATGATACTTTTAAAATAAATCCACAAGTCCAGTTTTCATTTGAACACGCCTCGTAGCTTGTTCTGAACACACTTTGACACCTTAACAGTCCTATAGAATTCCTTTTTAAGTTCAGATATCTCGCAAATGCAGCAATCACGCTCAAACCATCAGTACGTCCTGATTCCATCTTTTCTCCCGTGTGGTGCCGGGGCCCACATCCTTTTAGTATTCTGATCTGTTTTCCTACCAGTTCCTTTTTCATACTGTTTTTAGATGTTTAATTTTTCCATAAGAACATGAAGGGCTGAGAAGACCATCATGGAAGGAGGCATACTGACAAAGACAAGAGGAAGACCACAGAGAAGATGGATTCAGGATGCAACATGGTTTGAACATGGTGGATGCAGAGGCCTATGAGAGAGAAATTCCAGAGGACTGTTAGTGTGGCAAAGTTCTGCTCAGGTCAAGCTATTTGATGTTAGCAGTGAACCGATGTTCAAAATTTTTCATATTTTCTATTTTCTCTGTTGATAAAAATATCCTTTTCATAAATTGCTTGTTTTATCAGTTATTTTCACATTGAGGTATAGATTTTATTTCTCTTGCACTTGCATTATTAATTTCTCAATTCCTTTTGACAGTAACACTTAGTTCAGGTATTTCTCTTCCTCTGATCATAAAGGGATTGTTTGTTTTTTCCCCACTATCTTCTGTAACATTCCTCATATTTTCTATGTATATGTTAAACAGATATGGCGACAATAGAATGCAACCGTGTCCGACTCCCTGCCTTATGACAAACCAATCTGATGTATCATGCACGTTCTTAGTCATAATTTGATCACTATAAAATTCTTTTATGATTTGTATTAAATGTAAGCGGAAGACTGTAGTTCAATCAGTAGTGAGCTTTATCACAACCCAAGCGTACCTGATTCAAACTCTGCGGCAGGTAGTTTGGAAACAAATTCGTTTCTATGGGATTTTTACAAAAGGTAAAAATAGACCTCACCTTTCAGAAAGCAATGACAAACTACTGAACGTGTAAGTGGAAAACTAGAAAAATCAACGACTCGTTTACTGTGGTTGATGGCTACGTTCCTGTAAAGGATATGCCACGAATTTCATTAAATGTAAAAGAAATTCCATTATTTTCCAGAAATCTTGATGTTCTACATTATACTCTAAATTTTACTATGATTCTTCTCAGGTTAAATATATGAAACACTAACTGAAAATGACATTGTGATAAACTGGGTGCAGCAAGTACATAGAAAATGAAATAAGAACAAAAATATCAGAAGTAGTGGAATGATCATAACACATATGTAGGTCCTGTCCTTGTCCTGAAAGAGTACATCAATAGGAACTGTACATATATTTTCTCTTGACTTACATGTATATTTCTTTTTCTTTGGAACCACAAGGTTAACTGTTCCGTACTTCTCTGCTTCCTTAGCTGCCTTTGCAGACCAGCTGCCAGTAACAATGTAATCAGCACAATGACCTGCAAATGAAGTAATTGTAATTATATCTCATGGAATACAACCGGTCAATAAAGGACAGTACAGCTTACCAAAGTTACTGCTATCCTGTGTTTAAATATTGCAATCTATGGTATGATGTTTCCTTGACGCACAGTCCTTTCCTATACCCTGTCTATCGCAGACCTGTCCTAGCCAATGTCTTTACTGGAATACAACATATTGTCCAATCCATCTTCTAATGATGGTCTTACAATGATGCAGTTTGCTTGTTTAAAGAGCTCTTCATGTGCTATGTCAAAGATAGCATTTGATCCTCCATTATGCATATTCCAGAAATATATCTTAGTTTGGTGTTGACATCTGGCAGACGTGATCTCCCAACAAAAACATCCTGTAAACTTTGACCCATGCTGCTCACATTCAGGTCTCTCTAACAAAACTTCTGTGTTGTTGACCAACCCTCTAATTTGTGTCCTTTCTCCAGCGACATGTCCTGGATTGGTTGACCCAGCCAGGAACAATGCTTCTGATTCACTGAGGTACTAAATCCCCTGAACCACCGGTAGGTAATGGACTGTAGGATTGGAGGAGGTGCCACATGCATCAACAATGAGCCTACACGCAAGAGATAGCTGCATCTGATTGTCTGTCTGTACAGTAAATTTAACTTTACAATCTCATTTAACTGGATATATTGACTGCTTCCTTATGATTGAATCATCATTTTACAGAAAACTTCTAATTGACTACTTTACCAGCATAGAGATTGTCTATCGAAAATTGTTGCCGCCATCTTGTTACCGACCTCTTCCGTATTCTTAATTGCATTAATAAATCACTACAGATCGGAATATACGATCATCTACCTTGATGGTTCTGTGATTCAGCAAATTGTAGTGCATGGGCTTTCCCAATTAAAACTAAAGGAACAGTATTTATCTGATTACTGATTAGCTACTGAATTGCAAAACGGGTTGTGGCTGAATTAAATTTTGGTTCTATTTTCTCTAGTGTATAAAACCTTACCAGGGAGAGCTAGTGTATAAAACTTTACCAGGGAGAACTAGTGTATAAAACCTTACCAGGGAGAGCTAGTGTATAAAACCTTACCAGGGACAGCTAGTGTATAAAACCTTACCAGGGAGAGCTAGTGTATAAAACTTTACCAGGGAGGCTAGTGTATAAAACTTTACCAGGGAGAGCTAAGTGTATAAAACCTTACCAGGGAGAGCTAGTGTATAAAACTTTACCAGGGAGAGCTAGTGTATAAAACTTTACCAGGGAGAGCTAGTGTATAAAACCTTACCAGGGAGAGCTAGTGTATAAAACCTTACCAGGGAGAGCTAGTGTATAAAACCTTACCAGGGAGAGCTAGTGTATAAAACTTACCAGGAGAGCTAGTGTATAAAACCTTACCAGGAGAGCTAGTGTATAAACCTTACCAGGGAGAGCTAGTGTATAAAACTTTACCAGGGAGAGCTAGTGTATAAAACTTTACCAGGAGAGCTAGTGTAAAAACTTTACCAGGGAGAGCTAGTGTATAAAACCTTACCAGGGAGAGCTAGTGTATAAAACCTTACCAGGGAGAGCTATATGAAGAAATATGGAGAAATATTATGAAGATTTACAACAAATTCTCAAACAAGTAAAGACAACTGACATACTAATTATAATGGGCGATATGAATTCATAAATTGGCAAAGGCAAATACAAGAACATTGTAGGACAATACGGACTAGGAACAAGGAATGAACGAGAAGATAGGCTTATCCAGTTCTGTGAAGAAAATAACATGGTCATATGCAACACATTTTACCAACAAGAATCTAGGAGATTATACACATGGAAAAGCCCAGGAGATAGAAAAAGGAACCAGATAGATTCATCATGATTAGGAACAGATTTAAAAATAATGTAATGAACACCAAAACATATCCAGGAGCAGATATAAATTCTGATCATAATCCAGTGATGATCTAACTAAATATAAAACTAAAAAAGATAGACCAACCAACAAGAAAAGAACCAGATATAGATATATCAGCACTTAAGCAATCAGAGATACAACAGAAATATTGTGCTGAAGTAAAGAACAAATATGAATGCCTAATGACAGAGTGCTTAGAACAATACAGAAGAAAAAATCCTGAAGAGATAGTAACCAATAAATGGGATTGCTTAAAACAAGAGTATACAAACTGCAAACAAAAATCTGCCTGTAAAAGAATCCATGAAAAATCAAATGTGGATGACTGATGAAATCTTAGAAAAAATGACAGAACGAAAGAAAGCCAAGAACACCCCAAAGTATACAATTTTAGACAATGAAATACGCAACATGTGCAGAACCACAAAAGTAAACTGGTTAGAAACAAAATGCAAGGAAATAGAAGATATGGCAGAAAAACACAGGACTAGAGATATGCACAGAGAAATAAGACAAATGACAAGTAAGAAAAATAATATAAAAGGTGGAGGATGTATCAAAAACAACAACAACCAACTTTTGTTTGATAAAACAGAAATATTGACAAGATGGACAGAATATGTAACGGCTCTATTTGATGATCAAAGAAGCAGTAAACTCGGTATAAAGTGCAATGACGGCCCAAGAATACTAACATCTGAAGTTGTAAGAGCAATCAAAACAATGAAGCGAGGAAAGGCTGCAGGATTGGACAATATTACTGTGGAAATGTTAACCTCCTTAGAGGATTTTGGTATTTCAACCATTACAGATTTGTGCAATGATATATATAACACAGGATATATACCAAGAGACTTGAAGACATCAGTATTCATACCACTACCCAAAAAGCCCAAAGCACAGGAGTGCACAGACTTTAGGACAATTAGCCTGATGAGCCACATAACAAAAATACTACTCAAGATCATACATGAAAGAATTAAAACAAGATAGACATAGAAGTAGGAGAAGAACAGTTTGGCTTTAGAAAGAACAGAGGAACAAGAGAGGCAATACTTGTATAAGACTACTAGCTGACAAGTATATAGAAGTGCAAAAAGTATCTACTTGTGTTTCATCGATTATAGCAAAGCTTTTGACAGAGTCCAACATGAAAAGCTAATCATATGTCTACAAGAAATAGGCCTAGATGGGGATGATATCAGACTAATAAGTAACATGCTGGGAACATACAGCAATAATAAAATATGAAAATAGCTACTCTCCATACATAGACATAAGAGAGGAGTGAGACAAGGATGCATACTGTCACCAAGCCTATTTAACATCTACACAGAGAAAATCTTCAAACAACTAGAGGAATGCCAGGACTCAAGATCAATGGAAAAATAATAAATAACTTAAGATATGCAGATGACACAGTATTGGTAGCAGAAAATGAACAAGATCTACAAGAATTAGTGGACCAATTGGACAGAACTAGCAAGGAATATGGATTAGACATTAACATACAGAAAACAAAAACTATGGTAATCAACAAGGAAATGGAAAAACCTAAAATGAATATAAAAATACATGGAGAATTACTACATCAAGTAAAAGCTTCTCATATCTCGGTCAGATGATAACAGATGATGGCAGATGTATAACAGAAATTAAAAGAGAATAGGAATGGCCAAGGATAATTTCAATAGTATGAGAAAGTTACTGACATCCAAACAAATCACAAACAGGCTAAAAATTAGAATGATCAAATGCTATATATATCCTATATTAATGTATGGCTCGGAAACATGGACAATGAACAAGCAGTTAGACGACAGAATTGATGCATTTGAGATGTGGATATATAGAAGAATAGGCAGAGTTTCATGGACAGAAACACAGACAAATAAACAAGTTTTAGGAAAACTAGGCATGAAGAAACAATTATTAAGAGAAATAAAATTCAGACAAAGTATTTTGGGCACATAAAAAGGCATGACACCATGATAAAACATTTACTAGAGGAAAGTTGAGGAGAAGAGCAAGAGGAAGACCGAGAGATAAGTGGGAGGGAAACTTTAGGAAATGCACAGGACAGACTGTAGTCTGGCAGTGTGCAACACCAAGGCGAAAGACAGAGGATGCTGGAGACTCATTGCAGCCAACCTTCGATGTGGAGACGGCACCTGATGATGATGAGGAGAGCTAGTGTATAAAACCTTACCAGGAGAGCTAGTGTATAAAACCTTACCAGGGAGAGCTAGTGTATAAAAGCTTTTCAGGAAAATACACTTATTGATCTGAAAGTTACATTGTTCTTAATTGCCTTCATACTATGATATTTGTATTTTGCTTTGCCATAGTTTTGAATAATAAAATGACACTATAATTGCTCTCATGCATAAAGCTGCCTAACAACAAAACACATGCTGCCATCATAAACTAACATTTCATTAGTCAAACACTTTGCATGGTTGCTTGTAAATAGTACATTTTGTACAAACAGATTGGCAATGTTAATTGCGCATGGTCATTGAGTTATTCGTATGTGTCGATTTCTCCCTGCCAACAATGGCTGACACATTCCGTTTATGATGACATCTTTTTTTTAAAAAGGGTGGAGACTGCAGTAAAACTTGGAAAAATAGGTAAACACGTAAAACAAAGTACTACAGTTTTACAAAATACATAAACAGTGACGATAAACAGCAACGTTTGACCAAAAGGCCTTTATCAAGCAAACAATACAACAAGAATGAGAATTTCGAGAACACTACAAATGGACGATTACATGTGGAAACATAAACCTATCTGATGAAAATCTGGGAATAAAACGAACAACGAAATGAGTGCAACACAAAAACCGAGAGTGGAAAAGGAGAGGAACAATAAACAATATAGTGGATAAATGACACATATATGGAGCAAACACACATATAGATAACAAGGCACGAGATAAGACAGTACTAAGAAGCATAGGAATGTAATGCGTTGAGTCAAGAGGTCGCAAGTGCCATAGAATGAAATAAACGGTTCTCCAGGGCGAATCGACTGCGATCATCGGAGGAACATGATCGGATGGCTGTGACCTGGACATCGTCAACTCCTGAATGGCCAGTATCATTGAAATGAGTGGCCACAGGAGTCACAGAGCATTGGCGAATATCGCGTAAGTGTTGGGCGAATCGGTCACTGAGCCTCTTACCGGTTTCACCAATATAGGCCTTATGGCATCGTTTGCAGGTGATAGCATAGATGATATTGCGGGACTCACACGTGAAACTGTCTTGAATGGTATAGGTAGCTTTTGGAAAGAGACAGTACGGGTCTGTATTACATATGCACATGTATTACAGCGCCGACGGCCACATTGGATGGTGCCAAAGTGACTCTGGATGTTAGGCTTGAGGCGACTGTGTACCAACAAATCCTTGAGGCTTCTGTCCGTCTGTACGCCACCAAAGGATAGTGTTGGTAGACTGAACGTGTCTCAGGATCAGACTGAAGAATAGGAGATGATGGAATAAGACCTTTTCACCAGGGAACTATGAGGGTGGAAAGTTAAGATAAGTTTTACCCTGTCAGACTTGGGGGTTCTAAGTATGTGAGAGAGGGCCTCCTGGCGAGCAATTAGCTGAACCCGATGCATGGCAGATGTAAGCACATTCTCCGGGTATAGGCGCTGGCGGAAGAAATCAAGCATCTCATGAGCTCTATCAAGAAAATCGCGCTTCGCTGCAGAGCTGACGAAGGCGTAGAGTTGAGAGAAAGGTAAAGAGTCACGACAAGCCTGGGGATGGGAAGAGGTATACAGAAGAAAGCTATGTGTATCAGTAGGCTTGTAGTATACTGATGTAGTGATAGTGGATAGGCTGATGGTGATAGTGATGTCAAGAAAATTGACACAGGAGGTAGAGATGTGAGAGGTGAACCGAATAGCAGGATTGAAGGCATTGATGAAGGTAATGAAGCGTGACAAATCGGCTTCAGACATATCGGTAACTCCAATGAACGATGCCATAAGGCCTATATTGGTGAAACCGGTAAGAGGCTCAGTGACCGATTCGCCCAACACTTACGCGATATTCGCCAATGCTCTGTGACCACTCATTTCAATGATACTGGCCATTCAGGAGTTGACGATGTCCAGGTCACAGCCATCCGATCATGTTCCTCCGATGATCGAGTCGATTCGCCTGGAGAACCGTTTTATTTCATTCTATGGCACTTTACGACCTCTTGGACTCAACGCATTACATTCCTATGCTTCTTAGTACTGTCTTATCTCGTGCCTTGTTATCTATATGTGTGTTTGCTCCATATATGTGTCATTTATCCACTATATTGTTTATTGTTCCTCTCCTTTTCCACTCTCGGTTTTTGTGTTGCACTCATTTCGTTGTTCGTTTTATTCCCAGATTTTCATCAGATAGGTTTATGTTTCCACATGTAATCGTCCATTTGTAGTGTTCTTCGAAATTCGTCATTCTTGTTGTATTGTTTGCTTGATAAAGGCCTTTGGCAAACGTTGCTGTTTATCGTCACTGTTTATGTATTTTGTAAACTGTAGTACTTTGTTTTTACGTGTTTACCATCATTTTTTGACATTCTCTAGACAGTTGCAGTTCCCTCGCTGATGAGATCTGTCTTCCCGGGTTTGTCTGGCGTCGTCCTACTCTAGGTGACTTCAGCCTTCTGTTGCAGGGCTCACTAACCCAGGCTTTTATGCAGGGTGTGCTCCCTGGAAACTATAGTTTAATCCCATATACTTAAGGGAAAGTGTCATAGAAGTAGAAGATAAGAAAAAGGATGTCTTCAAGGAGAGAAACGACTGCTATTTGTTCCATAGCTGGAGGATCGTTGTTTGCAGCCAGAGTATTTACCACTTGCCAGTGGGTTCTACGCTGTCACCTTCTGAGGCCGCATCCTGCTCCCTACCTTTTGGTCTGACCTTTCACCTTCTTTGCGTTCGTTCTTTACGACCAATTTTAATCACTCTTTGTGATTTGTTTGATCTTTGTCAAGAATGTGTATACGTTGCACATTGGTTTGGTAGGCCTCTAAACGCAGACTTCTACACGTTTAGGACACATGCATCCGATTTCAGCCAAACCTCCTTAGTCGCCTCTTACGACATGCATGGCAGGTAACAGTGGTTCTATTCTTTACACCCCAAATTTGGGTCCCGTAACCACTCGGGCGACCTTTCACCTTCAGTCTGTTCAGCTTGGTTAGACCTGCCAGGAGTTAAGACTCCCTGACAACGTTATTTGACATTATTTTGATCACTAGTGGGTCCATGTAACAGTATTTGTAAAAGTTATGTTTTAACTGCTTGTTTCAGAAAAGACAAAGTGATATACAGACCTACCTGGTTTTAAAGACATGAGATTCAAAGGTACAGCTGAGAACTGGCCAGTACCACCACCCTGAAGAAATAAGATCTTGTAGTTGTCTGGGACATTTCTTGAATGAGATGAAAAAGATACACAACACATATTTAATTCAATAACAAGTGTTCACAATGTCAGAGCTGAAACCAAACATTTATAGAGAACTATGCCGTGGGGAAACTCAAGAAAAAACATTACGAAAACTTTTTCAAATGCTCCATATCGACCACTTGTTAACCACTGTATGATTTGCATGTGATCTGAGCCTAAGTGATTGTCCAGTTATGCAACTCACAGTAGCAACACATTCGAGTCTAGCGATGATTTTATTTACTAGGGTAGCTTCCTAGGTAATAGTCACCTCTTATGACATGCCTTGTAGGTAGCAGTGGTACTATTCTTGCTCCCTCACGAGCCCCGACACAGCACGGGTGATTTGGAAAACAAGACAAGCATTCAATTTAATGTTTCACCCGTGTGGTGCCGTGGCCAGAAAGAGGAGCAAAGAATAGCACCACTGCAACCTTTAAGGCATATCGTAAGAGGTGACTTATGAGGACCTAGGAAGCTACCCTAGTAAATAAAAGCATCGCAGAAATCGAATGTGATGGCCTCTGTAGGCGATAACTGGCACAATGTACAATCGCTCTTAGGCTCAGATCACGTACAAATCAAGAGTGGTTAACAAGTGGTCAGCTATGGAGCTTCAAAGAAGAAAGAATTGAATGTTTCAAAAACAAATTACATTTTAACCCTATTTTAGCATTTTACACTACACTTTAAGAAACTTGAAACTATAGAAAGCAAATTACCGTCCTCTAAATTGCTGAATGTCACATCTTAAAATGAAGCAATCTATGGTTTTGATTCTAAACTGACATCGATCGCAAGACTCACTACCTAATATCAGGACCAAAAACAAAGAAAATGTTTTTATTCTCAGAAAATAGATAAAATATAAAGCTAAAATATATCTATAGATAATTTTCATTACAATAGAATTTAATCTACTGACAACAATAGTACCTATTTATAAGTAGGTGTGTTATTCATCCCCTTCCTTCAAAATCTTGTAACTGTTGATGTCTGCATATGAAGTGTATGTCCTATTCAGACTCTTCTGAACAGGTTACCTGCAGTATTCTATGAAATAATATATGTCCTTCTAAACCATCATGAGCATTGGCGATTCTTTGTTTTAATAAAATAAATGAAAGCCCTGCACTATTCCATATGGGATTAGCTTCAACGCTTTCTTAACCATTCAGCCAACTTTGACATCAGCGCATTCTGAGGTTCTTCAGAATATGTCTGCAAAAGGTTTGTCAAACTAAAACTAAACTAAATTAGAATTCATATTTCTCAAGTAAGCTATATTTCCATTCTCACACTGCTCAGGCAGTCTTGCAGGATGTGCTCTGGGGACAACTTTGTTACTCCACAGGTGCAGGCAGCCCACCCCTGAGAACCATTCTATGGAAGTGTGCTCTGAGACTGCAGTGTTCCATTCTAAGTCTGAAGACTGGTTTGCGCTTTTCTGTTTGGTGTATTTATACTGTCATACTCTGGGTTGTATCCTCCATTTGTTATACTCCACATCATTTTCCAGATTGTTACAGTAGAGTCTTTGCTTCTTGTTATTGATTCTAAAGCAACTCCATTCTCCGATGCCTGCTATTTAATGAGTTACATTATTTAAAACTGTTCACTCTCATCAATTGTTATTGTCTGATAAAAATATATCACCATTACAATATGTTAGACAAAACTACATTGCATATCTCCGCTGACATTATTTGGACCATGTGTTCAAATAAATAATGTTCCTTTAGTTTGCATAAACAGAGCTCTGACCTACAATTAAATTTTCTTTGTTAAACAACTGAAACGTGTGTAGTAGAAATGAATGTAGCAGCATGAACTCATGCACCAAGTATATATTTGGTTAATAAACATAAGACAATCTTTAACTGATCCGACTAATAATAATAATTCAGTCCGTTATATCTAGCCTCTCAAGAGACAAATATTAACTCCTAAATTAAATAGGTGAGCTGGGCAACCATGTATTGCAAATTTGCACTGGTCTAGATTCTGGGTATTGTTGGCTGATTATGTGATGTAATTCCCTATAACAGATAAATGTCATTATTTAGAGAGCTCTACAAACTTACATCAAGTCTCTAAGGCTTTTCTCTGCATTATTCAAGATTCTGATGAATTCTGAAGATCTGTGGCTCATTTCTGTCACAGGGAATGGACAAATAACAGTGAGACAAATGTCAGTATAATAGATAACAGTAATCTCTTAATGCACAATATGCTCATCATGCTCTGGTCACAATATGAAAAAAAAAAGTATGATAAAAAAAAAAGATGGAATCCAGGTGAAGGTAAGTTGTGTTATCCTCTGCTGCAGCAGCCATCCAAAAAGTTCATTGAGAGAAGTTGATTAATATACCTTCTCTCTCTACCACAAAGATGACGCTGTCTGACATGTCCAAACTTAACTCCTAGTTCTGAAACTCATTCCAGTGTCTGAGACTCGTCCATATCACATAAATGAGAGCCTACCGAATTGATGACATCAGCTCTGTCCATACTTCTGTCTGCTTGAGTTGGGGCATTGTTTGCAAGAAAGACAGCACGCTCGCTACCCTGCACTCAGGTGTGTACAGCAAAGTCATTCTCTTGAGATGTGATCTCTGAATGCTGCCCACCCATTCCATGCACAGACTTCCAGATTCAATTTTTTGAAGCATATTCATCGAGTCTGATATGATAATTGTATGGGTTACCTGTTACTCAGCCAACCATGAGAACCCTGAAGGCAGTGGTCATCTCCATAGTCAAACTCGATGTCTCAAAAGAGACACAGTCATCATGAAGTGTGCTACTATTTCATTGTGTTGAATAAATCCACGATTACCTGGTTCTGTTCTGACATAGCCATCTTTGTAAATAATGATATCTAGATGGGACGTCTGATCCAGCGAGTGCAAGAATCGCCATGGGCCCATTCCTTACAGCAGCATCGAAGAGTACTGACAACTTTGGTGTAATCAATCATACCCTCTGATCCATTCTTCCCCATGCTCATCTAGAGTACAGACCTGTTTAATAACATCCTCTGCCATACAGGATTGGCCTTTCTTCAAACGATTGTCCTCGTTTTCATTTATGGCATTATGCAGAGAATGATTTGTCTTCAGAAACTCTCAGATAAGCTTTTACCTGTGCAACTTTGTGTCTCTGGCCATTGCTGGCAAGCCAAGGACAGCGCATTGCCTCACATGAATGTGGTCGTGTAACCGAGTATAAGTCATTTTGGATTCTGTCTAACTTATCCAGCAATATTCTGCTCAATGTCAGAAGACCAAGACAATAGTCCGCCACGCTCAGCACTAGTCCCGATAAAGGTAATAATGGGAGGTCTAAACATAACCATTATGCAGTAATGCCAAGATGTCAGGCTAATGCTGATCTAAAGATAAGCCACGGAGGACATGATATAGCAGAGAGAGCAATGTGAGGTATGGAGACAAACTATGCTGTGCAGTCATCTTCAACAATCTCTATAATTGTGCTTAATCCTCTGTTGACCACAAACTGGGCAGTTATCTTCAGGTCTGTCAGGTTTTCTCAAAGTTTAGTTTCTCAGGTTGACTGGGTGTGGCCACATGTTTCTAAGTTCATTCTGGAAAGGGGTCTTGTTGGACATGCAGTCAAAATCTGGACTTGAGACGATTTTGAACAATGGGTTAAGTTTAAGTAGAAAATGATGGAGTACTTACCCATAACACTGATTCCTGTACCTTGATAGTCCAGTAATTCCTTTGTGCATGCGCAGAACCTAACAGGAAACAAGAAAACAGATACAAATATTTTGACTTGTGACAATACTGACATTAAATTTTAAACACAAGTACCGCCCGTGTGGTGCCGGGGCCCAAAAGGGGAACAAAGAATAGTATCAATGCAACCTACAAGGCATGCCATAAGAGGCGACTGATGTAGGACCTAGGAAGCTACCCTAGTAAATAAAAGCATCGCAGAAATCAGATGTGCTGGTCTACTTGTAGGCGCATAACTGGCACAACAAACAATTGCTCTTAGGCTCAGATTACATACAAATCACACACAAGTGATTAAGAAGTGGTTGATATGGAGCGTTTGAAGAAGAAAAAGAAACAAGTACATAAGGCAGATGATCCAGACTTATTCTATTTAATACAAATCTGTACAATTTAGTTAGGGAAAACAGTACTCTGCTGCCAAGTACTGACATGCACAAAAAACATGTTTGTGTGAACAGACTCAATTTAGTTCAGTTCGCACAATCAACATCCCCACATTGAGACAAGTCAATAAATATTCTGTCCTCCAACGCTGCAGCCGTCTTGATCATCCTACACTCACTCTTGGTTGACATTCTTTATTGTGAATGGTTACAAAGCATAGAAATCTGACAACTGTTGCATGCATACTACTATAGTCTGTCCATTAATTCGTGAGCACGCTTGAAATTGATTTTCTCGAAAACTACCTGTTGGATCTCAGTGATTTTTTGCATGCAGCCTTAGAATATCCATGACGCTAAAATAAAGCTAACCAGTAGTTCATAGATGCTACGGATTTTGCACATCGGCGAATTCCTTTGATCTTTTATGACAATTGCAAATACGGGGCTCAAATTTTAGATTTTACAGTAATCCCTAGAATTTGTCCATGTCAATTCTATTCATAGGTGTATCTCCATATTAACTTGATAGGTCAAGTAATTAACTGTGTTGCCCTTTATGTGCAATCGTGAACTTGGATACAATATGCAACAGTTAGTCCTCCCTTCGGTCACCATTAGACCCAGGGTGTCTTAACTTCACCACAAATTGTATGATGGTAGACGCATTTGGATATGGAAATGTATACGTTGCTATTTCTCAGTCTGTAATCAAAATATGATTTGTATCATCCCGAATCTGACGATTCCATGAGGTTGATAATTGTTACTGGCTGGACAAATTGTAATCCATCTCGGTGCCAGCACTCGTCTTCCTCTCGAGCACATGTTCAAACACTTCTTCCAGAACTGCATGTCTATCATTGAGAGGGACTCACGTGTCAGAACTTCAACATCACACATTTTAAATGTCCTGTTCTGTTCGGCAACTTGCCCTTTTACTTTAGCCCAGACAAGCTCTATCGGATTGAGGTGAGCATGATATGGAGGTAGTCGCAAAGACGTGTGGTCGTATTCCGCAATGATTTTGTCAATATGAAACACCTTTGTCTTATTTGTCATCCTCACCTGTCATCCTTACCAGGTGCAACAACTCGGGTTTCAAATATGTATCATCGAAGCTGACATTTTCCATAGCAAGCCAAGTCCTAATTTGATCTTTCGTATTTGATGCAGTTGGTACTTTGTCATCCGCTGATACTGCGTTGTGATAGGATGCATTATCCATTACCAAGCATGATGGTCTGTTTAGAATTGGAAGTAGATCTTTCTCCATCCAGTGCCTGAAAATATGTCCATTCATTTCTGTGTGGTAGTCCCTACCGTCGGTACTTTTGATTGGAAAATAAGTCCAGAGTCATGGACAAGACCTTCTTCACTACTTCCTGCATGTGTTAGTATAATACGCTGGCCTTTGCTGCTTGGTATTTTTCTTTTCTGTTCACCGTCTACTGATTGCCATTCTTTAGCATTGGTGTGTTGAGCATTGACCCAGGATTCGTCCAAATATACAATATCATAGCCTTGCCTCCGCGCTCACGGATCTGCCTCAGGTATTTACTTCGAGCAGCAATTAAATGTGGCTTTTCACAAATAATATTCCTGCCGCCTATAGTTTTTCTGAAGGTGAAGCCGTCGGCTCTTACAATTTTCCATAGAGTACTTTTAGAAATGTCTATGCTGCAATCTGATTGCAGTTTTAATTTCAGTTTCCTGAGAGTAACAAGTTGATTTGTCGCAAACATTTTCAAGAGCTCCCGTCTTATGACATCTATGTCAAAGTTGTCAATTGTTCTTTTCCTTCCTTGCTTGACATTAGTGCACTTTGTGTCCTGTTTAATCCATCGGAAAAGGATTCTCTATTCAGACCAAGCGCCAGTTGCGTTCGTTTCTCAGGGTTATGAATATCGCAATATAGATGACCTCTCTTAGATTCCCTACGAAGTGTTGGTATAGTAAAACTGTAACCTTCTGCATTGTTTTTTTTTTTTTTCCGATCCAGAAGCACTTGAGCTGAAAGCTCTTGGCTCGGTGTCATGGACATCGTAACCCTTCGGCTCAGTGCCACGAACACCGTAAATCTGGGAAACCTGTAGCTTTTCTGCCAGTCCAGGGAGTTGAACCCGCACTTACAGAGGACTAGTCACCCGTAGTCCAACGCTCTACGAACACGCTGGGCATGCGGGCTCTGCATTGTTATAAATGTGCACTTCAAACTCATTATGAATGTGATATCAATGTCAGTTTTGATAAGCCAACAAATATGATACAATAGCTTCATACAAATAGCGAGATACACCTATGACTATACAACGGTATCCCAATTATAACGTCATATGCTTTCCGCTTTCAAAGTCGACTGGTTAGGTGCACAGGAATTCCCGTGAAATTGTTTACGCACGATATTTCAATGTTACCATAATGTATTTTTAGAACAACGCGTCTGTGTACCGTAGATCTGTTACTATTGTGTACAATCCGGTGAGGTTGATTTTAATATAACCTGAAGAAGAAATATTTCAAACTACATCAAATTTTCTTGGAAAAAATATTTCTCTAGCGTCATGGATATTCTAAGGCTGCTTGCAAAAATCACTGAGATCCAACAGGTAGTTTTCGAGAAAATTAATTTCAAACGTGCTCACGAATTAATGGACAGACTATAGCAAGTTTTCTGTTGACAAACTATTATTGTCTTTCTAATTCTCAAATGATACATTATCCTACCATTCACCACTAGCCTACCACTTTCTTCTCTTTAAAATTCTCATCTTGACATAATTATTGACAGACCTAATGTGATATGTAAACAGGACCATAAAACATGTTCTACTTTAGTCTGATTAGGTTTCTTCACCAAAAATAGGTCAATGTTTGTTGTTATATTCTTAAACTGTGGACTACTTTTAAGTTCACTTTGGTCAGGTTGAGTGGCTGGGTCATCCCCTACAAGTGGGTCATTTGTGTTTCTTCACCACTTACACTATTAAAATGTTGACTTCTAGCAGCTTAATGTATAAATACAAATGTTTAAAATTGTTAAATATACTGAAGCACATTAATAACGCACCACCTGTATAATCCAGGAACACAGTGTGAAATGTAAATATAAGTGTTTACAAGCTTACATATTTGGAATCCTTATTCATTTTCCTTTCAATGCATGATGGTAATTAATTTGTACATTTGATTGTTATGAAATTAATTGCATTTTGTGCAGGCAAGGGAGAACACCAAAATGCAACAATTAAAAAAATTCATTTACACTATCCTCAGTATCTGGTATGTCCACCGTGTGCTTGCAAACAAGCTTGGCAGCAGCTCCGCATGGAATGCACAAGTCTGTGAATGAAATTATGTGGAATCAAGTCCCATTCACGTGTAAGAGCATCTTCCAGATTAGCTGCCGGGGCGTGCATGTAGACTCTGCGTCCAAGCTCATCCCAAAGATGTTTTATAGGGGACATGCCTGGTGATAGAGCAGGCCAATCAATTGTCAATGTTCTGCTGCTATAGATATTGCTGCGTTAAGCGTGCGGTGTGCGCACGTGCGTTATCCTGCTGGAGAAGCTGCAAATCTGGATAATTTCTGAACGCAGGAGCAACCAATGCATCCAGAACCTCATCTCGATATGTCACAGCATTAACATTTGCACGGAAGATGTGAAGAGGCAAGCGATGGTGAAAACTGAATCCTCCCCAAATGTGAATACTACCACCTCCAAATCGGTTGTGTTGATGAACACAGCAATCTGCAAAGCGCTCTCCACACCGTCGCCAAATCCGCACACGTCCATCAGCAAAGAATAGGTTGAATCTGCTCTCGTCTGTGAATAGGACAGCATTCCACTGCAGTCTAGTTAATCTGACATGTTGTTCTGCCCTTGCAGGCGCTGCTGACGATGTCTGTGAGTCAAGTTTGGCCCAACATAAGGTCGTCTTGCAGTAAGGCCAGCATCTCTGAGTCGTCGTATGACTGTCATTCGGGAGACTTGCCCACGTCTACCCACTATTGCTGCTGCTGTTCGACTTGCCGAGAGTGAACGATTCCTTAGGTGACTGAGCACAATATGGCGATCTTGCGCAGGGGTAGTAACTCGTGGTTGGCCACTCCGACATCTATCCCGGGCACTGCCAGTGGCTCCGTAACGTTCATTGAGACGTACAATAGTGCTGTGGTGGAAAATTCATCCTTCTGGCAATGGCCCTCGAGCTCATTCCGATAAGACAACATACCAATGGCTCGTTGGCGGTCATTTTTGATAGTCGGGGCATTGTAAGCACATGTACCGTGTGTTTTGTCTCAACATCCTTTTTATACCTAGTATACTGCCACAACGCCTACACACTTTCAAGGTCCTAGCTGTTGGGAATCGTGTTGCATGTGTAACTTTCATTGTTTTCTTGTAGTCTGTACACAAACCCGTGGGTTTGAAAATTCACTTTCCATTCCAGCATCCATTCGCTCTCTACCTCAAGACAAACACGAGGAAAATACATTCCCACACTTTTTTTGCTCACGCTCTCAGCAACAGTATTTATCATAGTGGTGCGTTTTTAATGTGCTTCAGTATAAATACAATATTTGATGGTAAAACGACATGGTAAAAACAAATTAAAAACCACATTGCAGCCTTATAAGGACAAGGCACATTTTAAACATAGCTTTTTTGGTGCAGAGCTGTATAATTCTGCAATGCTTTTTATTTACTAGGGTAGCTTCTCTAGGCCCCTACCTCAGTCACCTCTTACGACATGCCATGTAGGTTGCAGTGTTACTATTCTTTGCTCCCTTGTGGTCCCCTGCCATACATTGATAACAGCAGTCATGGCGAGGTTCACTGTGCTCATTCACTGTCACCAGAATGCCAGCTAGTTTTGCCAAGCTGTACTATGCTCTAGGTATGTCTTCAATAGTTCTGCGAGAAGATCAACACATCCAGAGTCACTGTGCCTTTATGATGTGTGTAGGGCATCCCAAAGATTCCCATTTTGGTTCCATATTCTCAGGTCGTCCTTACTATTTTGATTCTTTCCAGCCACAGAGGGTGCATGCATGCACAACAGGACACAAATGTAAGGACACATGCTCTCTCTTGCGTGTGAAGCCCTTGACACTTAGGGTAGCAACAAATGCACTCCATACTTTTCTATTCTTGGCAGTCATCTGTATTGTAATTCAGCTTGGATTCATCTCTTTCAGTTGATATTCTGTTCTCTTCCAGGTTTATTTTGTGTCTTCCACGTTTCCAGTTACCCTTTGGTGTCCTTCTCAGTGCAGTTTTTGTGACAGAGTTAAGAGTCCATGCACAACACATGGCAGATCTATCTCCAGCATCTGTGTTGGATGATGGTGCTCATATTCTCTTGTAAGCAGCTCTTGGTTGAAGATAGATTTTGGCTAAAACACTCACAGAAAAGTCATATGGACGGTTGAAAGTTTGGACATATATTGTTATGTTTTCCATTATCAGTCCTGTGGTATATGTTAATCTTGGTTCTGGTGCTGTATTGGGCTGACTTTCAGACTGTCAGAAAGGTCATGAATGCATTTCATGCACCGAGTTAAACTGTGGCATGGTGTCAGATCTGACTGGTCATATGTGAGGCCATTAGAGCATCGCATGTCAGCCCCAAGTCTGACCCCCACTGCGCATATCCGCCTGTTATTCACCAAGTTATTTTTGGTCTACCTTTACCTTTCACTCTAGAATCTACTGAATGGCAGAACCGGAGGTGGTTTCTGAATTCCTTCGGTGTATGAGATCTATCCAGCCCCGGAATATTCTAACAATTTTCCTTAACGAGTTGTTGACAGTTTAGAAGTTTCATTAAAGTACTGAAAGTATACATGTCTAATATCCATAACTTGGTTTTTATGTTGGCATGGAAAGATCTCCAAATAGTTTTCAAACTGGCAGCTAGTGTACCTATTTCCTGTTAATTACTGGTTCTCTAACTTGACTGGTACATAGATGCTTAAATTTAGCAAACAAAAATCCAAACTTCGGATGACCATCTCACAACAAAATGTGACTATTCTTGGCCATTTGCTGCAATCTCCAACACCAGGGTATCTGTTCTAGTCTGTTTACCACTACCCACTCAGACCTGTCCAGCTTATTAGTACCTACTTTTATTTTTTTAACATTCACCCTGGTATAGCTCTAAGAGTGGTTATGGTACTCTGGCAACAAAACCATAAAGTGATGGCCTACCAGTGATAACAACAAAAAACACATCTACATTGAACCACTATTAAACAACACATTCATCTGTTAAAAAGCTTTGTCAGTTATTTGTTTGTGATGAGGAACATGAAAAGTTACTACACCTGTGTCAAAATGATTTGCAAATTTATGTTTTAAATATGCATTCTACAGTGTAGATGTCCCTAGCAAACTAGTCATATTTCACACCATGAAGGTTTAGTAGGCCCTGAAGAAATCAATTCAAGCAAGCGGTGCTGATGGCACAACTTTTATGTTATTTTCCTGGGCCTGAATGTTGTCTATTCATGTGTCATTAAATTTGTGATACTGATGACAAATATTGGTTATTGGTTACTAAACTGACGTCATTGCACTCCGGGCAGACCCATAGGTGCTCAGTCTCCCCAACAGATATCGAAGAGTATGCATACTGATGGTTCCTGTGGCTCGCTGATTAAACACACCTCTCACTCTGCCTCTCAGGTATCCAGTTCGACTTGAACAACGGGTAACTCCAAACTGCTTAAATCACTTGATCGATTCAACATCGATTTTAGTGTCCTCATCCAACAGACAGTCGCAAGAGACCGAAGAATATCCCCCTTATCCATCTTCCAACTCCCCAACAATCGATGCTGTTGATGCAAGCCTGTCTGCTCTCTCATTACCGTAAACACCTGCATGCCCAGGACAGTATATCCACATAAGCCGCTGGAGGTTAGAAACTTCTATAGGCGACATCCATTCATACCGAAACCTGCCCTTCTGGACCTTGTGAAGCATCGACTGAGAGTCAGATACAACAACTGCCCCAGTAAATGAAGTCCCAGAAATCCAATTGTAAATATCTCGGAAAGAAGTGTTGCAACAGAGAAAGATTTTTTCTGTCACGGTAAATATAAACTGCATTTTTATAGTTGATGAACCCTCTAGGGCCCTGTTTCCAACGTAGGGCGATCGCCCCACAGGGGGCATTTCGTCATTTAGGGGGCAATGGACTCGTTCGGAGTTTAACTAATGTTCATGATGTTGCAAACCGATATATCGGCTTTTGGATGTCTGTTTACAAAAACGACTGGCTTCACAATCACTTTACTCAAGTTTAAAAAATCCTCAATAAGTGGAAAGTACTTATATCTAGGTACATTTTTACCTCCTTTTAACAATGCTTTGAAAGCGGGAAAGCATTTGTTATTGTGTTAAAATCGAGTCATATATAAAAAAAAAACTAATGTGTCCGTCATTTGCCAACCTTGTCATGAAGACAAAAATGAATTTATATAGTGCAACCTTGAGTATGTAATAGCATTGAACAGAGCCACGCACATCATATTTCCACCACAGAAAGCAGGTTCGAAGTTTGATTTGGCTTGGAATGTTCGGTACGATGGGAAAAGGAACCAAAAAACATCAAGGTGGTTTGACTCAAATACAAGTTATGGGACATTAGTCTGATCACCAGAGTAATGGAAACTCACTGTGCATCTGTATTATACATGTGTCATTGGAGTACCATTTTGTAGTTGTATAGTAAGCGAATGAACATTTATATATGGATTACAGTAGAATATCATGAGATCTTGTTTTCCATGTTTAGCAACAGATTGAGAAGGTGTGGATGGGACATACATTTCTAGACAATGACAGGAGAATGTCGTTAGTCGAAGTAAAATGAGTCTTTTCCAAGAGAGTAGCAGATGTGGGATCGCAGTCCTGAGAACAAAGTTTTGGAATAGTAAAGTAATAGAATATTCACCCATATATATGGACTTTGGACTTTAAGAAGAGGGACTTATAGAGCAGATAGAGAGCCAAATACAGAACAGCTATGAGGTAGCTAGAATACAAAAATAGAGAACTAGACACAGACCAGCTAAAGTACTGGACTGTTAGGCCAGATATATGAGAAAAGCAGAAGAGAACCGAAGAGCTTCACGTAGAAGATATAACTATTGGAGTTTAGAATTTATCAGAGCTAATTAGAAGAGAACACTGCATACTTTTTCAGAAGAGCAGATTTGACCACATAAATGTGAGTATACATATTGTTAATGATTTTTTTTCTTTCTTCAAATAGCCATGCTACAATAATCGAATTTTCTCAAACGTATATCACCTGATGTGAAATACTATTATATTAATGTATTCCACATTAATGTCTTTTATGCCAACAATGCTTGACCAACGAATAAATGAAACGAGGTCATCTTCAAGAGCATTTGAAGGCAAAACATAGCGCTCGTATTAATTCAGATTTGAATTAGTATCAAACTTTAAAGACAAATTTTGAAAAAAGAGCAACATTAAAGTCCCTGTTTACTGCTCGTACTGCAACTGTCAATTGTAATCTTGAGGATCGTTATCAAATTTCCTTGCTCATTGCTAAATGCGAGAAAAAGCATGCTATAGGAGAGAATTTAATCAAATCATCAATATCATTTCTCAAAACGGTTCTGGAAAAAAAAACGACAAAGAGGTGAAAGCTATGCCACTCAGTAACAATACTGTTAGCAAAAGAACAGACGAAATGAGTGAATATATTGAAATACAACTTGTTAAAAAGCTGAAAATAAGAAAATTCTCAGTGCAAATGGATGAATCAATGGATGAGAGACATTGTTGATAAGTAGTATTGATAACATAAAATATATTGATAATGGGGATTTTGGTGAAGAGATGTTCTGTAAATCATTAGAAAGCACCCCTACCTCCAAAGATGTATATAATAGACTAAAAATACTTATATGTCAAAAATATACCATCTTGTGCGCTAGATGGTACTCCTAAAATGATGGGCAAGAAAAATGACTGCTTAAAATTGTTGAAAGATGAGAATCCAGAAATGCTTCTTGTGTTATTCACAGGAAAAATTTGGTAGCTAAAAATATTTCGCCTGTTCTAAATGAAGTACTAAATTCAATCATAAAGTGTATCAATGCTACTAAAGCTAATGCCAAATTTGAGCGTCTCTTCAAGCTATTTTGTGAAAAACAAAATGCAGACCATGTGAGACTTTTACGTCATACTCAAGTAAGATGGCTCTCGAAAGGGAACTGCGTGACACGATTTATGGTACTATTTGATACTCTTAGTGATTTCTTAAGCGACAAACCTGAAATGAAGTATCTGTTAACGGTCGATAGTAAAGCATTTGTGAGTTATCTAGCCGATATCTTTGAAAAACAAAATATATTAAACAACCACCTTCAAGGAAGAATAAAACTCTTGTTGATGGAAAAGCTAAGATATTTGGTTTTATTACCTTTATTGAATTGTCAGAAATATATTTACAACAAACATTTTGAAGAGTTTCATTGGCTCCAGAAATGTGAAGTGACTGATACCGCTATACTGATACTTGTTATTGTCGATCATCTGAAAATTCTATCGGCTGATTTAAAAGAAAGATTTTCTGATTTGAAATAAATTGATTGCAGTCAATGTTAGTGAATTTGTCTGATATTTCAAATATGCAGTATTAAGAACTCGTAGAAATGCAAAATGGTGAGTCAGTCAAAACTGCATTTAATATAAAAGGAGCGACGGCATGGCTTTGTGAGGAAACAAATCAAATATACAAATTCAACCAAATGTGCAAGAAAACTTATTTCTGTTTCCATCTTCATATTTAGCTGAATGTGGATTTAGTGCCATAACTGATTTGCTGCTTTAAAAAAAAAGGAATCGGCTGGATGTAACTCAATGAGGAGACGTGAGACTGAAGATAACTAAATTGAAACCTAACATAAAATCTCTTTCCAGCATGTATCAAGCGCAAGGATCTCACAAAGTGTAAGTAATAAAGTTACTAATAATTAAAATAATATAGAAAAATATATCATTAAAATGATATACTTGAATTTCAGTTCTCCATTATATGTTTTGAAAATTTACTTAGTGTTTTTCCTAAACAATTTCCTAGTGATTTCTTCCTAAAACCTATCATTTAAGTTTCTTCAGTGAACAATTCGGTATTGGGGAAAATAAAATTTTTGTATATGTTACATAGGAAGGGGGAAGTCTTTTGGAAAGGCTTTGTGGGGCATGGCTCAAAAAGGTTGGGAAACACTGCTCTAGGGCAACCGAATTCTACAAACGTTTCTATTCTCAGTCCATTCCTCCATTTGAAAAGTATGGACCACATATTAGACTTGTTACAGACTGTTCAATTTCTGATCTTGAAGCACAATGTACAAAGGGTACCAGTATGATGATAGTATATAATGTTCTCTTAGTTATAGGTCATCTCATGTCAAGAGGAACTGGCCTGGTCCATTCTTCTGTAACTTATATCTCAAAGAGAAAGGCTACCATTTTAAGATTGTACAGTGCCAAGCTTTAACAATAATGTTTAATCTCTTGATTCTTCTTTCAGAACACAATACTATGCACTGTGTGTGTGTATGTGTGTATGTATATATAGTAGCAATAGGTGCCAATAATTTCATCACTTATAAACTACTGGAAGATCTTTTACTGGAGATCTAACTATGAATAAGTGTTGCTATATTATATGCTTAGTTTCAATTGCACACATTAAAATACTTCATACTTATTTGATTATATTTGTGGTCATTTCTACTGATACAGCCGTGTGTTGCGGGCCGGAAGGGAGGCAAAGAATAGTACCACTGCAACCTACAAAGCGACTGATGAAGGACTTATGGTCCTAACAAGTGGTTGATATGGAGCGTTCTAAAAATAAAAAGATTTCTACTGATAAATGTAGAAATCAAGCCTCCCCCTGTGCAATTGTAGTTGATCTTTCAAACCTCATGTAAAACAAATTATACAGTGCTGCAACCATGATATTGCAACTCTCACGGTTATAGCAACCGTACACCTTTGAGCAGACTACTTGTCCTGTTTCATCAACTGATTATGTCTGTAGTAGATTATGGACTTGACATAGAATGTCAGGTGTTTAGAATGTCAGGTGTTTAGAATGTCAGGTGTTTAGAATGTCAGGTGTTTAGAATGTCAGGTGTTTAGAATGGGCAAGTGGAGTGTCTACTAGTGACCTCTTGTTGGATGAGGACACTTAAATTGATATTGAATCTATCCAGTAATGTAAGAAGTTTGTAATTATATGTTGCACAAGTAGAACTGGATGCCTGAGGAGTGTGGTTTAACCAGCGAGCCACAGGAACCATCAGTATGCTTCGACATCTGTTGGGATAGAATGAGCACACAAGTCATCTCTCAAGCATTGTCCCACAGATCGTGTTTGTTTTTTTGCATTAGATTTCATGTTAATTTTTAAAGTGAGGGGAAATAAATAGTTTACGTCAAGCACTAAGTCAATCAGTCTGACATAACCCCACTTGTTCACCAGACTGCTTACGATAGGGAACATACTTCCCACTGCCATGCAGTTTCTCAGCGAGTAACATACATTTAGAACTTAAGATTTTTGTTGTTTTCTTTCTAATGTGTGGTTGCCTCTAAAATTATTCCCTAATAAAACTCTTTTAATGATCACTTCTTTCAACTGACGACTTATTCTTTAAGAATATTTAAGTTGTCTTAGTCTATGCAGAAATATAAATTAAAAAATAAACAACTTGCTGGACATCTACAATAATATATCTTTAAAAGGGGTTTAACCCTTTCACTCCGTAATTATTATTTTTACCTCCGAACGTATTCAGGCTGCAATGTATACTTAACTAGTGCCAGTATACTGGCTTTGAGTACTTTGACTCAAAAATGTATTCAAGAGATGAAATGTATTACAATCTTGGAATGGAAATAAAGTATAAATATGCCCAATAATGATACAATTTTGTGATAAAATAGAGTAATGTTTTTTTATTTCAGACTAAGGTTAGAAAAACAAAAGCATAATGATCATAATCACTTATCAGTAGATCATAAAAGTGTCACTACTTCAAGTGTGCCACATCAAACTGAAAAACAAAACTAGCAACTTGCTAAGCAAGTACATCATTTAATGGAAAAATGAAACCAATAACTTAAGTACTTTGTTTTATTCGCACAAGGCTCCCTTTTCACTTACAATACAGAGTGATACTTTCACATTCACTGCAATCGTTTTTAATGTCTTGTCAGTTACTTCATAACAACCTTTGGACCGAAAGTGGACTTCGTAAAATTACCTGCAATTATTAATGACTGTCGTGTTCAAAACTGTTTTCTTTGTGTAGCCTGGCGCAACCATAAGTAAGACGTGGACATAAACATAAACATGTGTTATGTATCAAGATGCAAAGACATGGCGATTTGCAAATTTAGTAAGCAGACGATTCTAATTCTACTCTGTGTAAAACTGTACATTTATTCAATCATTTTTACATTTTGATTTGATTAACCCTTGACTCAAGATTTCATCATTCAATCAATTCATTTCATCAAATTCATGCTATGCCTATAGCCTATACTCTATACTAGTATTATTGCCCGTGTGCCCAGCGTGTTCGTAGCACGTTGACTGTGGTGACTAGCCCTCTGTGTGTACGGTTCAATTCCGTGGGCAGGCAGAAAAAGCCACAGATTCCCCAGATTCACGGTGTTCTTGGCACCGAACCGAAGGGTTACGATGTACATGGCACCGAGCCGAAGAGCTGAAAAGCTCAAGTGCTTCTGGATCGGAAAAAAAAAAAAATACTAGTATTACTATTAGTATTACTACGACACATGATTGTTGTTGCTTTTGTTAAACTTACCGATTCTGGAATTTTGCTGGTCCTGCAGCAAAGTTAATTACCAATTTTGTTTGCACTTCTCTGATGTCACCCATTGTGCTGTTGGAATGTTTTGCAACTAAACGACTATTAACCTAACGTTTGCTTGTGTAAAGTAGTAAAGGGACCAAAAGTTTCGAGCATCAAATTTATAGCTCGAGTTGTTTATGATCGTCTGATTGGTTGTTGTTCATTGGTCGAAATTGTGTATAGATCGCGCATGTCAACACGTGAAGTGGTCATGGCAAGAAACAAAAGTTTCTCAGTGGTGTCGACGAAATGAGTTTGACTTCATCGTTGTGCCAACGAGTATGATCCTGAGTACTGATTGATGTGCGTTGCAATTACTTTTAAATACTGGTAATTGTTTGTGGGCGTCTGTAACTTACGCGGTAGTGAACTCGATCACATACCAAGGGTAGGCTACCTGGTACACCGTGGCAGGCAATTTGGAAGAAAATTCGTTTCCGTAAAAATCAGTGGCGGCTCGTGATCGTTTTTGTTGGTGGAACCAGACACAAATTTTCGGAAAAACATGGCTTTGGGTTAGGTTATATTTTAATTTATTAAATAATAAAGACGCGTTATACATTATTTTTGGTTGGGCCCGGCCCCTCTGGCCCTTAATGACGAGCAGCCACTGGTAAAAATAGACCTCACCGTTTGCCTCTGAAGTCCAAGCCCGCCTGTATGGCGACGGACACCAATAAAATGGTAAGTAGGCTTTCACGCAAAAATCAGTTGGAAGGGCCACTCCTGGTGCCATGGCTACGCCTGAATTCATAGCGGGCGAACGCAGAAGAAGACATCGCCGTTCAGAAAGCAATGGCAAACTACTGAACGTGTAAGTGGTGCCTAGAAAATCAACGACTCGTTTACTGCAGTTGATGGCTACGTCCTGTAAAGGATATGCCACGATTTTCATTTTCAATTGTTTCTTCAGGAGAAGGGAAATTAGAGCAATGTCTGGTCAACCACTATTGACAACTGTTATAAGAGGGAGAAGATGGAGATATGTTGGAAGAAATGATCAAAGACTGTCAAAGCAGACATTGAAGTGGGATGCAAAGGGTTCAAGAAAGAGGGTTGCCCTAGGAGACCCAAATGAACTTTGCTGCGAGAGGCAAGAAATATTGGTCTCAATTCCATGGGCGAGATTGGACGAGTTGCCCAGGATAGAGCGGTATGGAGAAATTACTTGCAGGCTCTATGTAACGTATAATGGTACGAGATGAATTGTTATTATATTATAATTGTTCCTTATAGCTAGTCGTTGGATCATCATAACCATCGTTGGTCAGTTTAGTAACCAATAACCAATAATCATAACTGCACATCGAACTAATTAGTTCTTAATATATAAGTGCTCTGATGTCCTCCTCAGTGTGTCTCTCAGCGTGTGGCAACTACCGAACCGGTTCTTTGTTAGTTTACTGTTCTTCTTTGGCTATAAGTATTGTGCTCTTGTCCAGCAACACCACATTTGACTTGATATTTTTGCAATCTGGTTAGGGTTTTAGTTTCACCACTGTTACGTATCTCATCGTATGGCAGCTACCAACGCCGGTTCTATATTGGTTTACTGTTATTCTTTGGTTCTCAGTATAGTTCTCTTGTCTAACTACACCGCATTTGGCTTGCTATTCTTGCAGTCTGATTAGGGTTGTAGATTCACCACTGTTGCCTGTATCATTTACACGTCATTTCTCCGTTAGGGAATACAGGATATCAGCCTGGTCCATTGCTCGCCAGATTTTTACAGTAGCCACACAAGCAAGCCTTTCAGCGCGTTCATTTTCTCTTACATCTGCATGTCCTGGAACAAAAATAAAACTGATTTAAAACTGATAAAAGTGACTTCTAAACATCAATACTATTACGGACTGGAATAGCTATGCCCATATGTCGTCTGTTGTAAAATCCTTTGAAACCAGTCATGTGTAGCAAACCATCTCCCAGTCGCGTTTCCTGAAAAGTTGCGATGTCTGCTCTACAAAAAAACGGGTTTCGAGAATTACCCGGCATTGACTAGCACTCGCGCAATTTCAATACAAAATGCAAATATTATTTGTGTCCATGTGAACATATATAAGACGTGTTCGCCGTGCGCCTGCTCGCCGACCTACCTTGGACTTCGCCCTCTTCTGTTTCTACGTTTATTGGTGACTAGCATTTTCACTCTCCAGTTTGTTATATTCGTATTGTGAGTTTAGTATTGTGAGTTTAGTATTGTGAGTTTAGTATTGTGAGTTTAGTATTGTGAGTTTAGTATTGTGAGTTTAGTATTGTGAGTTTAGTATTGTGAGTTTAGTATTGTGAGTTTAGTATTGTGAGTTTAGTATTGTGAGTTTAGGTGGATGTGTTTCTATCTCTTGGGAACCTACTGTTGGATGAGGACGCTAACATTGATGTTGGATACATCCGGCGATTTAACGATTTTGGAAAAGACACGTTGTACAGGTAGAGCTGGGTGCTTGGGGACAGAGAGGAGTATGTTTAACCAGCAAGTCACGGGAACCATGAGTAGGGCCTATGCATATCATTCGACATCTGTTCTGTGAGACTGACTGAGCATCTATGGATCTGACTGGAGTGCTATAACGTCATTTCAGTAACTAATAACCAAGAATCAATCAATAAATAATTTTTTTAAATAATAAAACGTAATTTGCATATGCTTTAACTTGCTGCTTCCTCGATGTAGGGTTCTTACGTCGGTAGTTACTCCAATTTTAATCCCAGGTACAGTTTAGCGTTTTGTAGTGGCTCGAATTTTTCCTTTCTTTGGTTTATAAATTTATATATCGGTTTAGATGAATTTAGTCGAATTATTCGATCTGTCGAACATAAATTTAAGTTCATAATCCTACGGGTATCCTGAACTGACTTTTCAATTGAACCTAAACTTATTACATTTGCAAATTTCATCCAAACGCCTTTAAAATTTGAAAAGCCCAGGCAACTCTTATCGAGGTTATTAGATCTTATGCCAGTGGTGGCTGGTCATTAAGAGTCAATGGGGCCAGGCCCACAAAAATAAGGTGTAACGTGTATTTATTATTTTATACATTAAAATATATCCTAATCGAAACCATGATTCTTTCCAAAAATATCTGTCTGGCCCCACGAACAAAAATGATCACGAGCCGCCACTGTCTCATGCCATACGTGTGAGGCACGTGTTACATCTGCAAAAGTTGACAAAGTCTCAGAAATAAGAAATGTGTAATTTGTTGGTTTTTAATTTGAACTAAAACACAAAGAACATTTCTATACTTCTAATGTCCTAATATAGCTAGACTTGTTCTTATGTTGAATGTGCATTGTCCAGGCTGAAAATAGTTTTAATACCAAATAAACCAGACAAACACGGTTCTTTGCTTTAAGGGTAGAAACGGGTAGAGATCGATTCAGTGCCGTCAGGTGCGAAGGACATTGACGTACATCAATTACAATAAAAGGATGTTTACACTGCATGATCAACTTCATCAACAGGTCTTATCTTATCTTATCTTAACCACATTTGCCGTGAAGCGTCGTGGGAGAGTTAGTTTCTATCTTGTGCCAGGTGTGTTGCGCTTGACGTTGTCAGTCCATGCTTTGCAGAGACTCTGAGATGTTATCTATCCATCTTGTTCTTGGCCTGCCTCGTGCTCTGCGCCCTGAGTGTCGATTATTATAGGCACGGGATGGTAGTTAATGTGGTTCCATTCTCATTAAATGGCCGAACCACTTGAATCTTGCTTCTCGATGTACTGTATGCATGGTATAGTACCAACGATGCTTCTGATATTCTCGTTTCTCACTCTATCTCGCCTTGTAACGTTGACAGCTTTTCGTAGACATCTCATTTCACATGTTGTAATCTTTCTTTCTTGTGTCTTAGTCAGGGCCATGTTTGGCACTGATAGCAGAGAGTTGGAATAAATATGCAGTTTATCAGTTGTCGTTTGACTGCCATGTTAATGCTTGGATGTTTTAATAGTGGTGACAGTTGGTATGTCACTGCATTTGCCTTCTGGCATCTAGTCTCGATTTCTCTGTCCATCTTTCCATCTGCTGTGAATATACTCCGAGATATTTGAATTCTGGAGTCTGTTGTATTTTGACATTATTCACGTGTATATTTAGTTGACCTGTTGACCTGCTTATTGTCATGACTTCTGCTGGTAACAGGTAAATGCTGAAAACTGAACAATATAGAGGTATGTAACTTTTTGTTAATATCATTCTATGGAGTAGTCCGTATGTATAATGTCCGTCAAAATTTGATATATTTATATTCATATGGGGTTATGGATATCAATTTGTGAAAGATACAACAATATCAAAACTTATACTCTTCTACAAAGTTTCGCCTTCCTTCCTTAAGAAAAATATGATATTGCGTCTCTGCTCACCAGCTTTCTGTCAGGCATGATAAGACATCTGCTATTGAATAGTTAATGATTGTACAATGAAGATAATCTCTTCATCTTTCAGTTCCCAATGAAGATACTCTCTTCATCTTTCAGTTCCCAATGAAGATACTCTCTTCATCTTTCAGTTCCCAATGAAGATATTCTCTTCATCTTTCAGTTCCCAATGAAGATATTCTCTTCATCTTTCAGTTCCCAATGAAGATACTCTCTTCATCTTTCAGTTCCCAATGAAGATATTCTCTTCATCTTTCAGTTCCCAAGGAAGATACTCTCTTCATCTTTCAGTTCCCAATGAAGATACTCTCTTCATCTTTCAGTTCCCAATGAAGATATTCTCTTCATCTTTCAGTTCCCAATGAAGATACTCTCTTCATCTTTCAGTTCCCAATGAAGATACTTCTTTCATCTTTCAGTTCCCAATGAAGATATTCTCTTCATCTTTCAGTTTCCAATGAAGATACTCTCTTCATCTTTCAGTTTCCAATGAAGATACTCTCTTCATCTTTCAGTTCCCAATGAAGATACTCTCTTCATCTTTCAGTTCCCAATGAAGATACTCTCTTCATCTTTCAGTTCCCAATGAAGATACTATCTTCACTTTTCAGTTCCCAATGAAGATACTATCTTCACTTTTCAGTTCCCAATGAAGATACTGGCAAAGATCATTTAAATTTTCTACAGTTGATCTCATATGGGGATACTTCACCTCCGGACGGGTCACAACAGAATGAGACACCACCTGTAAACTAAATTCAAAATAGGCATCAACGACGACCTGTGCCTCTATGGCTTGGCGAGTATGACAACAGAACACATCCTACAGAACTGCCCCAGTATGCAGGCCTGAGTAGAAATAGGTCTTACACTAGCGTCCAAGACAAACTGTATGGAGTGGTTGATAATCTGAGGCAGACGGCTGCCTTTATTAGAGAATTCTAAATCCCAATCTAGTGAGAATGCAGAAGAAGAATACAAACTAGCATTTGAACATTCAGACTTATAGTCTTCATAGATCCATCAGCATCCATCTGTTGCTATCATGTCCAGATCTCTCGTCCCCTTTGGTGTTCTCCTTTGCAAGTTAAAGCATCGTATAAATTAGATCAATATGCTAAAAACAGATACGCTACTTATCTTTGCACAGCTGTTTCCAAATTACCTTCTGGTATAAAGTTATGTAGTAGTTGACAACATTGAAGCGTATATCAGCCACTAGATTTCAGAGATTTAGCTACTTGAACTATGTCGCTGTTGTCGGCAGGTAATGAATACTACGTAGTACACTAAGTAGTATGATAATTTTTTTTACAAAGGTATGATAAACATGTGACGTATTCTCGAGATGGCTAGATTTTGGACTAATAGCTCATTTTTATGGTTTCTACAGGTGTAGGCAACATAAATAGTGATACACCTCTAGCGGACCGAAGTGGAGGGATCTACGGAGTTGTGAATACTCGACACGGGACGTGACATTTCTGCGAAGAGGACGGAGCAATATGGGGGTGAGGGGTGTAGGCGGTACATTGAAGTCAATCCTTTGTCTTTAGACAGACCGGACAGAAGTGAGCTTGAGAATCGTATAATACAGATTTGCATGATTTTATATTCTCGACAAAATTTGTTCACGACACACATCAATGATGACCTTCGTGACGACATTGCCAGTTATTTTTATAATATAGATTTAGACAGCTATGCAAGATGATTCATAAATCTCAATTAAAATAAACCAACAAAAACTGTTTCAAGATATTTATTTGTACATAGAAAATTATGTCAAGCAAATAAATATAATTCTCGATTGTGATAGTGATGAGAAGTTTCGCATTTTCTCACAGTTATTTTTATGACATTCTCTTATGTAACTTTACTGTCACAATAAGTTTACTTTTTGTTTATGAGATTCAGGGATGCAATTAATTATGATAACCGATTATAATATCGGAATATAGTGAAGCTAGTAATGATAAGGCAATAGATGTCGTCAGAAATATAATATGTTTCGAATCCTGCGTTTGGTAATTTTTTTTTTTTTTTCCTGCAGCCCCTAATATTTGTTCAATGTCTATTTATTGATGATATTGTTGATCCAGGGGTTCTTAAAACTCATTGATTGATTGATTGATAGAGACCATCATCATTGTACTTCGGTGAGTTACCATGTGTGCTCAATCTCTTTTCTACACAGGAGATCTAGCGACAGAGCACGAACATCGCAGCATCGGCGAGGGTCCCTGATGTAATTTTAAAGATGGTGAAGATATTTTTGTAGGAATTTTATTTTAATCTTTTCTAATGAATTTTGTCCGGGAAGTGGCTTTCCAGCCTGCTCTTCTTGTTTTTGAACTGCCAAGGTTCTTTTACGTGCTCAAATTGAACACGGGACCTACGTTTTATCGTCCGTCACCGATAGGACTAGGAGATCGATCTCACCTACACTGAGATCAGGGATCTTTGGAAAATATCCAGGTTGCTCCACGAAGGATTGAACCTGGTACCTTTGGTATGAGAGACGAGCAGATCACCTCTACGCCACAGAGACCCCCTTTCCCCAACCAACTCCGTATTCTCATCTAATGCTAAATTACCAATGGGAATACAGTGAGACGAGTATTGTTAATTGATTAATGAGAATGTCATAAGTTTGAATGGAGACAATAATGATAACGGATCATTGAGAATGTCATAAGTTTGAATGGAGCCAGTAATGATAACGGATCATTGAGAATGTCATAAGTTTGAATGGAGCCAGTAATGATAACGGATCATTGAGAATGTCATAAGTTTGAATGGAGACAGTAATGATAACGGATCATTGAGAATGTCATAAGTTTGAATGGAGACACTAATGATAACGGATCATTGAGAATGTCATAAGTTTGAATGGAGACACTAATGATAACGGATCATTGAGAATGTCATGTTTGAATGGAGACACTAATGATAACGGATCATTGAGAATGTCATAAGTTTGAATGGAGCCAGTAATGATAACGGATCATTGAGAATGTCATAAGTTTGAATGGAGCCAGTAATGATAACGGTTCATTGAGAATGTCATAAGTTTGAATGGAGACAGTAATGATAACGGATCATTGAGAATGTCATAAGTTTGAATGGAGCCAGTAATGAAAACGGATCATTGAGAATGTCATAAGTTTGAATGGAGACACTAATGATAACGGATCATTGAGAATATGATAAAACTAGAAATGACAGACGACGAAATAAAATATAGCAGAACTAGCAATAAATGATCAAAGTGGAATGAAAGCTAACAATGACAACTGATCTGTTAGAATATGGTCGACAAGTTGTGTTCTGCGCCTGGTTCTGCATTAAGCACAGTTGGTGTCGACTAGTCTCTCATAGGAAGGGCGGTAAGGAAAGGTTAGTAGCTTGCTATTACCCGCATTGCACACAAGCCAACCCCCGCCTCACAGTGGTGTAGATCAAGTACTCTGACCACGAGGACCAAGGCTAAATGAGCTCTGGCTCGTCTATATGGGTGAAGATAATTAGAGAAAACGTGAAACTTGTAATTCCTAGTGTGAAAAAAGTGTTTCTACCGTATATTAGTTTTTCACTTAATGTTACATTATCTAAACGATCTTCTTCCCTCCTTTACGGAGAAGAAAACCAGTCAAATGGTATTCAGGCCTCACGCAAAACTCAGTCAGAAGCGCAATACCAGTCTACTTCCTAAGTTCACAGCGGGCGATCAAAAAGATCACTTCCACACAAGTCGATTATGTCCTTTTACATTATTCTTTTTATTTTGACACCTTTATTTATTCTTCTTCATCGAACGCTCCATATCGACCACTTGTTAACCACTCTCTGTGATTTGTGTGTGATCTGAGCCTAAGAGCGATTGTACGTTGTGCCAGTTTTGCGCCTACAAGTAGACCAGCACATCTGATTTCTGTGACGCTTTTTATTTACTAGGTAGCTTCCCAGGTCCTTCCTGAGTCGCCTCTTACGACATGCCTTGCAAATCACAGTGTTACTATTCTTTGCTCCCCTGTCGAGCCCCAGCAATACACTGGGGTATTTATTCAAAGAAATTATTCGTTATTCTGAAGCTGTTGACATCTTGAATGATACTGGTGATCGCCACATAGTTGCTAATCCTTACATCCGGTACATATTTGTAACATTGTTGGACAGCTGATTTATTTATATCACAGCAGTTTCTATTTTATCCATGTCGAACAGATGTTGAACTGTTGTAATCCGTGCATAATCTATCGATATTTTACTTGCACATTTCCATTGAACCAGTGCTTATATTTAAGTTTAAGCAGCATTTCCTCAGTGGATTGAATACGCGGTTGAGTAGTAGGCTTATACTTACTTAGCTAGCTATGTTTTTGTTTGCGATTGTTCTTATGACCACAACTAACCACTCTCTGTCTCCTGTGTGGTTATAGCTTATACTTACTTAGCTAGCTATGTTTTTGTTTGTTCATATGACCACAATTAACCACTCTCTGTCTCCTGTGTGGTTATAGCTTATACTTACTAGCTATAGTCTGTCCATTAATTCGTGAGCACGTTTGAAATTGATTTTCTCGAAAACTACCTGTTGGATCTCAGTGATTTTTTCAAGCAGCCTTAGAATATCCATGACGCTAGAGAAATATTTTTTCCAAGAAAATTTGATGTAGTTTGAAATATTTCTTCTTCAGGTTATATTAAAATCAACCTCACTGGATTGTACACAATAGTAACAGATCTACGGTACACAGACGCGTTGTTCTAAAAATACATTATGGTAACATTGAAATATCGTGAGTAAACAACAATTTCACGAATTCCCGTGACCTAACCCAGTCGACTTTGAAAGCGGAAAGCATATGACGTTATAATTGGGATACCGTTGTATAATTATAGGTGTATCTCGCTATTTGTATGAAGCTATTGTATCATATTTGTTGGCTTATCAAAACTGACATTGATATCACATTTATAATGAGTCTGAAGTGCACATTTATAACAATGCAGAAGGTTACAGTTTTACTATACCAACACTTCCGTAGGGAATCTAAGAGAGGTCATCTATATTGCGATATTCATAACCTGAGAAACGAACGCAACTGGAGCTTGGTCTGAATAGAGAATCCTTTTCCCGATGGATTAAACAGGACACAAAGTGCACTAATGTCAAGCAAGGAAGGAAAAGAACAATTGACGACTTTGACATAGATGTCATAAGACGGGAGCTCTTGAAAATGTTTGCGACAAATCAACTTGTTACTCTCAGGAAACTGAAATTAAAACTGCCATCAGATTGCAGCATAGACATTTCTAAAAGTACTCTATGGAAAATTGTAAGAGCCGCCGGCTTCACCTTCAGAAAACTATAGGCGGCAGGAATATTATTTGTGAAAAGCTACATTTAATTGCTGCCCGAAGTAAATACCTGAGGCAGATCCGTGAGCGGCGGAGGCAAGGCTATGATATTGTATATTTGGACGAATCCTGGGTCAATGCTCACCACACCAATGCTAAAGAATGGCAATCAGTAGACGGTGAACAGAAAAGAAAATACCAAGCAGCAAAGGCAGCGTATTATACTAACACATGCAGGAAGCAGTGAAGAAGGTCTTGTCCATGACGCTGGACTTATTTTCCAATCAAAAAGTACCGACGGTAGGGACTACCACACAGAAATGAATGGACATATTTTCAGGCACTGGATGGAGAAAGATCTACTTCAAATTCTAAACAGACCATCATGCTTGGTAATGGATAATGCATCCTATCACAACGCAGTATCAGAGGAAGACAAAGTACCAACTGCATCAAATACAAAAGATCAAATTAGGACTTGGCTTGCTAAGGAAAATGTCAGCTTCGATGATACATATTTGAAACCCGAGTTGTTGCACCTGGTGAGGATGACAAATAAGACAAAAGTGTTTCATATTGACAAAATCATTGCGGAATACGGCCACACGTCTTTGCGACTACCTCCATATCATGCTCACCTCAATCCGATAGAACTTGTCTGGGCTAAAGTAAAGGGCAAGTTGCCGAACAGAACAGGACGTTTAAAATGTGTGATGTTGAAGTTCTGACACGTGAGTCCCTCTCAATGATAGACATGCAGTTCTGGAAGAAGTGTGTTGAACATGTGCTCGAGAGGAAGACGAGTACTGGCACCGAGATGGATTACAATTTGTCCACCCAGTAACAATTATCAACCTCATGGAATCGTCAGATTCGGGATGATACAAATCATATTTTGATTACAGACTGAGAAATAGCAACGTATACATTTCCATATCCAAATGCGTCTACCATCATACAATTTGTGGTGAAGTTAAGACACCCTGGGGTCTAATGGTGACCGAAGGGAGGACTAACTGTTGCATATTGTATCCAAGTTCACGATTGCACATAAAGGGCAACACACTTTACCTATCAAGTTAATATGGAGATACACCTATGAATAGAATTGACATGGACAAATTCTAGGGATTACTGTAAAATCTAAAATTTGAGCCCCGTATTTGCAATTGTCATAAAGATCAAAGGAATTCGCCGATGTGCAAAATCCGTAGCATCTATGGACTACTGGTTAGCTTTATTTTAGCGTCATGGATATTCTAAGGCTGCTTGCAAAAAATCACTGAGATCCAACAGGTAGTTTTCGAGAAAATCAATTTCAAACGTGCTCACAAATTAATGGACAGACTATAGCTATGTTTTTGTTTGTTCTTATGACCACAATTAACCACTCTCTGTCTCCTGTGTGGTTATAGCTTATACTTACTAGCTAGCTATGTTTTTGTTTGTTCTTATGACCACAACTAACCACTCTCTGTCTCCTGTGTGGTTATAGCTTATACTTACTAGCTAGCTATGTTTTTGTTTGTTCTTATGACCACAACTAACCACTCTCTGTCTCCTGTGTGGTTATAGCTTATACTTACTTAGCTAGATATGTTTTTGTTTGTTCTTATGACCACAACTAACCACTCTCTGTCTCCTGTGTGGTTATAGCTTATACTTACTTAGCTAGCTATGTTTTTGTTTGTTCTTATGACCACAACTAACCACTCTCTGTCTCCTGTGTGGTTATAGCTTATACTTACTTAGCTAGCTATGTTTTTGTTTGTTCTTATGACCACAACTAACCACTCTCTGTCTCCTGTGTGGTTATAGCTTATACTTACTAGCTAGCTATGTTTTTGTTTGTTCTTATGACCACAGCTAACCACTCTCTGTCACCTGTGTGTTATAGCTATACTTACTTAGCTAGCTATGTTTTGTTTGTTCTTATGACCACAACTAACCACTCTCTGTCACCTGTGTGGTTATAGCTTATACTTACTAGCTAGCTATGTTTTTGTTTGTTCTTATGAACACAATCTGTCACCTATTATCTGTTATCTGTTACATGTGTGGCTTGAGATGAGAACCGCCCATGTGATGCCGTGACCCACAAGGGAAGCAAAAAATAGTACCAATGCGACCTACAAGGCATGTCGTAAGAAGCGACTCATTTAATACTTAGGAAGCTACCTAGTAAATAGAAAAGCATAGCAGAAATCGGATGTGCTGGTCTACTTGTAGACGCATAACTGGCACAATATACAATCGCTATAAGGCTCGGATTACGTACAAATCACATAGAATGATTAACCAGTGCTCGATATGGAGCGCTTGAAGAAGATAAAGAGCAGATAACGTGAGTCCGTTGCGCTAAAGGTTAGGTCCCTGGCATGTAGAGCAGACATATCTGAATTTTGTCCATAGTGTATGCATATTACCCAACAGAGACAAAGTTGGACATCCAGTACAGTAGGCTCATGATAGTGGTTACAGGGTTTTAAATATAGTAGGGTCAGTATATGTCTCTCTCGGTCAGTGTCTCTTGTTTTTCTCTCAGGGGCCAGTATATTATTTCTCTGACATTCAGCGCTATCATATTTCTCTCTCACTCAGCGCTGTCACCTTTCTCATTCAGCGCTATCATATTTGTCTCTCACTCAGTACTATCACCTTTCTCTCTCACTCAGCGCTATCACCTTTCTCTCTCACTCAGTACTATCACCTTTCTCTCTCACTCAGCGCTATCACCTTTCTCTCTCACTCAGCGCTATCACCTTTCTCTCTCACTCAGCACTATCACCTTTCTCTCTTACTCAGCGCTATCACCTTTCTCTCTTACTCAGCGCTACCACCTTTCTCTCTCACTTAGCGCTATCACTCTTCTCTCTTACTCAGCGCTACCACCTTTCTCTCTCACTTAGCGCTATCACTCTTCACTCTTACTCAGCGCTATCACCTTTATCTCTCACTTAGCGCTATCACCTTTCTCTCCCACTGAATAGACAACACGACGCAGGTAAACATGAGAAATATCCATTTTATTTTAATGTGTAGTTTTCATGGCATGTATGGCTTTTATTGGTTACATGTAGATCATACATTTGAAATATAAGTAATCCTTGCTAACTTGTTGTAATTCTAATGTTCTTAATCGAAATGTGCTATATAAGTTTATTTATGAAAAAGGCAAATCTGTTATGTGAATAGTGTATTACAAGCTAGCAAGTTCTCCTCTTGATACAATTCTCATCTAATTCTCATCTAATTCACTAAGTTCTCTGATAGTTTCATCTGCTTGTTTGTATCATTTTTTCCGTCAGTGGTTACTAGGGCCCAAATTTAGGGTGTAAAGAATAGAACCACTGTTACCTGTCACGCATGTCGTAAGAGGCTACTAAGGAGGTTTGATTGAAATCGGATGCACATGTCCGCTAGGGAATGCTAATCCGAAACAAATGCTTGCAGAAAACGGATGCATCAGGCCGCAAGGCGCATAACATGGTGCAACGACCCTCACAATGAGAAATGGGATAACGGATTCTACGGTCGCTAATCTGCTTCGGAGATTTAGCCACGCAGTAAGAATGTCAGACCTACCATCACGAGGGTGGCCAAAACTTACTGCGGGAAGAGGTCGGCACAAACGGGGAAGCAGAGATTATAGGAATGATATCCTACAGAACTGCCCCCAGTATGCAGACTTGAGTCGAAAGAGGTGGCCCACTTACACCAGCGTCCAAGACAAACTGTATGTCGTGGCTGATAATCTGAGGCAGACGGCCGCCTTTATTAGAGAATCCGAAATCAAAATCTAGTGAGAACGCAGAAGAAGAAGTATAATTTTCTCAGTCTATTTGATATAGATTCTGTCTCCTAGTCTTGATGGGGTCTATCCTATTCAGTCCTATTGCATCTAATTGTCTAAACAATTTATTTTCTCTCGGGATTTATTGTAAATATTAACAGTGTAGATTACTTTCCATACGCTTAAATTCTCTTTGTTTTTTTTTCTCTCTAAAATCAGCATTCTAGAAAAAATGGAAACTATAGGATTTCATCTGTTAATTAATAATCTTGTTTCCCCATGTTGAAACATCATGTCCATGGTTACATTTTTCATATTCTTTTCTCTAGTTTATTACTTATTCTATCGATATCTAGCTTACTTCAATTGTCCTCTCTTCTAATTTATTACTTATTCTATCGATATCTAGCTTACTTCAATTGTCCTCTCTTCTAATTTATTACTTATTCTATCGATATCTAGCCTACTTCAATTGTCCTCTCTTCTAATTTATTACTTATTCTATCGATATCTAGTCTACTTCAATTGTCCTCTCTTCTAGTTTATTACTTATTCTATCGATATCTAGTCTACTTCAATTGTCCTCTCTTCTAGTTTATTACTTATTCTATCGATATCTAACCTACTTCAATTGTCCTCTCTTCTAGTTTATTACTTATTCTATCGATATCTAGTCTACTTCAATTGTCCTCTCTTCTAATTTATTACTTATTCTATCGATATCTAGTCTACTTCAATTGTCCTCTCTTCTAGTTTATTACTTATTCTATCGATATCTAGTCTACTTCAATTGTCCTCTCTTCTAGTTTATTACTTATTATATCGATATCTAACCTACTTCAATTGTCCTCTCTTCTAGTTTATTACTTATTCTATCGATATCTAGTCTACTTCAATTGTCCTCTCTTCTAATTTATTACTTATTCTATCGATATCTAGTCTACTTCAATTGTCCTCTCTTCTAGTTTATTACTTATTCTATCGATATCTAGTCTACTTCAATTGTCCTCTCTTCTAGTTTATTACTTATTCTATTGATATCTAACCTACTTCAATTGTCCTCTCTTCTAGTTTATTACTTATTCTATCGATATCTAACCTACTTCAATTGTCCTCTCTTCTAGTTTATTACTTATTCTATCGATATCTAGTCTACTTCAATTGTCCTCTCTTCTAATTTATTACTTATTCTATCGATATCTAGCGTACTTCAATTGTCCTCTCTTCTAATTTATTACTTATTCTATCGATATCTAGTCTACTTCAATTGTCCTCTCTTCTAGTTTATTACTTATTCTATCGATATCTAGTCTACTTCAATTGTCCTCTCTTCTAGTTTATTACTTATTCTATCGATATCTAGTCTACTTCAATTGTCCTCTCTTCTAATTTATTACTTATTCTATCGATATCTAGTCTACTTCAATTGTCCTCTCTTCTAGTTTATTACTTATTCTATCGATATCTAGCCTACTTCAATTGTCCTCTCTTCTAATTTATTACTTATTCTATCGATATCTAGCCTACTTCAATTGTCCTTTCTTCTAATTTATTACTTATTCTATCGATATCTAGTCTACTTCAATTGTCCTCTCTTCTAGTTTATTACTTATTATATCGATATCTAGTCTACTTCAATTGTCCTCTCTTCTAATTTATTACTTATTCTATCGATATCTAGCCTACTTCAATTGTCCTCTCTTCTAATTTATTACTTATTCTATCGATATCTAGTCTACTTCAATTGTCCTCTCTTCTAGTTTATTACTTATTCTATCGATATCTAGTCTACTTCAATTGTCCTCTCTTCTAATTTATTACTTATTCTATCGATATCTAGTCTACTTCAATTGTCCTCTCTTCTAATTTATTACTTATTCTATCGATATCTAGTCTACTTCAATTGTCCTCTCTTCTAATTTATTACTTATTCTATCGATATCTAGCCTACTTCAATTGTCCTCTCTTCTAATTTATTACTTATTCTATCGATATCTAGTCTACTTCAATTGTCCTCTCTTCTAATTTATTACTTATTCTATCGATATCTAGTCTACTTCAATTGTCCTCTCTTCTAATTTATTACTTATTCTATCGATATCTAGTCTACTTCAATTGTCCTCTCTTCTAGTTTATTACTTATTCTATCGATATCTAGTCTACTTCAATTGTCCTCTCTTCTAGTTTATTACTTATTCTATCGATATCTAGTCTACTTCAATTGTCCTCTCTTCTAGTTTATTACTTATTCTATAGATATCTAGTCTACTTCAATTGTCCTCTCTTCTAATTTATTACTTATTCTATCGATATCTAGCCTACTTCAATTGTCCTCTCTTCTAATTTATTACTTATTCTATCGATATCTAGTCTACTTCAATTGTCCTCTCTTCTAATTTATTACTTATTCTATCGATATCTAGTCTACTTCAATTGTCCTCTCTTCTAATTTATTACTTATTCTATCGATATCTAGCCTACTTAAATTGTCCTCTCTTCTAATTTATTACTTATTCTATCGATATCTAGCCTACTTCAATTGTCCTCTCTTCTAATTTATTACTTATTCTATCGATATCTAGTCTACTTCAATTGTCCTCTCTTCTAATTTAAAGGTTCGTTATTCATTGAACTTTGCCCCCCACTATCTGCTTAATTCATTCATCTTTGCTCCCCACTATCTGCTTAATTCATGAACTTCCCCACCCACCATCTGCTTAATTCATTGAACTTGCCCCCACTATCTGTTTAATTCATAGAACTTTGCCCCCACCCACCATCTGCTTAATTCATTGACTTTTGCCCCTCACTATCTGCTTAATTCATTGAACTTTGCCCCCCACCATCTGCTTAATTCATTGAACTTTGCCCCAACCCCCACCATCTGCTTAATTCATTGAACTTTGCCCCCCACCATCTGCTTAATTCATTGAACTTTGCCCCACCATCTGCTTAATTCATTGAACTTTGCCCCAACCCCACCCACCATCTGCTTAATTCATTGAACTTTGCTCCCCACCATCTGCTTAATTCATTGAACTTTGCCTCCCACCATCTGCTTAATTCATTGAACTTTACTCCCACCATCTGCTTAATTCATTGAACTTTACTCCCACCATCTGCTTAATTCATTGAACTTTACTCCCACCATCTGCTTAATTCATTGAACTTTGCCTCCCACCATCTGCTTAATTCATTGAACTTTACTCCCCACCATCTGCTTAATTCATTGAACTTTACTCCCACCATCTGCTTAATTCATTGAACTTTGCCTCCCACCATCTGCTTAATTCATTGAACTTTGCCTCCCACCATCTGCTTAATTCATTGAACTTTACTCCCACCATCTGCTTAATTCATTGAACTTTGCCTCCCACCATCTGCTTAATTCATTGAACTTTACTCCCCACCATCTGCTTAATTCATTGAACTTTACTCCCACCATCTGCTTAATTCATTGAACTTTGCCTCCCACCATCTGCTTAATTCATTGAACTTTACTCCCACCATCTGCTTAATTCATTGAACTTTACTCCCACCATCTGCTTAATTCATTGAACTTTGCCTCCCACCATCTGCTTAATTCATTGAACTTTACTCCCACCATCTGCTTAATTCATTGAACTTTACTCCCCACCATCTGCTTAATTCATTGAACTTTGCCTCCCACCATCTGCTTAATTCATTGAACTTTACTCCCACCATCTGCTTAATTCATTGAACTTTACTCCCACCATCTGCTTAATTCATTGAACTTTACTCCCACCATCTGCTTAATTCATTGAACTTTACTCCCACCATCTGCTTAATTCATTGAACTTTGCCCCCCACTATCTGCTTAGTTTATTTTGAAACTTTTCTCTATTTACAATATATATATATATATATATATATATTGTGGCAGATTTAATTTTCATCACATATTTGTCTAAACGGAATTATCTGAAACTAAGAAAGGTATCCAGTGGTTGAACTCAATAGTTCAAGTTACATCCAAAGTAATTCCACCTCTATATTATTTGCTCAGGCTCTCTCCCTTTTATCTTCTCTGGTACACATCTATCTTACATTACAGAAAATAATCTAATGTCTAGATTACATAAATAAAATGAAATCATTTCTTGCTTACATGTAATAATCGAATGTCTAGATTACATAGAGAAGATCATCTAATCTCTAGGTTACACAAAGGGAATAATCTTTCTCTAGCTTACACAAAAAATAATCTCACCTCTATCTTACATAAAGACAATGAAATCTCATCTATAGTTTACATTGCATCTGTCATCTCATCTCCAGCTTACATGAAGTAATGTTCTCACCTCCAGCTTACATAAAGAAAGTTATCACCTCCAGATTACATAAAGTAATGTTCTCACCTCTAGCTTACATGAAGAAGTGTTCTCACCTCCAGCTTACATGAAAAGAAGTTCTCGCCTCTAGCTTACACAAAATTAAAGTTCTCACCCCCAGATTACATGAAGAAATGTTCTCACCTCCAGCTTACATGAAGAAATGTTCTCACCTCTACCTTACATGAAGAAATGTTCCCACCTGTAGCTTACATGAAGAAATGTTCTCACCTGTAGCTTACATGAAGAAATGTTCTCACCTCTACCTTACATGAAGAAATGTTCTCACCTCTACCTTACATGAAGAAATGTTCTCACCTCTACCTTACATGAAGAAATGTTCTCACCTCTACCTTACATGAAGAAATGTTCTCACCTCTACCTTACATGAAGAAATGTTCTCACCTCTACCTTACATGAAGAAATGTTCTCACCTCTACCTTACATGAAGAAATGTTCTCACCTGTAGCTTACATGAAGAAATGTTCTCACCTCTACCTTAAATGAAGAAATGTTATCACCTCTACCTTACATGAAGAAATGTTACTCACCTCTACCTTACATGAAGAAATGTTCTCACCTATAGCTTACATAAAGAAATGTTCTCACCTCTACCTTACACGAAGAAAAGTCCTCACCTCTAGCTTACAGGAAAGACAAATTCTCACCTCTAGCTCACATGAAAGACAAATTCTCACCTCTAGCTTATATGAAAGACAAATTCTCACCTGTAGCTTACATGAAAGACATTCTCACCTGTAGCTTACATGAAAGACAAATTCTCACCTCTAGCTTACATGAAAGACCAATTCTGACGTATAGCTTGCACGAAAGAAAACTGTCTCAGTTATAGTTTACATGAAAGAAAAATTCTCACCTGTAGCTTACACTATCGAACAAATTCTCACCTCCTGCTTACATTATTCGAAAAATTCTCACCTATAGCTTACATGATAGAATGATAGATAATAATCTCTCTAGCATGCACTATAGGAAATATTCCCACCAATACCTCCTCGACTTTGATAGAAATATTCTTTGTCATGTTTGTTTTATTAACTGTCCCTCCCCTATTTTGATTCCAAAATAATGACCATTTCCTCTTAATCTTTTAGATAAGTTTCTTTGTATTTATTTTGTTCAGCATCTTCACACTGTTCTTTACAGCTATTCATGGATCTTGCAAAAGCAAATTTTCAAGGAACCTAAGGTTACAGAAAAAATAGGAAGATAGAACAAGAAATGGACTGATATTATACAAGAGGAAACCAGTATCAACATAGAAGACATTCAAAATAAGGTCCAAAACAGACAGACCAAGAATGAGCAACATGACCTAAAACTAATTTAAAGGGGCATACTTCATCTAAGTGTTTAAAAAAAATGTTAATGACGTTTTACAGTATTCATATCTTTGGGAGCCATACGCTCTACCCTCTGGGGAGATGATCCACCTCTCTTGGAACGGGAGGGTGGGGCTAAACACAAGATGCATGGGTTTATGGGCAGTCAACGACTCATAGCTGACCACTAGTGTTAGATTCAGCATAAGAACAAAGCTGACCAAGATTCTCCTCTGCCTCCCTGTGGTGGCCACAGAAACAGAAGACTACTAAGAAGTCTGGCTAAGTTTGTGGAGATCAAATATGAAGAAGCTAAACCATTATCTAAAAAAAGGCTATGCTGAAGTCAGATGTGTCCTACCAAAAGGTGCAGATACAACACCTCCTGCTGAAAACTGTGACACAACACATTCTGTTCTCCTGAATCCATCCTGATATAATCAGCGGGAGTATGAGAACGAACAAGGAAGAAGTATCCTTGAGAATTATTTATTAAAATCTTTTATTAAAGTAGTAACACAACGTAAATTTTAGTTGCATATAGTAATAATATTCTTCATGCATTGAGAGAGTCTTTCTGGACAGAGGAGTTTCAGGGCTGTGAATACCACTAACTGACCAGATTGAGAGAGATGGGTGTCAATATTTGCGCAGCCCGAAAAGAATGACATACTAAATATGCAAAAAGATTGATTAATCAACATCGAATTGGTGTGTTGGGCCGCTGGATGCTGCTGGATTTGCTGAGGCGGAGATCAGAGCACCTATGGATATGTCCGGAGTGCTTTGATGATAGTCCTCATATAACTGTTAACTGGGGATTGCGAGAGAGAGATAAAACTGTTAACTGATAATATTGTAGCTTCCTTCCATTACATTTTCAACGTATTGTCTAATGGCCAAGGGGGCCACTTCATCTGGGACCCACTTGCCATCGACCAAGCTGGTAACATGACCATTCGCCATTGGTGATCCTGTTCAACCCTCCAATGACATCAATGTAAAGGAATGAAGGAAATAAAATTGTATTATTAATATGCTTTCATATAACTAATCTTCTCTGTTATTCAGTGATCTTGCTTATTGACTTATTTTGAATGGCAATATCTATTTAATAAGATGCCTCTAATTTTTTGAAATGCTGGTTTTGCAATGATTTCTCTATTATATTATTTACTTCTGAGCTGCATCTGAGACCAACATTTGTCAGGTTTTATTATTTCAAAACATCAGTTTGTGAGCCCAACAAGATCTCATGGAAAGTCCACAAAATGTCAATAGAATTTTAGCAAATACATTATTTACAAGTTAATAAATGAATCCAAACTGAATGAACAATAAGTAGGTATGCCACAAACTGACAGACATCATTTGTGACAGCTCTTCATACTCAATGATTTACATGATGTTTGGCACACAGGTCAGTAGCAAAAAAAACCTGAAATACTTGAAAGAAAATAAGTGGAATGAAAAACTACATATAGGGAAAACATGGATATATACTTGTCAATAAAAGAAAACACTTGAATGTGGCGTGAACAAATTTCTAGAAACGTAAAAATAGGACGAATAGCTGGATGAGACATAGACGGATGGATATTGATTGATTGGACCATCATCAATGCGCTTTTGTGAATACCATGTGTGTTTCAATCTCTTTTGTACACAGGAAGATCTCAGCTGTACCATGTGTGTTTCAATCTCTTTTGTACACAGGAAGATCTCAGCTGTACCATGTGTGTTTCAATCTCTTTTGTACACAGGAAGATCTCAGCTGTACCATGTGTGTTTCAATCTCTTTTGTACACAGGAAGATCTCAGCTGCGGATCATAAAGTATATAGCTAAGAGAAGAGCACCTGACACAATTTTTAGGATGGTATAAATGTGTAGGAATTTAAAAATGAATGAATGAATTATTTTTGTCTGAGCAATTACCTCCCTACATAGTTTAAATGATTTCTAACTGCAAGGTTTTTTATGTGCTTAGCATGAACGCAAGATCTACATTTCAATTGTTCATCTTTGATAGGACTAAACAGTCAGTCCTATGAGATCAGGGATCACTAGAATATACCCAATGGGACATGAACCAGTGCACAAGGAAGTGAAAGGTGAAAACAGGAGAGTCCCCTTGTGAAAAACGGTGTAGGATAAATAAAATACAAATTACAGAGTTCTACTTTATATAGCAACAACAAAAGTCCAGATTAGGGTCAAAATGTCTTTATCATACACTAAAAAAACAATGCACGACAAACACCACACACGTATATATATATATATATACATATGTGTTTGTATGTGATTGTAATGTCTTCATTCAACACTCGGTCGCTAAACAGTTGCAGTATTTCCTCTTTATTGCAACACCTTATATATATGAACTTACACATACATACAGATAATTTTATGACTACAAAATAAAAAGTTTTCAAAAATACAAAATATGTATCAAAACAATATAAGCATCAGCAACTCATGCAGTAAATATTAACACAAATTTATAAACTTAAATTATTCAAGCAAGAGGCAGCTTAAAAGTCTCCATTATTTTTCCTATTGAACTTTCAATTGATTTTATTTTTCAATAAATAAAATAACCCACCATGCCTCAATCTAATTCATTTAATGTACTGTTGTTTGTTTTGTGTGGTACATAGCGTTACAATTGTCCCAATCTAAAAAGTGTGAACTCTGTCTACGATGTTATGGTATCTCTGACCTACTTTCCTGGTGTTCATTAGTTTTAGCTTAGTTTAGTTGTTAGATCATCATCATTCATATTGTACCAATTAGTCTGTATGTGGTCCGATCTCCTTCTCAGTGTATTTCTTAGAGTATGGCAAGTAATGACATCAGTTCTATGTTGGTTTCCAGTATATGTCTCTTGTTTAGCTGCACCACATTTCAATTGGTATTCTTGCAGTCTGGTTAAGTTAGCAGATTCCCTCACATTCCTTAAATCATTTACACGCCCTCTCTCCCTTAGGAATTTTAAATATCTGCCTGGACCAAATTCCTTTCCTGCTTTCTACAGCAAACCATACTATACCCGCAAGTCTAGTCGCATTCATTCCTCTTTCCACTTGCATACCATGACACCAAAAAACTGATTTATGTCATCCTAGACCTCTTCAGAGACCCCAACCATTGTTTTCAAACACAGCCCATGTCAATCTTCCAGATTGAAGGAGAGAACATGCATGCATAACAGTCTACGACTCAAGCCAGATCATTGCTTTAGTTACTGCCATGATCTTCATAATCAGACTACTTGTAGTCACTACAAAACTACCATTGTCTTCCATTCACAACATCTCTTCTGAATTGAGTGGTGAAATTTATGAGCTCTGCACTGCCAAAACACAGACCCATTTGTGTAATGATCACATTTCCCTCATACAAGTTGTCGGAAATCAATGCCTCAACTTATGCCTTCCCAACTGCTGGTTTTGCTTGTCTGCATTCTCTATCAAGTCTGATACATATTAAAAATGATGTAATGATTCCTACTGAAATTTATATTCGTTCTTCACCGGATTCAATGTAATCGAGTGAGCACATCTGTTCAATAGTCATCGGACTGACCCACCCAAGATTTTCATCTTTTAAACCAATATATCTTTTCTCTCACTATTTCCATGTGCAGGAATGTTATGTGTTAGCATTGACTCAGAGGTAGCCCCATGCATGGCACATTCTTGTTCTATCTTCCATAGTAGGAATGTAATCAAGAATGTAACGCATCGCCCTGCCCGATGTGTCTTTAGTTCACCCAAGTATGATGTCCATAGCTTCGTTCTGTACTTTTTCCAGTCTTTCCATCTACACTAGGCTGAGCCAGGATGGGTCAGTGCATACTCAATTACAGATAGGACTGGATCCTGATAAATGAGACAAGGGTGGCACAGTCCACAATTTGCAGCAGACATTACACTCATTGCGGTCATACCCTATTTAGCACTCATTTACCTCCTGGTCTATGTGCTATCAAACCGCAGCCCCTGATGTTCTTCAATCTTTCAAATCTTCTCTCTTCCAGTTGACTTCAGTCCAATGCAGATTTGTTTGCATTTGTAGTAAATTGTACTAGCCCAACAGTAGACAAACACATTTTATATTATGCAAGTCAGTGAACAATACAAGAAAGTTTACATTTAGTTCTCTTTGATCCTTGCTGTACATTTGTATACCATCTATACAACACCATGGTGACTTTGAAACATAAAATTCATTTTCCAGACTTCTGCAACTGTAGCAATGAAATACCATAATTCTCTATCACTGATGTCATTATATGCTGTCACTGCTGTCCTCACATGTTGCCAGTTCTCTCATAATACAAAATGTGTTAGTCTTACAACTATTAGCACCAGCAACTGTTCTCCTACAACTGCAACTAAAGAATAGTTTATAGCTGCTGCAGATGATTGTAAACTTCCAAGTCTTGTTGAAGGGTTGGTAGGATGTACTGATGCCACTGTTGCAGTTTCTGTCTTTTTGGTTTCATAGAGAAACTGCATAAGAATATGAATGACACCATTGCTAGCAATCAAATTCCACTGCTTGACTTTACTATGAATACTTCTGTAGCGAAGGTAAACAGCTGAGGAGAATAAAAGTGAGAGATTTCAGCCAAAATACAACTGATCATAAGAAGAGAGCTATAACCAAAAAAAAACTACATAGAACAATATAATATAACTAGCATAACTAACTAGAACAATGTTATATAAGTAATAAAATTAACTAGAACAATATAATGAACATTAAACAAATAAGCTTATGGGGATAATGAAAAAATGTAACTAATCATAACAAGACAATTGTAGTAATAACATTATCCCTAATAAAATAATGAAACTAATGATAATGAAACCTGAGAGTAATAAAAATAACCCTTACATGATAATGGAAGTGATAAAACTAATCATAATAATAAGTGGTTGTTGTTATTTGTTTTAACTACAATACTGGAACAAGTGGGATAAGAAGGAAAAACAATCTATCAACATTATTTACATTTGTGCTACATTTTTTTGGTTACAGTTTTGAAATACAGCAATTTATTCATACTATTTTAAACACAGTTTTGACACTTCCGGACTTTACATTTTATTCCGCTTGTTACCTTCATTTTTGACATCCACAGTGACACCACGGGGAAGAATATCTGGTGTCATATGTCCATTTTTCAAGTCATCATAATAGATGGTAGAGCCGTTAATGGAATGTCGCCAAAATGTTCTAAAGAGAAACAACATATAATAAACATTAAGTTATACTCTTGATCTTTCCCTGTCTTAAACTGTCTTTTTCCTGTTTTCTTTATTTGTTTGTTTATTAAGGCCCTTACCGGGTAGTGCCACAACGGGAGGACCCAGGTACGTTTGAAACGTGTAACAACTCAGAGCGTCGTTATTCTTTTAAATGAGAGCTGCTCGGAGTTTGTTTAATTTAGTTGCCTCTATGAAGACTCCCACCATTGAGCTGCAATTAAGTGGGAACTACACTTTGATCTTAGACAAAAGGTAGAGTAGCGATATTCTGGGCATTTATTCTCAGTGTTTTTGCTAAGATCAAAGTTAGTGCCCACTTAATCACACCCAAAGAATGGGAATTTTAAACGTCAAATGGCAAAATAAAACCACTTAAACAGAGTCCGAGTGCTCTCATTCGAAGGAATGGTGACACTCGGCATTTTTACGTTCAATGGTACTGGGTCCATCCGTTGCTGTCCTTCCGGGTAGTGACCAATTTAAAAAAAACCAAAAACAATTCGGCCTTTTGCGATGTTTTCTCTATATATGATTTACTTTTATACGTATGTTATTCTTTCTTCTTTTCTTTCTTTTGTCCTTCTCTGCTTTTTGCCGCTAGGCGTAGCAGGTTTAACTGATGATCGGTTTCGGAGATAATGCACGCTCGGTCGCTTGATATGGTGTGGTATTGTGGAGTTTTAAGATGTCTGTAACTCCATCAACCCATCTTTTCTTGGTCTGCCCCTTCCTCTTGATGATTCCATTTTCAGGTTGTACGCTCTTGCAACTGGTGTATTCGGGTTCATTCTGACCAAGTGGCCAAACCATTTGAGTCTCTATTTTTCAATAAATCTAATAACAGGTGTTGTTCCGACTGTTCTTCTAATTTCCTCATTTCTTATATGGTCTCTTCTTGTTTTATTTACTGCTTTCCTCAGGCATCTCATTTCGCATGTGGTAATTTTCCTTTCTTGTTCTTTTGTCAGTGCCCATGTTTGGCTCTGGTAGCACAGTGTTGGTAGAAAGATTGAATTTATAATCTGTCTTTTAGTCACTACTGGAATAGCTGGGTGTTTCAAAATTGGGGTAAGCTGGTATGTAATGTTGTTGGCTTGCTGGATTCTAGTTTCGATCTCTCTGTCCAGTCTACTATCAGATGTGAAGATACTTCCAAGGTATTTGAATTCTCTCACCTGCTTTAGCGTTTGGTCATTTATTTTTATTTTGATATCTTTATGTTCTCTACTTATAGTCATGACTTCTGTCTTTTGAATATTGATCTTCATGTTGTATTTGAGGCAGCTATTGTTGAGTAAGTTTATGTGTTCTTGAAGCTGTTCAATATTATTATGGAATATACACTGGTCGTCAGCAAAGAGCAGTTCATTTTGTTGGTCTGCGTTGAGTGATGCTTCATCTATTTTGGTGATACTATCCATGTATATAATAAAGAGAAGAGGTGATAATACAGATCCTTGCCGTACTCCTGATGTTACTGGAAACCAATTTGTGAGTCCGGCGCTTGTTCGTATGGCACTTTCACTTTCCATATATATGGCTCTAACACAGTCCAGCAGTGTTCCTTTTATTCCGTAGTTTTCGAGAACATCACATAATATGTCTCTGTTAACCCTATCAAATGCCTTCTCTTGGTCTATGAAGGCTATATTCATTTGATTCTTGTGTTCTATAGTCTTTTCACTAATTTGTCTTAGAGCAAATATTGCATCTGTGCACCCTTTTCCTTTTCTAAATCCAAACTGTTGTGGGCTGAGTGTTGGCTCCACAATTGGTCTTATTCGTTGCTCAAGAACTCTTGCAAACATTTTTCCCACATGGCTTAGGAGGGAGATGCCTCTATATGTACTACAGTCTTTTTTTTTACCTTTTTTCTTCCATATTGGTACTATAATAGCTTTTGCCAATCTGAAGGGACAGTTCTTTCTTCCCACGCCTTCTTGAAGATGTAATGTACCCAGGTTACTCCAATCTCTCCACACGCCTTTATTGCTTCTGCTGTTATTCCATCAATTCCCGCAGCCTTGTTCTTTGGGCTTCTCTTAATAGCTTCTCTTACCTCACTTACTAGTATTTCAGGTTCTTCAATGTTTGCATGTCTCGGTTTGAATGATGTTTTATTCCCAGTATCTGGTATATTCAAGAGGTCTTTGAAGTATTCTTCCCATCTTACTCTGATCTTAACGTCTTCATGTATAGGTTTACCTTGACTATCATTTATATATTCGGATGGCTGGAAGGGTTCGTCCCTTATTCTCATTTTTGCTATGGTCTTATAAAATTGTCTGCTGGACTCTACACATAATCTACTGAGATTTTCACCATACATGGTCCAAGATTTTTCTTTCTCTTGCTTGATTACTCTGGCCGATGTCTGCCTTGCTAGTCTGTATTTATCATAATCGTCTTCTGAGCGTGATCTTATCCAGGTCTTATATAGTTCTTTTTAAATTTTTATTGCTTCTTTAACTTCATTATTCCACCATGCTGTTCTCTTTTTCTCTGTTCCTCCTTTAAATGTGGTGCCACAATGCATTGTTAGACATTTCAAAAGAATACTCTTAAATTTTTGCCATGTTGTTTCAACGTTATCTTCTGATATGTATGCTTCTACTATAGCCTCTGTCATTTCTGTATTTATTATTCTTTGTATATCTGGATCATTTATTTTTCTGGTATCTATAATCTTGGTTCTTGCTGTCTTTCTATGTATTTTGCTAAGTGGTGTTTCATTGAGGTAGGCAATTAGTGGGCGGTGGTCTGTATTCACTGTTGTGTTTGGGATTACTCTGGCGTCTCTTAAGTTGGATCTTCTTGTTTTGTGGGTTAATATAAAGTCTATTTGAGCAGCTTGGTCGAGGTTGTTCCACTTGTACCATGTGTAGATCTGGCTCATAGGATGTTTATAAAAACTATTTGTGATATAGAGTCCGTGTTCTGCACAGAGCTCTAATAAGTGCTGCCCATTATCGTTACATTCTCTGTCGTTGTCTACAAAAGGTCATAATTGTTCTTCCCATGGTGTTATTCACATATCTTAATTTAGCTATCGTATAATCACATTTCATTAATGTATGCTGTATGGTTTTACTATTTTACATCTAATTGTTAAAAACAGTTTTAATTAGATACAAATCAGTTGTTTGCCAGAGCACGCAGATGTAAGTTGAATGAACGGAATGATCGACTTGCTGACATGGCTACAGTAGAAAGAGGTCAAGCAATATATCAGATTGACATTGTGGATGCCCTAAGGGAGATAAAGTTGGTAAACGATACAAAGAATGAAGGTGAATCAGCAACCCTAACAAGACTGCAAGAAATGTAACCAGACGAGAGCTCTGTGTAGAAAGCTAAAGAGGAATAGTAAACCAACACAGAACGGGTGTCGTTAGTCGACATACGCTGGGGTGAGGATGATCTGTCGATTAAACTAAACTATTTAAATGGTCAAATTTTCACACCTATGCTTTTCACTGTTCGAGAGACTTTGAAACCACTGTAATTCGTTCGTGGTGAAGTAATCTAAGGCCAGGTCATCAGGCATCATAAAGGTGAAGGACATGTTGCTGTTGCCAAGAAGGTTCACTTCAGATTGTGGTACAAGTTGTCTCAAACGCTCGAATGATGCACTGTTTACAAGAAAAACATCATTATAAACAGATTAACATAACTATATTAATTCTGTTCATACCATTAATGTTACTGAGTTTTAGCCAAAATTATTTTGGGGCACTATAATTTTTATGACACAACGATTTTATTTTTACTTTGTTTACAGTCATCATCAACATAGAGGTGCTTGTCCTTTATGAAACGCATCTGAAATTCACTGTCTCTAGCCAGTTCACCCACTTCGCCGATGGTCATATTCACTGGCGGCTCGTGGTCATATTTGGTGGTGGGGGCTAGACAAACATTTTGAAAAAATCATGGTTTTTAGGCTAGGTTTATATTTTAGTATTTACTATTATTTGTCTATTCCGCGAAGTTTTCCCCCTTTACTATAATGATTTGACGGCGCATGCGCAAATAACAAAAGGGACAACGTTGCGCCAGGGTAAGTGAGCCGGTACTGATCAAGACCCTACTCGACCTCCTCGTGGTGACCCTGGAAATAGACAAAAGGTCATGTCTGGCTAAGTGGGTAAGGATCGAGAGAGAGCTACTCTGGTATAGGTAATAAAGCAAACGCAGACGCACCTCTTACTTACTTACTTAATCCCGTCATGCCTAGTGACACATGGGGCTTCAGAAAGGACTTTCCATGCTCTCCTGTCCCGTGCAACCTTCAGCGCAGAGCCCCACGTCAGAGATGCGGTGTCCAGTTCCTCTTCCATCATGCGCCTCCATGTTGTCCGTGGTCTGCCTTTCTTTCTCTTTCCCTCTGGTGTCCAAGTGAGGGCTATCCTTGCAGGCATTTCTTGTCTCATTCTCATAACATGTCCGAGCCATTTCCATCTTCTCTTTTTGAGTATGTCATTCATTGACTCTTGTCTTGTGTCTTGGAGTAGTTGGTTATTGGATATTTTTACTGGCCAAAAGAGACACACCTCTTGGGTCCTAAATACTAGTGAATGCACACATCTTCTGCCGATGTCTAATGAAAAAAGTTGCACAAATGCAAAACAAATGTAAGAAGTAACAACGTACGAGTCGCGTGTAAGCGTATACTCTCCTCCTGAATCAATTGTCAACCATAATTGCCAGCTCTCATTGCAAGAAAGCCGGGCACTCTCCCTCACGCACTGTAGGCAAAATGGTGAAAACTCATAATTCCTGGCGTTCATCAACAACTAAAATATATACCATATAACTAAGGTACAAAAGAGATCCCTACAACCTACCGTTGTCCACAGTCCTTCACCATGAAATAGCAAACAATAAAAACAAAAAAAAACTTTGCTTTTCTTCAATGACAGTTAACAACGATTTTCTACTAAACCACTTATTATTGAAAGTCTTCTTTTTCTTGTCATCTTGTTGCACATATACAAAGCTATTTGGCTGATGTGCACCTAGCCGTTTAATTTCAAGCTTTTCTTCTATCTTTAACGAAGGAAACGGATTTCGTAATAAATAATCCACTTGATTCATTTTGAATTTCGAGTAAGCCACAACTTCAAAAGTAGGTCACAGCTTGTCAATTGCAAACGAGTGTGCATTGTAGAAGACATATTTATATTGAATACGAAACGGACGATTACCGTTAACGATTATAATAATAGATAATTACATATTTCTATTAATGCATATCCGTTTCTACTATTTTATATATAATTTGTGATTCAACGGTAATATTACAAAGTACTATTTAATCAAGAGTCGCAGTTTAACTGTTAATTGGTTGATCGAGTAGGAACTTAGCTTCCGGTGAATAAAATTACATAAATTGTTTTCGCAATTATTATTAAAGGTAGCGGTCAAAGGCCATAGTCGTAATGTTACATCGTCAGTAGAAAATTTTAAAACGACCCGATAAAACATAGTGCGCTGATATATACGTCAAGCGTTATAGAGAGAAGCTGAATTTGCGACCGTATATAATAGTTTTTAAATAATAATTTGTATATATTATTATGATTGTTATATCATTATGATATAATATTTATATTTTAGTGTTAAATATTCAACTTTCAAAGCTAATCAGTGTCAAGTTAACAATAATAATTACGAACAAAATTAAAAAAATAATAAGTACACGTTAATTATTTTTGGTTTGGTAGGCCTGTTCTTACTGGCCCCTAATGACCATGGGTGTATACTCATTGGAGGAAAAATATGTTGAATTTTAGATTTCAGAATGTGTGTGATATTTTAGCGCTTTATATCAACTTTCAAAGCTAATCAGTATCCTGTTTAAAGTAATAATTATAAACAAATAATGTCTGAAATAATAAGTACACGGTACTCAATATTTTTGGTGGGGCCATCGGCCCCACTGGCTCTTAATGACGAGCCGCCCCTGGTCATATTCAAGGTTTCTTTAATATCGTGTAGCCATCTTCTTCTTGGTCTGCCTCTGCGTCCTGGGACCCTGCCCTCCAATATTGTTCTCTGCAGGCCATGTTTGCAGCACCACAATAATATATATAATTCAATCTGAAATATACATTTAATTGCTGTTCATAGCTACGGTTAAAACTTAAAAGGCTTAGTATCAAACGACGAACTGTTCTGTGGAAAATCCACTATAATTAAGTGATGGGCGCACATTTGAAAGCCGTTGTAGTAGTTAATGTTATGAACTAAGTTAAACTCCAGGATATGTCACATATCAAATGATGTCTTGTTTCAAAGTACAAAACGTTATTATAAAATTTAATAATTTTGCTGAGTATTATGCTCAATCTCATTTTCAATGATTTCCATTGGCTCGGATGAACATACTTTCGTTTGTTTATTTATTCAATATACTTTAAAGCATTTGTTTGATTATGTAAAACAATATCAGTTATTTTTAAGAAATAAATTAATAATGTATTTCTGCACATTATATTTTTTGGGCTTAGGTTTACTGTTGCATAGTGAACGGTAATGTGCCAATTACAGCCATCTGAAGCATAGGTTCCCAACTGCGTCGTTACCACCCACCGGCGGGCGTGTAACAGGGTAGCAGAGACGATATGTAAAATTACGGCCCTTGGTTTCAAAGGTATTCGAATAACATGTGACAGAACATTTGCGACCAGACGGGCGACCAGATGGGGCAGCAGGCTGGTGATTAGACAATCGAATTTCCGGATGAGGGTGCTATATAAGGTGGGACTCAGTCAGCACACGGGAGAGCTAGGATTACGCAGGAGAGCTAGGACAGAGAACCCCGGAACACAAGAGAAGCACAGAAGATTCGGACTCGGGCAGGAAAGTGATACAGGTAGTTGAAACATATTAAAATAAGTTAACGAAGTGTTAGATAAAGTAAGGCTGAGTTTATTAGGTTTGATATATCAAAGTGTCAACCTCGTGATATTTGTTCTATTACTTAACGTGGATATAACGTGTCAGAGAGCTAGTTATCAACACGTGGCGACATATAATTTCATCAAGTTTCGCTAAGCTCCAGCTTGTGGCAAACGCTGCAGATCAACCACGTGGCAGAAGAACTTCCATCTTAGGTTGACAGAGTCTTTCATTAGACTTTCATTCAACGGTGTCGTTCTTGGAGAACGTATATGTTTGTTGCATTTAATCATCACTCAACCTGATTTGAACTGTTCAGAGCAATAGTTACCACGTGTGTCAGTTGTAAAGCACTAGCCTTTGGTTTAGTCAGAAACGACGACCCAGTTCTACTTCGTCAATTAACTAGAGCTTCAAGTAAGCTGGTACACAATCGGATCTAGAAGAGCTGCAGTTGAAATCCAAAACGTGAAATCGTGCGTGTAGAGATAGACTGATACATTCCAAGGACATCGGATAATTAATTAAGAAAGTGTATTTTAATTTTGTGTATTTTTATAATACTTATGTAATTGTTTCATGAAATGTTGGTGCACGTATGCAACTTTGAGAAGTGAATTAGAGATACGAGTATCTTGATAACCTTCTTGATACAGAGAATAGAATCTAAGAATAAAGAAACGTATGTATATGATAATTTTGATACCACGTGTTGACGTATTATAAGTGTGTAGGATAGTTTATATGTGATTGAATGTGTTCAGTATACGAGTAACCCAACTCCTCCATACTGTTACAGACATTGCGAATTTTGAATGGGGATTTGTTTCTAAGACGTATTGGAGGTTGCGTTGTGGACCGGCTGACGCCCCCATGAGCTTACAATTCAAGGGCGTGCAGGTCCCACTCGCGCGCAATTATTAATAGTGCAATAGACCCAATTTATGCATGTTGTGATAGGTTCGCTGACCATATTTATAAATACGTGAGAAAATTGTACTTTTCAAGACTCGTGCTAACCAAGCAAAGACAACTAAGTAGGATACATTTTGTGCTAAAATGTAATTTGAAAGCTCCCTCCATAAATCTGTACGGTTTCAACAGGCTATGATCGGTATGACACGCATACATAGCATACAAGACTTACTTTCAAGATCACGATCTGGTGTGGCGGAAAACTAACGACGATAAAGGGATGAACTTTCTCGAAAATCACATTCAACAAACCAATCGAAATGATAGAAAGGCAAGACTCCAAATAATTTCGCTGTTTTCTGATCAATGTGACGCTATAGAGTGGAACGACGATCTTGAATTTACGAGCAAGGAAATCCATGTAATGCTTAAGTGATCACACAATACCACAGCGAGTCTCGCTGGCTATACAGTGATATAAGCAGGACATCAGACACTGACATGAATAGTTCATAGTTCATATGTACGGTTCCAACTTTACTGCAAACGGATCACCCCATAATTGCTCCGCTCTGTGCCAACGAAAATCACACGAAATGCTAGCAAAAGTCTCCCGTGTGAACTAATTCCAGAATGAAACAGCTGTACTGCGACAAAAAGCAATCTGCACCGCATAAATGCATATGACCGTCACTAAAGTGTCAAAACTGTTCATCACTTGAATTGCAAAATTCATGTCGAAGGGAACATCAATCACGACAAAATCCAGCTTTCAGCACACGCAATATCACTGCATACGGCAGATTGAGTCGGTTCGTCATAACCGCTGTCCGCCATTTTCTGAATACCCACAACACACGCATGGTTGACACAACAAAATACATTCCATGTAATATTCATAACTCACAGCGTTGCTCACTCAGTAGCTCGGCAAACGAAATCGGAAAATACCCGATCAAACATGGTGGAAATGTGTTAGCAAAGTCGTGTCCAGAATCAAACCAACTGACATGAATGCGCTTAGTAAAGAATTCAACACCAGTTTACAAAGAGGCGAGATCAGGGAGGAATGACTCCATAGCTACTTAATACCACTGGCAAAACCTAACAAAAATCACAAACATATAAGCGATTTAAAAATAATTGCAATGCAGAATATAGTGGGCAAGCCCCTGGTAAAGTTGGTGGCATGCAGATTGGAGCGGAATTTAGAGGGATGCGACAAGTTTTCTTCCACCTTGGGAGAATACATGCGAAATAAAGAAACTTGATGCAATGCTTTGATCTTTGCATATGATATTGTTAAAGGTTTCGAGGCTGGTTTGGAGACATGCGCTGTTAACATGTTGTACTTGATCTCGAGGAAGACAATAATAGAGTTGGTCGTGGCCAGACCATCCGACTGAAAGTACACGTGGTGTCTAGAAAATCGTCGACTCGTTTACTGGGGTTGATGGCAAAGTCCTGCAAAGGATATGTCACGATTTGCATTCAATTTTATGCGTTGTTTGTTCATTTCTTTCTCTCCCTCTAAATGCCTTTCAAGATTTGCACTCAATTTTGTGTGTTTATTCATTTCTTTCTCTCACTCTAAATGCCTTTGTAGCAAGCAAAGGTTTGTTGAATTTAGGACTTACATATAAGAAAGAATCTTTCAACATTTGAGCCCACATTTGTGTTTCCACAAACCGTGAAATTAAAACTGGCTAACAAGGAGGTACAAATTCATACAACTGTCTGTAAGATACAGCCAACTCACAATCACAGTAATCACAGAAATCTCAATAATCATAGAGGAGTGGATATTTAACTCTTAGTGGACCATGACAAAGGTCATGTTTTTACAAGCCATCTGATTTTAGAATAAAAAACGTCATTAAGTTTGGCTCCTGTAAAAAGACGTCCAACCTAAAGCCACATAGTGTGGCGTTCTGTCCACATGGAGTTAATGTAGATATTACTAAACAACAGGGGACGAGAGGAAATTGAAAGGAAGATTTGTGTTTCTAAATATATCTTCTTCTTCTAACGCTCCATATCGACCACTTGTTAAATCACTGTTTGTGATTTGAGCCTAAGAGCGATTGTATGTTGTGCCAGTTATGCGCGCATACAAGTAGGCCCGAACATCCGATTTCTGCGAAACTTTTTATTTACTAGGGTAGTTTCTCTAGCCCCTACCTCAGGCGCCTCTTACGACATGCCTTGTAGGTCGCAGTATTACTATTCTTTTCTCAATTGAGTCGATAGAGCAATTGAAGATTTTGTTGACAACAATGGAATCAAACATCGAAAAATTAAATTCATCACATCAAGCTCAGCTCTTTCACTAATAATATTATCTTCATTTTTAATAACATATATATTTGTTTTCAATCATACGTTAACAGTATATCAATATTCGTATTTTCTTCTAATAAAATACCTTTTTTTAATGTCCTTGTTTTTCAATATATAGTATGTACAATATGGTTTACCAAAGTGGGTGCTATCGAATCATTCACTGAAAAAGTGGGCGCCCATTAAAAAAAGGTTGGGAACCTATGGTCTACTGGATTTTAAAACGAAAGATTTACTTAATTGAAGCGAGTTTTCCCCATATGGCTCGGTTACTCTCACAAGAAATGACACACCACCTTACGAGAGTATTATACAAAGCAGAAACTTTGTAGCTTCTACAACAATGCCAGGGGCTTATGGAAGAAAAGCATCGGTTAACAGAACGTCGCATTCCGGATTAAAACCCACGATCTTTGAATCGCAAGGCAACCGGTTTAACAACTAAGCAACATTTACAGTCTTATCCGGACATACTAGCTGTCATCTTACGAAAAACAGTAAATATAATCCGTTCAACTTGTCATGCCCACAGATATAAATTTGTATCTTTGTAACCATTTGATTAAATAACTTGAAAACTTGTATGTGAGCTACACATGTTCCGGACGCTACAAAATATTTTTTGCCATTCAAACAATCATACCATCTAGAATTTTCCTTCTTTGTGCTATATATTTAACGCATCCATTGGCATGGTTGAAGAAAACCAATGTTTACAGCCATTTAATACATTGAAGACAAAAATAGCAACATTCAGAACGAAATACGTGGTTTTTTGAACAATTCTTGCATTTGCCATGCACCAAATCTACTCGGGCTTGAACATGGTAAACAAATGACGTCATTAGTGAGAGACGGACATTTAGTTAAAGGCGTATATGGAAATTAGTGTGAGGTTATTGGGTTGTATTGTTGACTTCTCAAAACATATATTGATATAACATTTCTAATGAGTTTGAAGTTACAATGCAAAAAGTATCATTAATGCTGTACGCGCATTTCCGCAAAGAGGCACATATGGGTCATCTGTACTACAGTATACAAGAACCCGAGAAAAGAGTTATTTTATTATAGTGATACCTTCCTACCACATATGTTAACACAAGAACATTGTAGCGAAGAAGTAGCAATTATAAAAGAAGTAGCTCCGCCATAACGAGGTGCTATAGAAATGTTCTTAGAACATCCTGGACAGAGAAGAGAAGAAACAAAGACATCCTACAAGACCTGAATATCAAGGAGCATTGGCTCATAAACATCATGTCCCGGAAGATGAAATATTTTGGCCACATTAAACGCCACAGTGGTCTGGAGAGAAAGGTAATGAAATGCACGGTTCCTGGAAAACTAGGCAGGGGACGAACAAGACGAAGATGGCAGCAGGACATAAAAGAAACCTTGAACATGACGCTGGAAGAGGCAGGAGAATTTGCAAGAGACATAGAGCTTATCAGGCGGGCTGTGATGAATGCGATGTTCCGCAAGGGACATGCTACTACTTGATCTCCGCCATTGCCAGTCCCAAACCAGGACGTGAAAGAGGGATGGAATTATGACATGGCAGCTAACTTTAACTGTAATGTAAGTTATTTAGAAACAATAATACAACTATGCCTACATTTCTTGTTTATTTCATGACTGTATAGCAAGTATCAACATTGGCCCCATGTATAAGTTGAGATGATACGCCTTTGCATGAGACATGTCATCAAATGTCATATGTGTGAGTTTATTGTAAAAACTAAAATTCTGTATCAGACTAGCCAAATATGCGGCCAACATCAAAGGAAACCGTTGTATTACAAAATCCAAGTTTGCTATAGCAATTTCCTCCATCAGACATTTGCGTCGGTATAATTCTAAGGTTGGGTGCAAAGTTTCTCTACTGTGGAACTGATGGTTTTGCTACAATTCGCATTGGACTGTGGGCATGAGTTGTTGAACGGACTTTTTATAACAAGCTGTCCAAATGTAAGAAATGGTATTTATGAGTTGTCGACTGGACTACACAAAACTCACATAAACACATTAGAACATGAACTTATTTCATGGCCGCAAAGTGGACGTTTTAGTAACATACTTTTGTCTGGCTAACTAAATAAGGATCGAGATCATCTACGACCTGATGAAGACTGCTGGAGACCTAAGAAAATATTTCTTCTTTCTTTGTTTTGTGCTTCTCTGCTTTTTTTTTGTCGTTAGGTGTAGCAGGTTTAACTGATGATCGGTTTCCGAGATAGTGCACGCTCGGTCGCTTGATGATATGCTGTCGTATTGTGGAGTTTTAAGATGACTACCTCCATCAACCCATCCTTTTCTTGGTCTGCCCTTTCTCTTGATGATTCAATTTTCAGGTTGTACGCTCTTGCAACTGGTGTATTCAAGTTCATTCTCATCAAGTGGCCAAACCATTTGAGACTGTTTTTCAATAAATCTAACAGCAGTTGTTCCGACTGTTCTTCTAATTTCCTCATTTATTATATGGTCTCTTCTTGTTTTATTTACTGCTTTCCTCAAGCATCTCATTTCACATGTGGGCGGTAATTTTTCTTTCTTGTTCTTTTGTCAGTGCCCATGTTTGGCACTGGTAGCACAGTGTTAGTATGAAGATTGCATTTATAATCTGTCTTTTAGCCTCTACTGGAATTGCTGGGTGTTTCAAGATTGGAGAAAGCTGGTATGTAATGTTATTGACTTGCTGTATTCTAGTTTCAATCTCTCTGTCCAGTCTACTATCAGATGTGAAAACATTTCCGATGTATTTGAGTTATCTCACCTGCGTTAGCGTTTGGTCATTTATTTGTATGTTGATATCTTTAGACAAATGTTTGCTTGGAGGAAATCAATCCACTTTTCTTCGAAATGTCATCGAGAGTCACGACAAAGCTGAACTCTAAGTACACCCACAATAGCCTCACATTTTGACGTACCATTTTTCAGAATACATTTTTTTTAACGGAGGGTGCTGTACCAAAATTTGTTTTAGGTTTCTTATGTTAACTCCAAGAATGCGACAAACCACCTGACAAACCGTACAGATTGTATCTATTTTCCGATACGCCGCCTCACAAACCAAAATGCTTCACTTACCAAAAATAGTTCACAAGATCCATTTGATGCTATTTGTTTCTAATTCCTTGCAGACTCCAACAATGGACATTTTTCTAAATTATATCTTTTAAATCCACATATTATTATATAATGAAAGTGTTTAACTTTTACAACTTAAATGTATTTTTGTAAAAATGACGTTGTTACAGAAACTACAATGAACAGAGACAAAGTGTCTGATAATTTTCAACATACGAATCATCGAGGCATTGCGTAAAGCGGTGTTTTTCCGAAAAGGACACAGACGGGTTGGGGGTTCATTTCCTGCCCCTGTTGTTTCACAAATTAGGAAAAGAATTAACCCTTTGAATACTTGAACCTGGAAATGCTAAGTGACATGTACTTCATCAGTCTGCATAAGCTATGGACCATTTTGTTTGTAAGACAGATTACTGCAATGCGTAGAGCATTATAAAAGAGCTTTTACTCCACATAATGTAAGTATCGATTATCTGCATTCAAAATACAATCCTAGAGAATCTATTATTTCCTACATAGTTTGTATCGATTCTCCTAAGTAAAACAGCAGCTATGCCAGAAACATTCAACAAGAGCCTTCTTACCTTACACCAGGTTCTCGCTTCAATCTTTCAAGCACAGTAAATGGGGAATAATTCAGAAATCCATCAATAAGATACACAATGCCGTCAGTACATCCGATTGAACGTCCAATCACGTCAAGAGGTTGAATGTCAAAACCAACTCCAACAAATAGAGCTGGCGATAGATACACATGGCATGAAAACAACGAACTTTTAAAACATATAAATATCTTTGAATTTCACGAAACATTGAAACATAAAAATACATGAATTCAATGAAATTGAAAACATATATGTGACATAACTCGAAATATAAATGACATGAACTCAGCCTTCTTTATGTTTGTCGACCCACTGCTACCGGATTGTAATGCAGTGTCGTGGTTTTCTGTAGTTCATAAACTCAACAAAACATTGATTGATTGATAAATAGACACAAACTTAATGAATGGTGGGGAAAGGTATAAAGAACTTGAATTAAGTAGACATTCTTTTTCTTTGAACGCTACATGTCGACCACTTGTTAACCACTCTGTATGATTTGTATGTGATATGAGCCTAAGAGCGATTATGCCAGTTATGCGTCTACAAGTAGAACAGCACCTCCGATTTCTGCGATGCTTTTTATTTACTAGGGTAACTTGCCTAGGTCCTACATCAGTTGCCTCTTACGACATGCCTTGTAGGCCGCAGTGGTACTATTCTTTGCTTTCCTTGTTGGCCCCGGTATCACATAGGCGAAGTAGATATTCGATACGAATAACAATGAGTTGAAATTTGTGAACTTTGGATTGCTTGATTGATAGGACCATTATCTCTGCTCTTCAGTGAATAACTCATATTTGCTCTGATCACTTTACTACACATACAGTACACATGTGTCACTATGATAAACTGAACATACTATTATCAATGAGATTCAAGTGTAAGGATTCAATGTGATATTTAGTCAACAATCAGCCATTCAATGTTGCAATAAATGAATAAAACAACTTATGATACACAAATGTCCAGTTTGATAAGAAGAACTCAAACAATGTGACTTTTACCGTCATCACGTCTGCTGATTTTGAAGGACACATTGTAGGAACTGCGAGAGAAATAATCAGCATTAGGATACTGACGTAAAAACACATCATCCAATCGCACATTTGGCAACACGTGACCGTAGAATAGCTGTAGATAATAGGTAAACAAACAAAAGTCTTTTAGTTCTACGTTTATGTTCATTTCAATCTGGTTTACACAAACTAAAATATAATTTAACAAATACAACAAGGTAGGGCATACATATATTCCCTGTACCACATTATAGGTTACATAGATCATGGAAGCAATTTCTTCATACCGCTCTTTCCTGGGCAACTCGTTAATCTCTTCTATGAGAATTAGATATTTCACCATTTTCTCAGTTGTAATCAAGTTCGTATCAAGGTTTTTCTAGTACGTCTTTTTTAATAAACCATTTGACTTCCACTTTAACGCATGCTTTGTGATTTTGTGATCATTTATTCTCAGAGTTTATCCAACATATCTCCATCTTCTCTTTATTATAAAAGTGGTTACTACTGATTGACCAGTCCTTATTCTGATTTCATCACTTTTCTTGAAATCGTCACATTTTCTTCTGCTTCACCCTTCGCCGCTAGGGAGGCATAGGTCCACAAATAAGGTCTTCCAAGCCCGCCTATCCAAGGCCTTCTTTTTCTGATCTCTCCATATAATTCGCATTTTCTTGCATTCCGTTTCCAACTCCCGTCTCATTTATAAGCACAACTTGTGAGACATCAGAGAGTACCTCCTGCTGACGACTACATTCATAAGGCGTCTCATCTTGTTGTTTAGGTATCTGAACAAAGTAAACTGATCGTAACTGAAGAAGTATACTTAATGTAGACGCTGGAAGATTATATATATATATATATATGTCATTGACCACCTGAGACTGACTGCTTCTGACTCTGGTCAACTTGCACACAACAGAGCGTTTTTCAGGACTGCTGTCATGGGAACCAGGTTTCGGAAGGAACAAGCTACTTGATGATGATGATACATACACACATATTTATATACTTATATAGCACCAACTACACTGAAGTCTGCGAATTTTTAGTAATTTAAAGCACGGACTGTGTCAGACATGGTAACTTATTTAACAAATGCATTCTTAGACATCTGTTTGGTTATAACAATTATCTGGTACCTTTCTAAGAATATGGACATCTCCTTTGATCCTGGTCAACTGTTCCTGACTGACTGTATTGATGTAGCGAGATGATGGAAGGAACAGCGTGACATTACGAAGTGTTGAAGTTAACAGATCTTTGTATTCTTGAAGTGGGCTCAGCATTTGATGAAATAATCTGTAAATAGTAGAACATCAAACAGTAAATTGATAATTTGAATGATAAATGAATAACTAATTCTCCTGATTAATCGTTCTGTCCATCTTTCTAAGCATATACTAAACTGTCAGTCTGTCGGAACAGCTAAGCCATTCTTATATTTTTATCAGTATGTCTTTCAACATAGAGTCGATGCAAGATTTGAATGTCTAGGGTATATTCTTGAGCTATTTTGATGTCATTGGATGTGAAATCAAATACAAAATTAACCCCTTCACTCTGTAATTTTTGTGACTTACAGACGCACGCATATTGCAATGTATACGGAATTAGCTAGTCTATCGGCTTTGAGCCATCCTCAAATATACATCTTGCCCATATATCGGCGTAGAAAAGTGAAAGGGTTAACATAGCGTACAATGAATGAAAACGTCTTTCAAGAACGGTCACAAGCTGCATGAAAATGTACCTCTCACATTCCTAACCAGAAAACGGAATAGATAAACAGAGTCGATATCTACACACCAGAGCGTCCCAACATGTACTCTGTCACATTCAACACGCTGAAAGTGTTAACAACAGAGCACTCACATAATAGCACCGAATATAGTTACACATCATTTTATCATCCCTAGTCTCTCCACAAACATCAATTCCTGGTAGCCATTATCCATAAAAATTATTTTTATTGGCACTAATCATTGTCGAAAGTGCAAAGATTCAGTTTCTAATTACTGTGACATATCAACATCTTAATTATGTTAAACTTGATCACAATGCACAAGTGAAGTAATTGAACATAGCATAATTACAGTGCATCTCACTGTATTAATGAAGTGATTAATGAGTATCGTCATCACAGAACTCCGGACAGGTTCATATGTGCTCAGATCTTCTGTCCAATATCTTTACCAGCGTGTAACGACTAATCACATCCATTCTGTGTTGATTAACTTAATGTCTCGTGCTTCTAACAAAGTGCTCATGTCTGACAATTCCCACTTTCCCTTCAATATCTTCACTCTGGACTATGTCCACTCTGGACTATGTCCGTCACTCTGGACAATGCTCGTCACTCTGGACAATGTCCTTCACTCTGGACTATGTCCTTCACTCTGGACAATGTCCGTCCCTCTGGACAATGTCCGTCACTCTGGACAATGTCCGTCACTCTGGACAATGTTCGTCACTCTGGACTATGTGCGTCACTCTGGACTATGTGCTTCACTCTGGACAATGTCCGTCACTCTGGACAATGTCCGTCACTCTGGACAATGTTCGTCACTCTGGTCAATGTCCGTCACTCTGGACAATGTCCGTCCCTCTGGACTATGTCCTTCACTCTGGACAATATCCTTCACTCTGGACTTTGTCCTTCACTCTGGACAATGTCCGTCACTCTGGACAATGTTCGTCACTCTGGACAGTGTCCTTCACTCTGGACTACGTCCTTCACTCTGGACAGAGATGTAGATTTATAAGTATTTTCAAAGTCATCTATACGACCTGCCTGAACTATCCAATGACTGTCCTTCCTCGACCACTGCCGTGTTAGGGAATCTGCACGCGAATTGCACAGTATCCCGCAAGCGCTGGTAGAAAAATATAGATTAAATGGATCATTCGGGGTGTTCTCAATGTGACATACCATTCCTTCCTTATGCAGCCAGCCTGATTTTTAAAAATGCATATTTATTGAGTCGCTCGGTATACGCGCATGCATTAATTCCTGTGTACTCGACTACTTCAAAGACATGGCTACCGCTTTGATCTCCATTGTGAGGTTGCTCGTAGTTACAACAAAGGCTCCGCTGTCCTCGTTGACATTTTTTGCTTCTTGAGGTTGTATCATGTAGTAAATGCTCATGAAGTCATTAAGCATATCACAGTTCTACTTAATCGCAATATCTAACTGGAGTCATTGACCTAATCGCAAATCTACTAGATCTCAGTCTACTAACGAAACCACTGAGCTACTAGACCAAATAACCTAAAGAATGCTTACCGTACGTCGTCTCTGGTCGCCAAAATATCAGTAACACTTTCATAAGGAACTGTCAGCACTTTATCAATGACGTGTATCCATCCGTTAACGGCTGGAATGTTTGCCTTGACTACCTCGGCCATGACGTTGTTGTTAGAAACGAAGACTGTGAGGATAAAAGTGTAAGGCAATTACTTAACTGTGAAAGCTGTGGTAAGAGGATGTTGTCCACGATGATGAAAAACAGAATCAAAGAAAATATGATATAACAGCACAAGTCAAAACACACACAAGAATTAGGTGTCATGATGTCTAACATTATTCTTATTCTGACTATATTATTTTATGTCTTCTATCTTTAGTTTCGGAATGTCTGCCATTTTAGTCTGAGTTTACTTATGGAAGCAGAAGTCGAAGCTGACAATACGTCACATTTTATGAGGAAATAATGGAAATGCTGTTTTTTGTTTGTTGTTCAAATCAAACAGTATGTAATCAAAGTTGTTCAAAGCAAACAGTATGTAATCAATGTTGTTCAAAGCAATCAGTATGTAATCAATGTTGTTCAAAGCAAACAGTATGTAATCAATGTTGTTCAAAGCAAACAGTATGTAATCAATGTTGTTCAAAGCAAACAGTATGTAATCAATGTTGTCGCAGCTTCTGTGATTCGAAGTTGCTGAATAAATTATATACAATTTGTTATGTACATGTACGTGATAATGAGAAATAGACATATCAAGATAAATCATAAACATACTAACATGACAGTCTATCAGAAAGAAAGTAAAAGAGCATGACTCACACTCGACAGAAACATAGGCACCAGACAGCAACACAACTCATATCTCATTACCATCACGGTAACACAACTCGCATCTCATTCTCTCTCTTTAGCCTGTTACGCCCCTGGCGTTTAGGGCAGCAACAAACGTACACCATTCTTCCCTGTTCATGGCCTTCCTCTGTATTGTGTTCCAGCTATGATTCATTTCCTTCAGCTCTTGCTCTATCGTTCTCCTCCAGGTCGTCTTGGGTCTTCCACGCTTTCGCCTACCCTCTGGAGTCCATCTCAGTGCAGTTTTCGTGTCGGAGCCAGTCTCCATGCGCATCACATGTCCAATCTCATTAACACGAATAAAATTACACCAACACAGCAACTCTGTTTTGTACCTTATACTATTCATATTATTGAAATTCTGAATTGCCAAGACCTTCTAATTTCTTGTGCATAGTATTCATTGTTGTCATTTACGAAGAAAATATATTCAATCTTTGCAACATTTCAATTTCTTAATTACTGATGGTAATTTTAGTTATCACCCTGTTTTGTCCGTGGACATAATGTTAGTTTTTTTGTTATTCATAAACAAGTTTCAAATCTTCACAGCTGCTTTTAACTTGTAAAGAAAACAATAAATCCCTTCTCCCTCAAAGGTGTTGGTTCTGCTCTTGTTTGCTGCTCGGTTAGAGCACCATGGCGAGAAATGTATCGTTAATGAATGACTTTACCTACAATGTAGCAGAGTTGACTAGTTTTATCCATCATCAGCTATCTACTTTACTTACAATGTAGCAGAGTTGACTAGTTGTATCCATCATCAGCTATCTACTTTACTTACAATGTAGCAGAGTTGACTAGTTTTATCCATCATCAGCTATCTACTTTACTTACAATGTAGCAGAGTTGACTAGTTTTATCCATCATCAGCTATCTACTTTACAATCATCATCTACTTTACATATCATGTATAATAATTAACATTGAAGAATAATTGTAAAGACACTAGTTCTAGAAGTCTAACTTTGATTAACATAAGTACCTAAGTCAGAGACAAATAATAAACGAGGAAAAGAAAGGTACAGTAGACAAACGTAGACATACCTCGACCGTCTTTTTTGAGTACATAAATAACGTTATTTATAGCAGGAAGAGAGCTGCCTGATGGTATTTGGTCCAGGGTTCGAGTCTCACCTTTGACAATGTGAGCTCTAACTACCTGTGTATGAAAACAAAGTAGCACATAGTTTTAAGATATTCAGTCACTATCATCACATAGAGTGTAGTTCAGTTCTCCCTTCACAGCTTTCTGTCTCTCTTTACTACTCTCTCCCTTTTTCTTCACATCTACATCTCCATAATTCTCTCTCTAAACATCTCTTTGTCTTTTCAGTTTTCTCTTTCTCTCCATCTCTTTCTCTTCATCTCTTTCTCTTCACATGTAGTCTCTCTCTCTTTCTCTCTCTCTCTCTCTCTCTCTCTCTCTCTCTAATTTCACGATTTTCTCGTTATCTTCGCATAATTCTCATTTTTTTTTCAATCTCTATTGACACACATCTTTATTTCTTTCTCGCTAACTTTCTTTCTTGTCCCGGTGTTCTTTCCTTCTTCACAGCATTGTTTCTTTCTCACTCCTTATATTCAAGTAATCGTTACAATACATTCACAGGCACATGAACCATCAACATGCTTCAACATCTGACAGGTGAGACAGAATACCTTATCGATATCAGACCAGGTAATCAATGATTATTCCTAATCAGAAATGGGACGTAATCACCAATACATATTACCATTTAAATGTCGAGTTATTCCTAACTGCATAATTTATTTGGAAAACTGGAGTAAATCGATATTAATACACACATGGCGACCCATAAGTGCTTAATTCATTCCAGTTTATTAACATTAGAACATTAACATAATAGCCCCGGCGACAATTTCGAATTTTCTTTCCATTCTGTAAATCATTCAGCATGATCAAGCCTGATCATTAAACCTGTCAAATATATGTCTGACCTCACAGTTTCACTGTACACATTACATATTCATTGCTGCTAATCAGGTTTAATTTATTACTTAATCCTTGCGACAATATTATTCACGGATGTTGGTATCATCTGCGTCTATCTCTTTGCTTACATTTATGGGTTATTTTTCCCACGCTTACATAAGCTATATCCAGCTTTCGAGGCTCTCAAACTACCTGGTTTTGTGAGTTAGTCATCATTTGGACTTGACAGGGTGCACTAGTACAGTTGACTACCAAACATGAAAAATTCTTCTATTTATGTGGTTGTATATTATCTATCTTCAACTTGTGGTATTCTTATATCGTTTGCACCATTCACTACATCTGTATTTGTTTATTTGTTCTGTTTGTACCATGTTTAAGGACATATGTCGCAACGTTGGTTATTATTTTCTTTTTTCCCCTATGATTTGTTTATTGCTGACATAAAATGTCACGTTTCTGCATTGCCCGCTACATCTGTGATTACAGTCGTCACTTGCTGTTAAGTTAGTAAAGTCTAGATGGGCTTGCTGTTAAGTTAGTAAAGTCTAGATGGGCTTGCTGTTAAGTTAGTAAAGTCTAGATGGGCTTGCTGTTAAGTTAGTAAAGTCTAGATGGGCTTGCTGTTAAGTTAGTAAAGTCTAGATAGTCCTTTCTCCCAGCAAATGAATTTTAAACGTAAAAATTTACACTTTAAAAAAATAAAATCATAGGCTGTGCTTTTACATCGTTCAAATGTTTTCATCGCCCGTGTGATGCCGCGGCACACAAGGGATGCAAAGAATAGTACCACTGCAGCCTACATACAATGCATGTCGTAAGAGGCAACTGATGTAGGACCTAAGGAAGCTACCCTAGTAAACAAAAAGCATCGCAGAAATAGGATGTGCTGGCCTACGTGTATGCGCATAACTAGCACAGCATACAATTGCTATTAGACTCAGATCACATACAAATCACACAGAGTGGTTAAGAAGGCATCAATATGGAGCGTTCGAAGAAGAAATGTTTTCATAAAATGTTCACACACTTATAGTCTGTCCGTACAAGAAGCAGCAAGACATACATACATTTTAAAAATGATCTCTTTATCACACTGACCAAATAAGTATTTCAGATCAAATACAAATCACCCAAGCATGTAGCCACTCAGTGATACACTTATGTACCACACAACTATTCAACGAACCTGTTCACTGAAGTTACGGTTAAACATTTGTTCGTGGATACGCCAAGGGAGGTAACCAAACGAATCATTGTTAGGTACAAACAAGGTGTAGTTAGTGTTCATGGAATTAAGGTCGTATTGGTCATCTCTCTGGACGGAAATCAGGACGTTTGAGTAACTGAGGAAAAAAAATAAGAAAAAGTGTAACTTGTTGAGCATAAACAGCAAGAGAAGCTAAATAACAGTGACAATCATTCACACAGGGATGAAACTCTACGCTGGTTAAAGGAGACCTTAAGCAATACAATATATTAGAATATTTACCGACGGTCAGTTTCACTTTCGGCTTGGATTAGCATCATTGCACTCCTGACATTTCCATAGGTACTTCGAACTCATCCGCAATAATTTTTCCAGGGTACTTCGATTAATTGTGTCAGTTTGATGTACGAGTTCGTATACTGACGACGAGCTTACTTTGTGCGCAGGTCGCACTTTAGTTTCCTGATCACTTCAATCTTCAAACAGAACACTTGCATTCTGGATGTGATTTTTTAAAATTTAGCTGAATATCTTCTGTGGGATAATCACATATATTGTCCGCTCTGTCTATTGGCTGACCCTCTGATATGGCAGCAGTGTTGACCATTACGTGTGCTGAACGTCACGAGTAACAAACATTCACAACACGAGCAAGACATGCTTTTATTTTATCATAAATATCGTTTATCTGATAATTTATATTTCATAAAATTGTTACAAGAAACACAACCAACGATCCATTCCTTTCGTATTCCAAGGACGTTCGTATTCCAAGGACGTTCGTATTCCAAGGACGTTCGTATTCCAAGGACGTTCGTATTCCAAGGACGTTCGTATTCCAAGGACGTTCGTATTGCTAGGCCTGGCGATGGGTGTCGTAAGGACGTTCGTATTGCTAGGCCTGGCCATGGGTGTCGTAAGGACGTTCGTATTGCTAGGCTAGGCGATGGGTGTCGTAAGGACGTTCGTATTGCTAGGCCTGGCGATGGGTGTCGTAAGGACGTTCGTATTGCTAGGCCTGGCGATGGGTGTCGTAAGGACGTTCGTATTGCTAGGCCTGGCGATGGGTGTCGTAAGAAATGAGGGTCAGTGATTCGAACCCTGTGTTTGTCTATTTGTTTTTTCGGAAGCTCTTAAAACTTGTACACTGTTTATTTGTTGATCATGTTCTTTGCTTCCGCTGCTTCCTCTGGGATTTTTACCCCCCAAAAAACTCCTTGTTCTCATTATACAAACATCAGAGAATATATGAACTAATATATTATACATAAACAGACACTGACATTACTAAAAATGATTTGCTACCAGGCCATGCGCACTTGGCTTTGGTACTCTTTGCTAACACAAACACAGTTCTAACAAATAGAGAATAACTGGTGCCAGGAGTCTGTAGGTCATACTATAGATTGTTAGTTGGATCGTCCTAAAGAAACACGACGGAGCACGTCTTAACATTAGAGGGTGAATATAATATAGTTACGCAGAAGCGTAACCCCCAAACGAGTCCCAATTTGGGAAAATTAGATATGAAATAAAGCTTACACAAATGAAGTGCAGGAGGTGCTTGACATTCTTGATCGATAATCCATTAAAACAATACAAATATCACACATATCCAATAATCTGGTACGAACCAAAAATGTGTCGGGCCAAAGTTTTCCCAGTCAAGTCCACTATGTAAAAATGTGTCAGGCCAAAGTTCTCCCAGTCAAGTACACTTAAGTAAAAATGTATCAGGCCAAAGCTCTCCCAGTCAAGTACACTTATGTAAAAATGTGTGAGGCCAAAGCTCTCCCAGTCAAGTACACTTATGTAAAATTGTGTGAGGCCAAAGCTCTCCCAGTCAAGTACACTTATGTAAAATTGTGTCAGGTCAAAGCTCTCCGAGGCAAGTACACTTATGTAAAAATATGATGGGACAAAGCTCTCCCATGCATATACACTTATGTAAAAATGTGTCCGGCTAAAGCTCTCCTAGTCAAGTACACTTTTGTAAAAATGTGTCCGGCTAAAGCTCTCCCAGTCAAGTACACTTATGTAAAAATGTGTGAGGCCAAAGCTCTCCCAGTCAAGTACACTTATGTAAAATTGTGTGAGGCCAAAGCTCTCCCAGTCAAGTACACTTATGTAAAAATGTGTCAGGCCAAAGCTCTCCCAGTCAAGTACACTTATGTAAAAATGTGTGAGGCCAAAGCTCTCCCAGTCAAGTACACTTATGTAAAAATGTGTGAGGCCAAAGCTCTCCCAGTCAAGTACACTTATGTAAAAATGTGTCAGGCCAAAGCTCTCCCAGTCAAGTACACTTTTGTAAAAATGTGTCAGGCCAAAGCTCTCCCAGTCAAGTACACTTTTGTAAAAATGTGTGCTGCCAAAGTTCTCCCAGTCAAGTACACTTATGTAAAAATGTGTCGGGCCAAAGCTCTCCCAGTCAAGTACACTTATGTAAAACAAAAACTGTCGCTACTGCCTGTACAGCTTCTTGGACGATGTAAGACAGGAGGAACTTCCACCAGTGTTATTTAATGTCCGCATGGCTAATGCAGTCGCCGGGAAACTGTTCATGTTATGATGTTTTCTTTATGCCCTCAGCAGAAACAAAACCTCGTTGGGCTTACCGTGGATTGAACACGGGTCTTCCACATGAGAGCCGCGTTCTAATCTATTCGGACAGACGTTCCACTGTGTGATATCCACATATCCACTAATGTGATATCCACATATCCACTAATGTGATATCCACATATCCACTAATGTGATATCCACATATCCACTAATGTGATATCCACATATCCACTGTGTGATATCCATATATCCCCTAATGTGATATCCACATATCCACTAATGTTATATCCATATATCCCCTAATGTTATATCCACATATCCACTAATGTGATATCCACATATCCACTAATGTGATAACCGAAAAGATTCAGACAGTTTAAGTAAGGTTAAAGGCTATGAAAGCAGTCCTCAGTAAATAAAAACTGAAGATACAAACACTGCACTATTAGAAGCAAATAATAGAACAGCACAAGCCGTAGAATGACAAATAAATCGACTACATGAGGTATTACAAAATACAAGAGCAGCTCCTGACCGAATAGATTAGAGCGCGCCTCACTTGTGGGAGACACGTGTGCAATTGACGGTAAGGCCAATGAAATTTTCTGTTTTGGGTATAAAAAAAATCCTAACATGTACAGCTTCACGGCGACTGCACTAGCTATGCAGCCATTAAATTCCTCAGGTTCTCGTCCCACCTGTCCTACACCGCCCTGAAAAGCTTTTACAAATAAAAAAAAAAATTCTTTTTCAAAATACGGACTTTAAGGACACCTATATTTTACCATTATCAAGCTTGTCACAAAATTGAATCAGAAGTTTCATTAACAATTGCGCTAGCAAACATGAGTCATGTTTTAGCAGATTATGTGTGGAATACATGAGAAGATATTTATAGCTATATAAATACAATATGAAAAAACATAAAATGTACAGTCCAGACAATGCTACAGATTAAGAATTAATGGCATGTGTTAGGAATTAATGACTCATGACAAGAATAAATGGCTGAAGTTAAAATATTAGTTGAACAAGTGGGGACTGCCTAGAGTAGTTGATAGTAGCTCGGCCTGCTAGCTGTGAGACGCCTCAAAGCTCGGGTTCGAACCTACTATCCGGCATTTGTTCGAGTCCCTGGTCTTACTCAGGACGATAACATGAGTACCTCTGAAGTCGGAGAAAATCTGCCTGTATGGCGAGGGAATACTAATTACGAGTACATTAAGCACACGGCTGCCAGTGTAAAGTAATTTACAATGTGCACGCTGCTGCCATTGTAAGAAATTGGAAAAACAGATTTTCACGCAAAAATCAGTTTCAGAGAGATGAAACTTCGTCTGAGTTGAAAGCGGACAAAAGAGAAAAAAAAAAAAAAAAAAGTTGAACAAGTTAAGAACTAAGACAGTTTACAAAACTGATATAACAACAATAATGAATAGAAAACTAGCAATAGTAGTTCATTTCTAACACACACATAAACACACACATAAACACACACACACACACACAAGTATATACACACACTACACATACCACATACAAATATAAGTATAGATATATAGCCAGCTGCACGTGCAGACATGTTTCCAGACATGTTCATACATGCTACATAGTTTTATTGCAGTCTTCCCCTATACCGATAGTAGTAATACTTTCAGCAAGACTTACGTAGCCTCGTTCCTGATGGCTATGTCCTCCGCAATGGTCTGTGTAGGAGTGTGTAACAACATGTCAATCACATGTATCACCCCGTTGTTGCAGTAAATATCCTGAAGATAGACTTTGCTGATCACGTGACCACCGATCACAGTAATGGCTGTAAAAATGTGACAAACATAAAACTATTACACGTTATCTCAACCTTTAGTAGCAATATATGTGATATTTACATACGAGTATATAATGATGAACATAATGATGGCAATTATTTTCGTTTTAATTCTTTTGTGAAACACTTTCGACTGTATATGTGATGTCTGGTGTATAGGACGTCTGAATATTTTTGCTTGTTTTGTATCCTTCACTTGGTGAAGACATTTTGTTAAAACGTCGCTCTATCTTGTTTTTGTATTTTGTAAAACTACATGACTTTGTTTTTACGCGTTTCGCCTTTGCTACATAGTTTTACTATAGTCTTTACTTATATCGATAATATTATTGTAAAATAGACAATAGACTGAATCACTGCAGGCGTCAACAATTTGCAGAATTACACTTGTCTTCGTTCCGCGGCACATGGGTGTCGTCGGCACAGAGGGGGGCAGACAGGCTGGCCGCTACATCAGAGGGTCCGCCAATGGACAGAGCTGACATCTTGAACGCCCTCATAGAGTGTGGTCGCAGATAGGATTTTCATCTAAACCAATCCACGTCAACTACAAGATTGCGGAAACTGGGTTTGAAGATTGGTGCGGCAAGAAAAGAGCAGTACGACAGGTATACAATTAGGCTCATCAATCAAAATCGATGGACGCTATTGGATATATTGCGAAGGAGATCGAAGCACCTATGGACATGTCCGGGCTGCAATGAAGATATTCCAAACTGAAACTGAAACTGAAATACTATTTAAAAAATAAAGAAGTAAAGAAACCGTTTTTATATCATGCCTTGTAGTTGGAAATACATTATAAAGTCAGTATTGTACATCAGATTTTCATCATCTTTCGAGGGAAAAGTTCTTACTGTTGATTAGTGATTAGTAAGGATCATCAACATTGCTCTCTGGACATGTCCATAGTTGCCCAGATCTCCTCATCAACATTGCTCTCTGGACATGTCCATAGTTGCCCAGATCTCCTCATTACCATTGCTCTCTGGACATGTCCATAGTTGCCCAGATCTCCTCATCACCATTTCTCTCTGGACATGTCCATAGTTGCCCAGATCTCCTCATCAACATTTCTCTCTGGACATGTCCATAGTTGCCCAGATCTCCTCATCAACATTGCTCTCTGGACATGTCCATAGTTGCCCAGATCCCCTCATCAACATTTCTATTAGCGTAAGGTGACTGATCATTCCAGTTCTGTGTTGATTATTTCATTACACGTCTTGTTCTTTTTTTTCTTTCTTCAAGCTTGTTTTGCCTCACAGCGTTTGAATAAGAAGATATTTATAGAAAAAGGTTTTCGTGTGTGCTTCATAAACAGTTTTGTTTCGGCGTCTTTCAGTTTCAGTTTGGAATATCTTCATTGCACTCCATTGTACCGTTCTTTTCTTGCCACACCAATCTTCAAACCCAGTTCTCGCAATCTAGTAGTTGACGTGGATTGGTTTAGATGAAGGTCATTTCTGCGGCCGCGCTCTATGAGGACGTTCACGATGTCAGCTCTGTCCATTGGCTGGCCCTCTGATATAGCGGCAGAGCCAGCCAGTCTGTCTGCTCTCTCATTGCCAACGACACCCATGTTTATCTCTTAGGTCACATTTTGCGTGTTCGGTCTTTTGCCTTGTATCGGAGTAACATTGTTCTTTGAAGCTCACTGTCTGTTTTTAATCTGCTTATGTGGACGAACCATTTAATTTTGTTCTTTCTTGATGAAGTTTAGTACTGATGTTGTACCCCTTTTCCACCGTGATCTCTTCATTTCTAATCCGATCTCATCTTGATACTCCCAGCGTTCTGCGTAGACACTTCATCTCTGTCATCACTAGTTTCCTTCTATCATTTGATGTCAGCGTCCAGGTTTGGCAGTGATAGGTGGGAGAAATAGTGTGTTTAACAATGTTCTTTTAGTGTTCATGGGGACATGTTTGCATTTCAATCGTCTTGTACCACTAGCAAAGTGTTCATCTCTGACAGTTCCGATATCACTGTCATCTCATTTACTCTGTATAGAGATCGCAATTCCTACGTGTCGCTTCAAAAATAATCGTTACTATTATTGTTAATGTGTAAGGAGATGACCGATTAGCCCGATTTAAACACGGAAATGCCATGGGTATTTTGGGTACATACACTTTTAGCTTTTACCTCTAACCACTATAGCTTCTACCCCTAACGATGTCGACATTACTGCCACTAACACCAGCTCTATCACTAATGTTGTTGTTACAATCATCTACCATCACTACTGTTACTACCACCCTCTCATTTACAGCTACTGCTACTACCGTCAGTTACCAGGAAAAACCATCAACTGATATTATAAGAACTAGGATTGCTAATAGAGCTACCATAACCAACAATACATACACCAACAACAACAGTCAACTTACTTGTGCTTCTCTCCTTGCGCATGACAGTGATAACTTTGTCCGACAAAGTGTGCAGTACCATGTGATTAGTGATCAGACTGGTTGAGTAATGCCCAACAACAACATGTCCTTTCAGTATCTAAGAGGAAGAACATATATATATATAGTGGACTTGAGAAAAGCCAGTATATAGAGTCTAGAAGCATAAGAGCAGTGTCCAATGTGTCCAACGACTTCATTGCACCGGGTTTCTCTATATGACTCCGTCCCTGTCGTCAAAGATGGCATGACATCTGCCGTGAGCATTGTCCAAAGCACGAACTTCGTAGCTCCGGCAACATTCCTAGGGATCACATGAAAAAATTGCACACGTGTCTCGGTCCGGATTAGAACTCATAATCTTATGGAAAAATACTGACAGCACTTGGTCATTGAGACCCCCATAAGAGTAGATTGTTGTCCAAGAAGTCGCAAAATACAGATAAAGAGATAAAGACATTCAACACTTTTCTTGAACAAATCGACTCATTTATCAGAGAAAAACAATCAGATGGCTTTGACCTGGATGTCACGAGCTCTCAAATGATCAGTGCTATTGAATGGAGTGGTTACAGGGGTCATATAAAGTTTGTGTTTATCACGCACATGGTGACAAAAACGGTCACTAACATTTTAGCCAGTTTTGCCTATATAAGCCGTATTGCAACGATTACAAATGCTGGCATAGATAATGTTGAGAGGTTCAAATGTATCCATCTTCAGTTTAATAATCGTCATGTTACACTTTCGTACACAAGCTACATGTCTCTTCCGTATTTCAAATAAAAAATGTGTACAGCAGGTAATTCTCAAGTGTTGCATGCATCTCTTAATAATTGCTGTTGTGTATTTGATGGTATCAGTGGCAGTTATTTGATGATGCACCAACCTCTTCTATTATGTCCAGCTGCATTCATTTTTTGTGTGTCATGAACACACATGTGTCACACACTTTTCTGTTTCGTTTCTTATACAGTTCCTTCTCTATTCGCATTTAGTTTTTCGATTGTTTTCTGTTCTTGAAATATACACTTCGATCAGAAGTATTTTTTCTACTTCATTCATATGAGTTAAGAGCCACGAGAGCGTAACGTTCACTAAACTTAAGTAGGCAACGTAATCCAAGGATTGAAATCGATCGCAAGAATAGTAATTTTATTTTAACCGGAACTGCTCTCAGTTCGACCTAGTTACAACTGGATACGGTACGCCGAATCTAGCCAGCAATGGCGAAATGTGGGAGGGCCATTCAGAATCAGGACTGTTTGATTCTGGGCACGACTTTGCTAGCGCATTTCCACCATGTTTGGTCGGGTATTTTCCGGTTTCGTTTGCCGAGCTACTGAGTTAGTGCTTGAGCAACACTATGAGCTATGAATGTTACATGGAATGGTTTTTGATGTGTCAACCGTGCGTTTGTTGTGTGTATTCAGAAAATGGCGGACAGCGGTTATGACGAACCGACTCAATCTGCCGTATGCAGTGATATTTTGTGTGCAAAAAGCTGGATTTTGCCGCGATTTGTTTCCTTCGACATGAATTGCAATTCAAGTGATGAACAGTTTTGTGTTGACACTTTAGTGACGGCCATATGCATTTATGCGGTGCAGGTTGCTTTTGTGGCGGTCTCGCTGTTTCATTCTGGAATTAGTTCACACAGGAGACAGTTCACAGTTGTTAGCATTTCGTGTGATTTTCGTTGGCACAGGAACGCAACAATTATGGGGTGACCCGTGAAGTTGAAATTGTACTTATGAACTATGTTAATGGCTGACCAGACATTTCTCTGATTTCATCAGCTATCCTGAACTTGTGCTATTTTATGTTCATTATTTATACCAAAGAAATACTAGAAAGTAAAAGCAGGCGGCTTGATGTTTGACCACCTAACTCATCTTGTGCCGTTGATCAATAAACCTTATGGTATGAAAATGGGCTATGTACTCGTACACTCTTCATTCTAAAATACATTTGTTTCTTCACTCTGATATACCTTTATTTTTCTTATTGTATTCTAAACTGTTTGTTTTCATTCTGATGTTTGAGCTATTGAAGTTCGTACCCAAGTACTTATTTGTTTATATTCTTTTGACTTTCATATTATCTACTTGTATCTACTTATCTTATATTATCTACTTGTATCTACTTATCTTATATTATCTACTTGTTTTCATTCAACAATATTGTGGGCGTCTGTAGCTTAAACGGAAGTGAGCTCGATCACAACAGTGAACCTGGTTCAAACTATGCGGCCAGCAGTTTGGAAGCTAATTTGTTAGCGTGGATTTTTACTAACCTTAAAAATATACCTCGCCTTTCAGAAAGCAATGGCAAAGTACTGAACGTATAAATGGTGTCTAGAAAATCAACGACTCGTTTACTGGTGGTTGATGGCTAAGTCCTGCATAGGATATACCACGATTTTCATTTTCATTGCATGTATTCAACTTTCATGTTATTTTCCTAACTTGCTATTTTCATATATTATGTCTTTTCTAGACTGATATGTAACCCAATTTTTACTATTGATTCCAATAAGTGTTTGAGAGTTCTCACGGTGTCTTTGTTCATTGTGTTCTATTACATCTATTTTATCTGCATAACCAACTATTCTTGTTTTTTGTGTATCTGTAGCACCATATTCCTGTACCTTCCTTGTTAGTTTGTCAGTGCTATGTTCAATAAAGGACTGCAGACAGGGGGGCATCACTTTGTTTTAAACACGTCCTTTTCTAAAAGGTTGTCTGATGTTGTACCTTTATATATAGTTATGCTACACGTATGCTTCATGCATAATCGAGTCATGCTGACTAACTTGTTTGATGTTCACGTTTTCTGCATGATATTTCACAAGATATATCTATGAATACTATCATATGGTTTTATGAAATCCACAAAAATATTTATCCAAGTAAAACACATAAGATAAATTAAAGGTACATGAGAGCTGCGAACTTTCAGTCAATTTATTTGTATGGATCTGAATGCTGAAGAAAAACAGAGCAAGAAACATTTAGACTGTCATTATACTATACAACCTAACTGAGAAAATAATAGAATATTTTGATCTGAAACAAATTAGCATCGAATAACTGCTCAACAGGTACAATCAGGAAGAACACATTCTCAGAAGTGATTCAGAGACCGTAACTCCAAAACTGCGATGCATTTAACACCTGCGTTAAGACGCAGGAAGGACAGAAAAAGGACTAGCTGGAGGAGGACAACAGAGAAGAAAACGTACAGCCTGGGTCAGTTAAGAGTCTTCATAGGATGACCACTGACAGAGTAAGAAATGTGTTGTCATCCTTCAAGACGCCACAAGGCGTGACCAACTATTGGCTGATTTGCTGATCCATGTCCAGGGAAGAGAAGAAGAGTATATATAAATATATATATCTATGTATCTTGGGGACAAACAAATAAAAGAACATAATTTTTTTTTCGTAACAATGCTAAAAATGCATACACTTACGTACCAGTACCTAGGTGTCTTATTATTGTTATTGAAAATCAACCTGACTGCCTACCTTAAGAAAGCGTCTGATCACTTTGCATCATTGCCTTAATGGTATCTCGATGTTCGTCAAAGACAGAGTTAGAAGGCAGAAATGCTGTTAAAGTTTCTGATTCTAGGCTAAATATGTGTCTCAGGTCTCCAATGCTCGTGCCGATAACGTCATAAATACGTCTAAAGTGAGTAGTAAATAACAGAAGGAGTGTTAAGTACATTATTATTATTATTATTATATATATATATATATATATATATATATAACACAATGTTTAGCAACATACAAAAGTAACTAGATTTCATGTATATTAGTAACACTAGATTTCATGTATACAATGTAACATAGATTTCTATTGTATACAATAAGTAACTAGATTTCATGTATACAATTAAGTAACACTAGATTTCATGTATACAATTAAGTAACACTAGATTTCATGTATACAATTAAGTAACACTAGATTTCATGTATACAATTAAGTAACACTAGATTTCATGTATACAATTAAGTAACACTAGATTTCATGTATACAATTAAGTAACACTAGATTTCATGTATACAATTAAGTAACACTAGATTTCATGTATACAATTAAGTAACACTAGATTTCATATGAAATACAATTAAGTAACACTAGATTTCATGTATACAATTGGACACAATTAGCGTGTCATTTGAGGATCCGTTAACATGTAGATCACTATCATATAGCTCATATGTTCCCAAAGTAGGTGGTATCCCCCACCCCGTAGACCATGAAGCCTTCTAGGTGGCGATAGTGGGTTCAGAAGCATTGGGGGGGGGGGCGTTCAGGCGATCTAGGGGTCGGTGGAGTCTCATATAAGAAATTAATAATATTACTAATTTAAAAATAAATTATTTTCGTGATTTTGCGATTGAATAACTGTGTTCAAGATGAAGTACATATGGACCGCTACTTTGTCAAGAATTTAACGACATAAGCAGTAATGTATCATTAATTGCTATTGACGTCAAATATATACACAACGTCTTGAGCAAGGAACACTGTTGTAAGGAGAGGACAAAATGTAGGAACCTATGATATAACTTTATCCAATGACATAATTCTAAAGAATTGGTCATTTATGACTCATGAGAATTTGAAGCTTATATCAAGATCGTATGTTCTTTGATAGAAGAATAACTATCATGTTATATATAGCCTGATATTATATTATGAATAGACACAGGAAAAGTAAAGCTCCCAGGAGACCGGGGTTCAATCCACGGTAAGGCAAATGAGTTGTTTCCGTCGAGGGCATAAAGAAAACATCATAGCCTGAACACTTTCGCGGCAACTGCACTATATTATATATATATGATAGTCATACAGGAAAACATGCACACACATACACACACACATATGCACACACATACAAGCACACACACACACACATAATACCGCTTACTTCAGTGCAGGAATATCACTCATCGCTTCCCAGATGGTGAAGTTAATACTAAGTAAGTTGTCAAGAAGATGAACAACACCATTAGTAACACCAATATCGGTAACAGATACTCTTGATCGTATTTTCTTGTCTGCTGTTTCCAAGTAGATCTCTATAAGAAAAACAATCAATTTTACAAATATTCTGTTTGACTAAATTATCATTTTTATTGCTACTCTGATACAGTGTATACCTGTTCTTCACTATCATCTAGTGCCATGCCAATAAACGTTCGCCATCATTGTCATCATTCATCATCATTTGTGGGCGTCTGTAACTTAAGCGGTAGTGTGCTCGGTTCATAACCCAAGCGTACCTGGTTCCAACTCGGCGGCAGGTAGTTTCGAAGCAAATTCGTTTCCGTTAGATTTTTACGAATGGTAAAAAATATACTTCACCGTTCAGAAAGCAATGGCAAACTACTGAAAAGAATACATGGTGCCTAGAAAATCAACAATTCGTTTCTGAGGTTGATGGCTACGTTCTGTATAGAAGATACACTGAATATATAGATAATTCTTCAAGCGAACGAAAGGAAGGAAAGTTACGTCCTGTAAAGCATATGTCACGATTTTCATTTTTCATCATTTTTTGCCATCTTACACGACCACCAGAGTTCCTGATCAGTTCTGTGTTCTTTTCTCGATCAGGTCTGTGTTCTTTTCTCGATCAGTTCTGTGTTCTTTTCTCAATCAGGTCTGTGTTCTTTTCTCAATCAGGTCTATGTTCTTTTCTCAATCAGGTCTATGTTCTTTTCTCGATCAGGTCTATGTTCTTTTCTCGATCAGGTCTATGTTCTTTTCTCGATCAGGTTTATGTTCTTTTCTCGATCAGGTCTGTGTTCTTCTATCGATCAGGTCTGTGTTCTTCTATCGATCAGGTCTATGTTCTTCTATCGATCAGGTCTATGTTCTTCTATCGATTAGGTCTGTGCTCTTCTATCGATCAGGTCTGTGTTCTTCTATCGATCAGGTCTGTGTTCTTCTATCGATCAGGTCTGTGCTCTTCTATCGATCAGGTCTATGTTCTTCTATCGATCAGGTCTATGTTCTTCTATCGATCAGGTCTATGTTCTTCTATCGATCAGGTCTATGTTCTTCTATCGATCAGGTCTGCGTTCTTCTATCGATCAGGTCTGTGTTCTTCTATCCATCAGGTCTGTTTTCTTTTCTCAATCAGGTCTGTGTTCTCTCCACAACGCCACGGTACCAAGCCATTCAATTATTAACCTATTTGCTTTTCTCATGCCCACCTCCAACAAAGTGTGTCATTTGTATAGTCTGTCCATTAATTCGTGAGCACGTTTGAAATTGATTTTCTCGAAAACTACCTGTTGGATCTCAGTGATTTTTGCAAGCAGCCTTAGAATATCCATGACGCTAGAGAAATATTTTTTTCCAAGAAAATTTGATGTAGTTTGAAATATTTCTTCTTCAGGTTATATTAAAATCAACCTCACCGGATTGTACACAATAGTAACAGATCTACGGTACACAGACGCGTTGTTCTAAAAATGCATTATGGTAACATTGAAATATCGTGCGTAAACAACAATTTCACGGGAATTCCCGTGCACCTAACCCAGTCGACTTTGAAAGCGGAAAGCATATGACGTTATAATTGGGATACCGCTGTATAGTCATAGGTGTATCTCGCTATTTGTATGAAGCTATTGTATCATATTTGTTGGCTTATCAAAACTGACATTGATATCACATTCATAATGAGTCTGAAGTGCACATTTATAACAATGCAAAAGGTTACAGTTTTACTATACCAACACTTCCGTAGGGAATCTAAGAGAGGTCATCTATATTGCGATATTCATAACCCTGAGAAACGAACGCAACTGGCGCTTGGTCTGAATAGAGAATCCTTTTCCGATGGATTAAACAGGACACAAAGTGCACTAATATCAAGCAAGGAAGGAAAACAACAATTGACGACTTTGACATAGATGTCATAAGACGGAGCTCTTGAAAATGTTTGCGACAAATCAACTTGTTACTCTCAGGAAACTGAAATTAAAACTGCAATCAGATTGCAGCATAGACATTTCTAAAAGTACTCTATGGAAAATTGTAAGAGCCGCCGTCTTCACCTTCAGAAAACTATAGGCGGCAGGAATATTATTTGTGAAAAGCCACATTTAATTGCTGCCCGAAGTAAATACCTGAGGCAGATCCGTGAGCGGCGGAGGCAAGGCTATGATATTGTATATTTGGACGAATCCTGGGTCAATGCTCACCACACCAATGCTAAAGAATGGCAATCAGTAGACGGTGAACAGAAAAGAAAAATACCAAGCAGCAAAGGCCAGCGTATTATACTAACACATGCAGGAAGTAGTGAAGAAGGTCTTGTCCATGACGCTGGACTTATTTTCCAATCAAAAGTACCGACGGTAGGGACTACCACACAGAAATAAATGGACATATTTTCAGGCACTGGATGGAGAAAGATCTACTTCCAATTCTAAACAGACCATCATGCTTGGTAATGGATAATGCATCCTATCACAACGCAGTATCAGCGGAAGACAAAGTACCAACTGCATTAAATACAAAAGATCAAATTAGGACTTGGCTTGCTAAGTAAAATGTCAGCTTCGATGATACATATTTGAAACCCGAGTTGTTGCACCTGGTGAGGATGACAAATAAGACAAAGGTGTTTCATATTGACAAAATCATTGCGGAATACGGCCACACGTCTTTGCGACTACCTCCATATCATGCTCAATCCGATAGAGCTTGTCTGGGCTAAAGTAAAAGGGCAAGTTGCCGAACAGAACAGGACGTTTAAAATGTGTGATGTTGAAGTTCTGACACGTGAGTCCTTCTCAATGATAGACATGCAGTTCTGGAAGAAGTGTGTTGAACATGTGCTCCGAGAGGAAGACGAGTACTGGCACCGAGATGGATTACAATTTGTCCAGCCAGTAACAATTATCAACCTCATGGAATCGTCAGATTCGGGATGATACAAATCATATTTTGATTACAGACTGAGAAATATCAACGTATACATTTCCATATCCAAATGCGTCTACCATCATACAATTTGTGGTGAAGTTAAGACACCCTGGGGTCTAATGGTGACCGAAGGGAGGACTAACTGTTGCATATTGTATCCAAGTTCACGATTGCACATAAAGGGCAACACACTTAATTACTTGACCTATCAAGTTAATATGGAGATACACCTATGAATAGAATTGACATGGACAAATTCTAGGGATACTGTAAAATCTAAAATTTGAGCCCCGTATTTGCAATTGTCATAAAAGATCAAAGGAATTCGCCGATGTGCAAAATCCGTAGCATCTATGGACTACTGGTTAGCTTTATTTTAGCGTCATGGATATTCTAAGGCTGCATGCAAAAAATCACTGAGATCCAACAGGTAGTTTTCGAGAAAATCAATTTCAAACGTGCTCACGAATTAATGGACAGACTATACCAAAATTGTTCACTTTTTTTCTCCTCATAACATGCTTTACAAATTTTGACTGTCTACTTCTAATTTCTCTAACCAACTTCTAGTTTTCTTTTCTTTCTTGAAGGACTGTCTTTTCTGTTTCTCCGTGGTAGTCTTTGACTTTACCCCAGAATATACATCTTCACTACCATTAGATGTATCACAGCTTGTCTGCTTGTAATGCATGTTTTACAATACAAATGTTTGATTATAGCAACACATGTTCTATGTATCATTTCAACATTCTCTCACTTCGCCTGACATCTTTTCTTGTCGATCATTATCTACTTCTCTGAAATGTTGCAAGCTATTATGTTAAATATTATTCGTGTTTCATTTCAGTTTTCCTTTTCTTATGCATATTTTCCTCTCTGTAATCATATTTTCTCATTTGTGTGTGTTTTTCCCTTTACATTTGTGTGTGTTTTTCCCCTTACAAATATGTATGTGTATGTGTGTGTTCAAGTATCTTATATATATAAGACAAAGATGAATGGAATTGTATGTCTGTCCCAATTGTTTAAAAATATCCGGACATCCTACGAACTTCAAATTTGACAAAAAGGTAGCTTTCATAGATATGAAGAGGGAAAAATGATCAAACTAGACTTTTTGTACGTTTCTATAAAGATATTCCAACACGGTCATTCTGTGTAGAAATCGCCGAAACTGTCTATCCATGTTTTCACGACGTTCGCGGCCGCGTGATGCGCAAAGCGATCATGTTGTTATAGTCCGGTAACTTCTTTCGAACATCACACGAATACTAATATATTTATTGGTATTTGAACATCTGCATCCTGACTGCTATCATGAAGACAACATGTTCAATCTCACATTCGGCCAATTTTTATTTAAAAAAAAATATTTGTTAAACACATCGATAATTTAATAACCTGAATAAATTTAATATGCCAATTTTTATTTTCAACTTTTACTGGCAATTGAAATGAGGGACATTTTAATCTTATGAGGCCAACAGACAAAGTTTTCAAACTTTCATAGAGACAAAGCGTATTGTGTATTTAATGGGGAAGAAGCCGATTTTGAGGCAACGGGCATGTTTCTATAAGAGACTTTACGAATAGATTTTAAACTAAATTCCCAGTGCAAAGAACGGCTAAAACTGCTAGCAATCGGCCAATGAAAAAAAAATTAACACATCTATACGTTAATAATCTGAATAAATTTAATTTGCCAATTGTTATTTTTCAACTTTCATGGGAATTCAATTGCATCAGGTTTTACTGGCAGTCAGAATGAGTGACAGTTTAATCTTACGTGGTCAACCGAAAGCTTTTCCACCAAGCATGAAAATAAAACGTCTGCTTGATATGCTAGTAGATGTACCAACTATAATATGTACTTATGCCTCTGGGTGAATATCTATTTTGATGTCATACGGGTGACAGGGGACGGGACATTCATCCCGCGCGAAGTAAGATCAGCGATAAAGGATAACAAATGTAACTTTAAAAGTGTTGAAATATTACAACTAGATTTAAACTAAATTCCCGTTCGAAGAACGGGTAGAACTGCAAGTGTGTATATATATATGTATGAATTTATGTGTGCGCGTGAATGCTTGTGCACTTATATGTGTTTGTTCATGACTGTGTCCAAATAAATGTATTTACTGCACGGTTTCGCTATGTAATGTTTGTACAAACATTCATCCCCACCTCCTTCATTGCGTATAACTGTCAATGTGAGGTTGTCCGTAGACATGGTCAGCCTTCTTCCATCATACAATGCAGCAGCATCAAGAGATTGTCCAAACATGATGTGCTGACCGACAATCTGAAAATACAGAATTAATTATTATTTCTAACCAGGGCCGCCGTGCGGTATGGTGACATTTTGGGAAAGTGTGCTTCCAAGATAAGTAATATCGTATGTTCAATTCTTTCAGTTTCTTGCCATTAATTGTAATATTTATTTAAACTAACAAAAAAGACAATACTTAATTTATATATACATAGATATAAACATTAACAAACATACGGGAACAGGCATTCATATACATACTAACACACAAGCAGCAAACAGATATACTAAAACTGGCACAACAAACCACTATTCGCTTCGTTAAGAAATTTTCTATGTGCTTTCTCAATTAACTAGTTCTTAATCTATTTGACCTATCTCACTGCTATCTCTCCTCTCGTTTGTTCCATCTACTATTTCCATCAGTCTCCATCTACCTTATTTATACCTTACCTTGGTATAATGGTCAGACGCGTAGAGTGGTCTTTGCCAGAATAATGGAGACTTAGAGAAAGCAGAATCACTGGGAATGAACATTGTAAGTGTCAAAGTAGCCAGCCTGTCCATTTGACCTTCTGTTAACACTTTGATGCATTTGTTGAACATTCTAGAAAATATAGAGATGGGTTAATCAAAGGAAAATGTCTGACATTTCTGAATGTTTTCAAACATATATTTAAGAAATTACATTATAATAGCATAATTTTTAATCTCTGGAATTTTATACAATTGATTCATTAATAGGCAATTATGTGTTCAATGCAGTTGGGTTGGCAACAAAGTTAGATACAGAAACGTCGACATATTTTTTTCAACAAGTTACTGGGAGAGAAATCGAGGATTGATGTGGAAATGCTGTATTTAATGATCTTAACATGTATAGGTCCTGCCTCTGACTGAATTATTGGCCTCTCCCAAAACACTTCTAAGGATAAATTATGAAATGGAATCCGAGAAGAAAGAAGGGTAGGGAAAAAACTAGTGAGACATGAAGACGAACTGTAGACAGAGAAAGAGAAAAGACAGGAAAGACATAGAAAGAACTAAGCTGACTTCAAGACAGATCTAGTTGTATGAAATTTTGTACAACAAATTTAAAATTGGCACAACTAGCCTGTGCCACTGTGAAAAGGCGAACATGACATCAGAGCACATACTGCAAGACTGCCAGTTGTTAGCAGGAATGAGAAACGAAACCTGGCCAGATAACAGTTTCGCGAGAAGCTGTACGGATGGACAGAGTCCCTAAAAACAACAGCAGAATTCATTAAAAAATTTGGTCTATCGGTCTAGACAGAGATAGAGAGAGAGAGAGAAAGCGAGAACGAGAGAGAGAGAGAGACGGAATGAAATTTGTTGATGCCTTATGCTTCAAAGGAATTCAAAAGAAGAAGACAAAGTAGAAATGTATATCCAGTGCATGTCATACAATTTTAGTATGTTCTGGGAACATTGTATCATTTCAATATGTTCTGGGAACATTGTATCATTTCAATATGTTCTGGGAACATTGTTTTATTTCAATATGTTCTGGGAACATTGTATCATTTCAATATGTTCTGGGAACATTGTATCATTTCAATATGTTCTGGGAACATTGTATCATTTCAATATGTTCTGTACAAGTAATAACATTTTAAATGTTAAAGAAAATTCATACTATCGAAATATGTTTACAGAGAATCTTACCATCCTCGCATAAACAGGGACTGTCACATATAACACTTCTAAGTTCAAATGACATCATCAACCACTGTAAATTAAAACCATCACCAACAACAATAAGACTGATGCATAATCTTCGTACCTTGTTGAGTTAATGTTATCATCAAAAGTAATCTGTGCAGCGTTGTGGTAGACGTATAGAAGAAGATTGTCGATAACATGGATGACTCCATTTATGGTGGGAATATTTGGTTTGACTACTCGAGCATGTACCCGATTGTTGACCACGTACACTGAAATAGAGAAAATGGGAACTATCAAGAGCAGTCTTACTCATCGCTCAATCCTCACTCGAGCAGTCTTACTCCATCGCTCACTCGAGCAGTCTTGCTCCATCGCTCACTCGAGCAGTTTTTCTCCATCGCTCACTCGAGCAGTCTTGCTCCATCGCTCACTCGAGCAGTCTTGCTCCATCGCTCACTCGAGCAGTCTTGCTCCATCTCTCACTCGAGCAGTTTCTGCATCCTCACTAATTAACATACCCATAAGTTAACCTACTGATTACTAATTAACATACTCACTCACTAATTAACATACTACCTTACTAATTAACATACTAACACTACTGCACTAATTAACATATCGCTCACTAATTAACATACTCACATAATACTACTACAATTAACATACTCACCATAATTAACATTCCTACTAATTAACATACTCCACTAATTAACATACTCACTACTAATTAACATATTCACTCATTAACATACTCACTTACAATTAACATACTCACCCACTAATTAACATACTCACTTACTAATTAACATACTCACCATAATTAACATACTCACTACTAATTAACATACTCACCACTAATTAACATACTCACTCACTAATTAACATACTCACCCACTAATTAACATACTCACTCACTAATTAACATACTCACTCACTAATTAACATACTCACTACTAATTAACTACTCACTCACTAATTAACATACTCACCCACTAATTAACGTACTCACTCACTAAATTAACATACTCACTCACTAATTAACGTACTCACTCACTAAATTAACATACTCACCCACTAATTAACGTACTCACTCACTAAATTAACATACTCACCCACTAATTAACGTACTCACTCACTAAATTAACATACTCACCCACTAATTAACGTACTCACCCACTAATTAACATACTCACCCACTAATTAACGTACTCACTCACTAAATTAACATACTCACCACTAATTAACTATCTCACTCACTAAATTAACATACTCACCCACTAATTAACATACTCACCCACTAAATTAACATACTCACCCACTAATTAACATACTCACTCACTAAATTAACATACTCACCCACTAATTAACTTACTCACTCACTAAATTAACATACTCACCCACTAATTAACGTACTCACTCACTAAATTAACATACTCACCCACTAAATTAACATACTCACTCACTAAATTAACATACTCACCCACTAAATTAACATACTCACTCACTAAATTAACATACTCACCCACTAAATTAACATACTCACTCACTAAATTAACATACTCACCCACTAAATTAACATACTCACTCACTAAATTAACATACTCACCCACTAATTAACATACTCACTCACTAAATTAACATACTCACCCACTAATTAACATACTCACTCACTAAATTAACATACTCACCCACTAAATTAACATACTCACTCACTAAATTAACATACTCACCCACTAAATTAACATACTCACCCACTAATTAACATACTCACCCACTAAATTAACATACTCACCCACTAAATTAACATACTCACCCACTAAATTAACATACTCACTCACTAATTAACATACTCACTCACTAAATTAACATACTCACCCACTAAATTAACATACTCACCCACTAAATTAACATACTCACCCACTAAATTAACATACTCACCCACTAAATTAACATACTCACCCTAAATTCATACTCACCACTAAATTAACATACTCACCACTAAATTAACATACTCACCACTAAATTAACATACTCACCACTAATTAACATACTACCCACTAATTAACATACTCACCCACTAATTAACATACTCACCCACTAATTAACATACTCACCCACTAATTAACTACCACATTAACTACCACCACAATTAACATACTCACCACTAATTAACATACTCACCACTAATTAACATACTCACCCACTAATTAACATACTCACCCACTAATTAACATACTCACCCACTAATTAACATACTCACTCACTAATTAACATACTCACCCACTAATTAACATACTCACTCACTAATTAACATACTCACTCACTAATTAACATACTCACCCACTAATTAACATACTCAATTATTTACTTTTCAACTCGCGCTTCTCTCTCATCCTTTCACATGCCTTCATTCTTTATAGATTTTATAATAAATATATTCATTCTTTGTCTGTCTTCTTTCACATATATTCACTCTTTATATATTTGTTTAGCGAAATAAGTAATAACAAAGTACTTTAATTTTACAAAATACAAAAACAATGCAACGTTTCGATCAAAATGCCTTTATCAAGCAAACGATACAACAGGAGTGACGAATTTCACAGCACACTCCATATAGACTACGACAGAGATATTCCAAAGGGCATAAAATGAAAATATGTGACTAAAAACGAATAACGCAATAAATCCGCACTGAGAATCATGGGACCATATCGATCAAGTTATTGCCAAGGCTCGCAATACACTATCCACACTGAGAATCATGGCGGCTGGTAAATTTGAGCAAAGCCACCTTGTGCTCCTGTACCAAGGTATAGTTCTGTCACGCATAGAATATGCATGCGCTCTCCTAACAACTAGTCCTACGCAAACAGTGAGACTGGAAAGAATTCAGAATGAGGCTATGCACATAATTCTGGGATGCACCAAAGATACACCAGGAGCGCCAATGAGACTCCTTCTTATCAATATTGCTCACAAAATTGAAACTTTAAGGGTTCAATCATATCTAAAAATCAACGCAAGCAAAGGAACATTCTCTACATGAAGAACTTATTAAGGAGAAAGGGTGTAGACTCAAGAGAGGCAGATCATGGCTGAGTCAGGCAGAAGATACTCTTCGGAAAATATGTGATCCTTCCAGAATTGAATCAGGAGAGGAATGGATTGCTGTGCCACCTCAATTTCAGACTGCTTTCACAGTTATTACATCTATTAAGAAAAACTACGAACAAAATAATGCATCGCTGATTAACGTTGAGGTGGAGGCCCTCTTGAATTATTTAGTTATTTACATTTATGGTTCAGTCATTCGCCAACAACGCTGTGCGTTGGCTTTTTCAGCACACTCAGGAGAAAAAATAATAAGAGAGGCCAGTCTGGCCTATGCAACAACCACAAGTAGTTTGACAATGGAAGTTCGGGCGGTTACGGAGGCGGTGAAATGGTTGGCATCTCACAACTACTCTCGTGTTTTCATACTCAGTGACTCCATGAGCATGATTCGTAAAGTCGAATCAGATATGGTGAGACGCAACTTGGTGGAGGTACTGGTACAGACAATGATCCGAGAAATCACCTTCATTTTTTTCCCTGGGCACGCAGGAGTTAGGGGTAATGAACGAGCTGATAGATTGGCTGGCTTGGCTATATCAGAGGGAGCTGCCATGGATCGAAATGACATTTTTCAAGCAGAGTCTTTCCGAACAGAGGAGTTTCAGGGCTGTGAATCCCACTCGCTGACCAGATTGAGAGAGATGGGTGTCAATACTGGTGCAGCTCGAAAAGAACGACATACTAAATATGCAAAGAGATTGATTAATCAACATCAAACTGGCGTGTTGGGCCACTGGACACTGCTGGTTTTGCTGAGGCGGAGATCGGAGCACCTATTTACATGTCCGGAGTGCTATGGTGATAGTTCTCATATAACTGATAACTGATAACGAAATAAATGCAGAAAAACTAGAAGTGGAAAAAGAAGAGAAACAATAAAAATCAAGTAAATATATAATTTATATACATTTAACATAGACACATATAAAATATGGAGCATGAGAAGAGAAAGTACTAAGAATCATTGGAATGTAGAACGTTGAGTCCATGAGGTCGCAAGGTGCCATATAACGAAAAAAAAAACGATTCTCCAGAGCAAATTGAATAAGATCATCAGCGGAACCTGGACGTCGCGAGCTCCCAAATGGTCAGTTCTATAGAAATGAGTGAACACATGGGTCACAAAGCATTTGCGTATATCGCGCAAGTGTTGGCTGAAATGGTCACTAATCATGTTGCATGTTTCGTCGATATATACCTTGTCAAACCGCTTACAAGTGATGGTGTTTATTATGGCGCTGGACTTGCATGTGAAACCATCTTCAATAACAAACGCGGTTTTAGTAAAAGATACATTATAGGACTGTATAAAAAAAGCACACGTATTTCAACTCCGACGGCCACACTGGACGGTACCAGAATGATTCTAAACATTGGACGATTGTGTACCAACATATCCTTAAGTCTCATGTCCCGTCTGTAAGCCACTAATTTTTCAATTTGATCTCTTCTTTTCACTCTATCTACACAATATTTGCACTATCTTCTAAATTACATCAGGACCCTCTTCGGTGCTACGGAGTTCGTACACTGCCGCTGAGTTTTTCTGTATAAGAAAGAGATTGGAGCACACATGGTTACTCACTTAAGTGCAATGATGATTATCCTATCAATCAATCAATCACTCTATCTTATACCCTCTGCTTTTCTCACTCTCTTTCTGTCTTACACTTTATTATGCGTTTTTCACTCGACTTGTTTCACTCGTTTTCTCGTTCAGTCTTTCCTTCTCTTAATCTTTTATTAAAAAGGTTAATTGCATATCCTTTACAGGACTTTGCGAATCAACCCCAGCTTTTTAACGCTATTTGTGATTTTTTTAGGCATTATTACGTTCAGTAGTTTGCCATTGCTTTCTGAACGGGTGGTGCCATCGTCATTTTGTTAAAATCCACGCGAAACAATTTGCAACCAAACTGTCCACAGCGTGATTCGAACTCAGAACGTCGAGGTTAATAGACCGAGTCACTAACCCCTAGGCCACAAACACCACTAATCTTTCATTACGATTGATAATTGGATTCCACTGTACCATTACTTTTGATTGATTGATTGATAGGCCCATCATCGTTGCACTTCGGTGAGTAACCATGTGTTCTCTGATCTCTTTCTTATACAGGAAGATCTCAGCTGCAGTGCACGAACTCAGTAGCCCCGGCGAGGGTTCCCGATGTAATTTTGAAGATGGTGAATATAATTTTGTAAGAATTTTATTTTTAATCTTTTCTAAGGAATTTTGTACTGGCAGCGGCTTTCCAACCTGTTCTTCTCGATTTTGAACTGCGAAGGTTTCTTTTATGTGTTCAAATTGAACACTATACCTACTTTTTTAAAAGCACTATTACTTTAATACTTACAACAAAGATGAAGGTCATAGTAATAATGAACAGTAATGTTTCACCAGTAATGTCTACATAAAACCTCCACTGCTCCGGATATTTATTGATGTGGTTGAAAGTTGGCTGAATCTTGCAGACAGTTGCATGAGTCTATGCCTCCCCGTGGGCCAGTGTTAATTTCACGGTTTGTGGAACAACAAAAGTTGGCTCAAATATTGAAAGATTCGTATATGTAAACCTCTAAATTCAACAAACCTTTGCTAGTTACAACGATACAACGACATTTAGAGTGAGAGCACATTAGACTGAATAAATAGCACATACACTTGAATGAAAATCCTGGCATATCCTTCACAGGACTTCGCCATCACCTCCAGTCAACGAGTCGGCTATTTTCTAGACATCACTTGTACGTTCAGTAGTTTGCCATTGTTTTCTTGACGGTGAGGTCTGTTTTTATCGTTCGTAAAAATCAATGCTAACAAATTTCCTTCCAAATTGTCTGCCATGGAGTTTGAACCATGAACACTTGGGTTGTGCTCACTATCGCTTAAGCTACAGACGCCCACACAAAATTGAATACTTGTCCAAAATAATCAAGAACTAGGTGGAAACGTTTCGGAACTGCCTATCCTACATGAGTATGTGTCGATGAGCGTAGATATGATGAAATAATGCGAGAAATATCTAGTAAACAACTGATATAAGAAGTATATGTCATACTAGAAGATGGAGATATGTTGGGCATACCTAGAGAAGATGGAGATATGTTGGGCATACCTAGAGAAGATGGAGATATGTTGGGCATACCTAGAGAAGATGGAGATATGGGGATATGGAGATGGAGATATGTTGGGCATACCTAGAGAAGATGGAGATATGTTGGGCATACCTAGAGAAGATGGAGATATGTTGGGCATACCTAGAGAAGATGGAGATATGTTGGGCATACCTAGAGAAGATGGAGATATGTTGGGCATACCTAGAGAAGATGGAGATATGTTGGGCATACCTAGAGAAGATGGAGATATGTTGGGCATACCGTAGAGACAAGATGGAGATATGTTGGGCATAGCTAGAGAAAGGGATGGAAAGATATGTTGGGCATACCTAGAGAGATGAGATATGTGCATACAAGAAGATGGAATATGTTGGGCATACCTAGAGAAGAAATGATCAAATAATCACAAAGTGGGAGGCAAAGGATTCAAGAAAGAAAGGACGCACTAGGAATACTCTGCGAAGAATTCTACTGAGAGAAGCAAGACATATCAGGCTCAATTCCATACAGGAGATTGATCGAGTTGCCAGGATAGAGCAGTATGGATAAATTGCTTACATGCCCTATTTAACGCATACGACAGGAATATAATAATATAATAGCAACATAAACACGAAAATGACCTGTTGCCTGTACAGACCATAGGTATGAAATGACTGTCTCTTCACATTTATAAAGTATGCGGGCTCTTTATGCTGGCTAGTTCTTTCCCTTATTTGTGAAACGTCAGTTGCGTGTAATAAAAACACTAACCACCTTTTTTTTTTTTGATTAAAAAAATGAACGCTCTACACTTCATGTTTCTGTTTTCTACAACATCATCTACTTAATCGACATTACTAGAACACTACAACTGAAACCACCTTTATTACTGTGATTACTACCTGTCACTGGTTTCTGGCACTAGACAAATACAAAAGATAGACATGCTTACAGTATCCAGATCGCCTGTAGAACCGAAGATTCCCGAACATTGCACGCTTTGGCGGAATCTCCAAGATTTCGTAGGGAAGAAATAGAGCCTCGTTCTCAATCATATGTGCCTCGTAAACCTGGTATGATAATACATATACTGTTGATATCTACAACTGTGACCTATTTATGAACATGAATGGCATTTAAAATGTAATGAATTAGATACAAACAGAGTGTGTAAGCGTTAAATGAGGTCCCATCTTATTTGAAGTTTTTTAGCAGAATAATTCACATTATATCCAAGGTATCACATTACATCTAGTTATTTTATTTTTTTACAGAAGGTTGTTATTAATTAATGAACTGACTTCCCAGCACTCCGACAGATCTGTAGGTGCTCAGTTTCCCCCTTCCATATCGAAGAATAGTCCTGCTGGTGGTTTCCACAGCTCGCTGGCTAAAAACTGCCCATTCTGTTCCTCATGCATCAAGTTCTTGCTTGTACAACGTCTGATTCTAAAATACCGAACCCGTCTACGGCCCCAAAATGGCTAGGTCATCTGATCCTAATGAATGACAGACGGATCCCCAAGGATATTTTATACGGGAAGCTTGCTTATGTCAAAAGATCGGTGGACGATACTTCCTTCGTTACAAAAACGTATGCGGGACTTTAAGGCGCCGGACATCAACACACAAGACTCAGAGATTCTCGCCAGAGACAAATCCCAATGGAGGCAAGCTCCGGAAACGGGTCTGAAAACTGATGAAAGCAGGATAAGGCAACTTGCTGACAGAAAACATGCTAAGGATAAAACAAAAATGAAACCTACATTGGGCCCTAAATCCTTTGTCTTTCGAGTATGCCATCATCATCAAATCGCAAACGTCACACAATAGCGATTGAGCTACAGATATGCAGCTCTATAAGCAAAACGCCACATGTCTCAACAATATAATAGTGTACAAACGGACAATAATAACTGTAAATAGCCCACCCGTATCTAAAGTATTGTTGTGAAGCACCCACCTGTCTTGAAGCACGTTTGCATTAAGAACAACTCACCTGTCTCAACAGTGTTGTATTCTCGAACAAGGGTGTCTTCCCATAATCTGCCATGTTCATTAGATAGGAATCGTTAGGAGAAAACGACGTCATTAAAGCTTGGGAATTGTTAGTTTTCTGTTTCAGTGACATGGCTACAATATCCGCCATTACTATAGCACTGTGGGTAAAATAGATAGTTTAAATTGAGATACATTATTAATACAACACTTTTTGTATGTATGTACACAATGGCGAAACACGTAAAAACAAAGTACTGTAATTTTACAAAATACAAAAGCAATAACGATACACAGCAACGTTTCGACCAAAAGGTATTTATTTCTGTTCTTTACTTCTGTTGTATCCTATGTTTGATAAAGGCCTTTTGGTCGAAACTTTGCTGTGTATCATTATTGTTTTTGTATTTGGTAAAATTACAGTTATTTGTATTTACGTGTTTCACCATTGCTACATAGTTTTACTGCAGACTTCCCTTATATCGATATATATGTACCAAATGATATCACTTAAGCAAGATAACAGTTTTCCCTTATATCGATATGTATGTACCAAATGATATCACTTACGCAAGATAATTTATGATATGTATGTACCAAATGATATCACTTACGCAAGATAATTTAAGTGACGGATCAGTAAACACTAAATGACATTTAATAACTAGATTTAATTTTTATTAGCAGTAGATTCTAGGGCTCACTAGACATAATAAATTCACTTGTAATTATCTGGCGGAAAAGTGGAAAACGGTCAAGATCTTAGAGTGCTTTTTTTCTTCTCGACGCGGTTGCTAGCACATTTTTAACTCGTGTATGGACTTGAAGGGCCAGGTTTCATCGCGGACCTTCTAGGTTTTGTGCTTGGAGCGACACTGTGAACTGTGAATTTCATTTGTATTGCTTCTTTCTTGTGCCCACGGTGGTTGTGTTGCAAAATAAATATTCAGAAAATGGTGGCTGATGGTTTTTGACGGCGGTATTGATGTTGTGCTTACATTTATATCTCAATATGGGAGTAAGTTCATATCGTTTTACTAACAATAGACAGTAAATGGAAATAAAAATGATGAAAAAGAATAGAAAAAGCTCAGTACTCTATAGTTACATCACACTTACATATGACAAGCTATCAATAGATCGACAATAGAAGCCTAGACAAAACACAGAGATTTTCCATAAATAGACATCAATCTATTTTCTGATAAAAGATAAAAGGGACGGAATTTAAAAAAAATTATATCAAAATTATCTTCCTATTGGATTTACATTTGTGGAATTCTTTCTGATGGAAACATCACTCAGGTCGATCCAGCTTCACTTAGGTACCAGAAAAGCACTGAAAAGTAAAGATCGCCGGCGTGTGGTTGACCACATCACCCACCATATGCTGTAGGTCATAGAAAAGTACAGGCCTGACACCGTATTCATAAATAGCGAAACACGTACAAACAAAGTACTATAGTTTTACAAAATACAGAAACAGTGACGATAAACAGCAACGTTTCGACCAAAGGCCTTTATCAAGCAAACGACACAACAGGAGTGACGAATTTCAGAGAACATTTACAAATGGAAGATAACGGAAACATGCAAATTTATCTAATGAGCATCTGGGAATAAAAACGAATAACGAAATGAGTGCAACACAAAACTAGAAGTGGAAAGAAGAGAAACAATATACATTCAAGTGAAAATATAAATAATGCGATGTCCAGGTCACAGCCATCCGATCATGTTCCTCTGATGATCGTAGTCGATTTGCTCTGGAGAACCGTTTTATTTCGTTATATGGTACCTTGCGGCCTCTTGGACTCAGCGCATTACATTCCTATGTTTCTTAGTACGTTCTCATCTCATGTCTTGTAATCTATATGTGTATTTGCTTCATATATATAATTTATATTTTCACTTGATTGTATATTGTTTCTCTTCTTTTCCACTTCTAGTTTTGTGTTGCACTCATTTCGTTATTCGTTTTATTCCCAGATTTTCATTAGATAAATTTGCATGTTTCCGTTATCGTCCATTTGTAAGTGTTCTCTGAAATTCTTCACTCCTGTTGTGTCGTTTGCTTGATAAAGGCCTTTTGGTCGAAACGTTGCTGTTTATCGTCACTGTTTCTGTATTTTGTAAAACTATAGTACTTTGTTTGTACGTGTTTCGCTATTTACCAAGTTTTACTGCAGTCTTCCCCTTTTTCGATATTCATAAATATACCTCATGGTAGATTAAAACTGGTTTCTTTACTTATTTTATTTTAAAATTTATATTCCTTTTGATTTTAGAGAAATGAATCTAATACAAATTGATGCGTGCATAAGTTAATAAAGCAGAAAACTAAATTTGTTTTCGTGGGTTCTGATAAACAAATAAATGTTTATCTCGTTTTCTAACTGATATTTTCCGTATACAATGGTGCAACTATGTTTTTTTTCCCGTTTACCGATACGCATATGCAATGACATAGTACAGTGATTGACTACACACGCTAGAAAATATATCATCATCAGGTGCCGTGCCGACTGGAGTAGGCGAACATGGATCTCCACAAATCTTAGTTTCTAGTGTTTGTTATCTCAGATGTACACGCTCTTCCGTGCCATGAAATCAAACTATTTCAAATGTTCTCCCTCTGTCTTCCTCTGTCTCGTCTCCCATCGATTTTACCGCTTGTCACAATGTGTTCTAAACCTCCATTCCTCATCACATGCCAGCAAAATGATGACTGCCTCTTTCTTATATTGACAATAAGTTTTGTCTGTGTCTTGACCTCATTCTTCTTCTTCTTCTTCTTCTTCCGTTCGCCCGCTATGAATTCAGGTGTAATCAGTGTGTTTGGCACTTCTGACTGATTTTTGCGTAAAGGTATGCTTTCCTTATTATCAGTGTACCCCGCCATTCAGGCGTGCCTTCTCCGATTTCAGAGCGAACATTGATCTCATTCAACACCTCCACATTCGTCATTTTAGCTGTCCATGTGATTCTCATTATTCTTCTGTAAAAATAACATCTCTGTGACCCTCAGAGATTTTTGGATATGTTTGTTTATTGTCCCTGACTGTCATCCTTAAGCCAGTATTGGTTCCATGTAGCACTGTATAACTCTTATTCTAGTCTATATAAAATGTATACATTATTAAAAGCCATCTTAACAAGACTCATATATCTCGGGTAATAAATCAAGTAAAGTGTTGAAGTGGTCAAGTTGACCTACAACTTTCAGCAGGAATAAACAAACCAAATTTTCTGATTCAAGAGTTTGACGTTCACAAGTTTTTTCCGTGACACACAAACAGACAATCAGTTTTATAATTAAGATTACGCTAAATAAATGTAACTAAACCAGACATTCCGACAATCGATCAATGATTCTGATGGATCTCCTATATTTAATAACATAAACTATCTCACATGCACAACCAGGAGGTCAGTTTTATGATATGAGAAATAAAAAAAACATCCAGTGTGTCGAAACAGTTTCTTATCACGATATCAAATAGACAAGCATATAATAGAAACCTTACTGAAATAACAAAAAGAAAGAAGAATTACATTGAAGAAATGAATATGAACGCAAGCCTAACGTTCATCTATTGGCGCCACTATTCAGCAATCAAGCGACAACAAAAAACCCGAAATAATTAACAAGAAAGAATTGAAAAAATAAACTGTTTTTGCTGAAGATTTTATCAGAGCGAGGCTAGTGTGAAAAATGTTGATGAAATCCTAATGAAATGTGCTAGAACATTTTTCAAAAGTTGCATCTTCCCCGAGTAGTAACATTGTTTTCCCCACATTACTATCGACAGACGTGGGTTGCAGAATTAAGATAAGGGAAAAAGAGTTTCCTGTGCTCTACACACACATAAATTATTGTTCCATTTATAATAAGACTAAGTTTGCCCTAATGCTTACAGCTTAATTAGTTTTCAATGTCCTGCTATAGTGGCTGCTATGTCCAAGTCAACGCATTATGAAACTGATTCTAGTTAAATCATCAAAGATGTATTGCACTGACATCAATCATTAGTTTATGAAACAATGACTAATTTATTATTCTAGTTTGAATTTGATATGCGAAAAAGAGAGGGGCTGGTAGGTGGAAGTTGGAAGTGATTACTTCATTCCGAACACGCATCATCTCGATCAATCAGAATTCTGCCAATAAATTTGTGTGTGTGTTCAAAGTTGTTTAGTACAATTGAAACTTGTTAAACACTGAAAATTAATGACTCGCCCTGCGTCGCTGTTATCAGAAAAAGTGATCAAAAAGTTCCTATCACAAAAATGATTAGAACGTTGGTACTACTTTTACAGTTTGAGCAAGTCATAAATTGTGTGAGAATCACCATTAAATAAAATATATCAGCTTGACAGTTGTGTAGTGTAGATTTAGACTTGGCTTGATTATAGAATTATATGATGTTGGCAATGCAAAAATAACTCCCTTTCGTGAGAGTGTGAAATTACATGTGATTCAGGTAAGAATTCGTGATATGGTATGGACATCTTTAATGTGTATGCTCATTTGGACCAATTTCAATATGCAGATAACTGGAGATTTCTTGAGAAAATCTCGGATGTTCCAGGCACAAAGTTTTTGTTTTTAGCAGGGGATTTCAACGTTCGATCGAAGGAATGGGGTAACACTATTGAAAATAGACAGCCCATCGCTTTGAGTCATGCTTTACTAAACTCTGACCTGTTCATTATGAATGACAGCTGCCCAACTCTATTAGCGGTTAGACCTGAGGACACTGATGATGTCATAAATCTGGCACTTACCTCCAGTACTAACTCGAGGCGCAGGAAGGTAACAATCTCCCATGAATTGTTCTTCTTAAGAAGGACAATACCTTACGACACAGAAAACGAAAATCTGTTCCTCAGTACACGACGTGTCACACCAATCATAAACACACATTATTTATGTTTCGACAGAATGTGAGAAAGAAAACTGCTAGGAATCCCTTCTTGCAACCACCTTATTGGAATGAAAATAATGAAAATGCATGGCTGGCAAAGCTTCCCTACAAATTCAGCGTAGAGAACCTGAAAGAAACGAGCTAGAAATATGTGTGATGTGGCTGAGACGTCTGCTGTCCGATACAAAGGAACTATTGATTTCAAACAATTGAAGCAAACAGTGCGATATGGCCAATTTTCATAAGACACAAGCCTATTGCGATAAGTCACTACATCAATTCTGGCAGTTTCATCGGAAAATGAACAGGATGGAGGACTACCAGCCAGTCTTTTTCTTATTTACGGAAACTCGCCAGTAGCCGTATTTTATGAATGTTCTTCGTGATATTAATAACACTGGAGAGCCTTACACTGATTTCATAATAATGGATAGTGTAATAAATGCACTCATAGCTTGCCACATCACTGCTCCAGGGTCTGATGGTGTCAAGTATCATCACATCACTGCTCCAGGGTCTGATGGTGTCCAGTATCATCACATCACTGCTCCAGGGTCTGATGGTGTCAAGTATCATCACATCACTGCTCCAGGGTCTGATGGTGTCAAGTATCATCACATCAAACAGCTCAAAAAGTCTGTTATTAATGCAGCTGTGATGGAATTCAACAAAAGTGTACAGAATGCTGTAGTACCCGAAAATTGGCTCCATAGCTATTTACGACCGCTCCATAAACATGGGAAAGATCCTAGACTGATCAGCAGCTCCCGCATACTCACCTTGCAAAATGTATATCGCAAGTTACTAGAGAAGGTAGCGGCCAGAAAGGTAATGTGTTCTTTAAGACAGACCACATCTTCCCTGACACTTTGGATAGCTACCAACCAATGAAATGGCATGGGACAATGCTCTATGACTCCATTTAATTAACTTTTTAAGGTCAGCATTTATCTTCTTATCTACTTCTGTAGTGAGCAAGTGTTGTAGATTAGTTGAGTTTCATTCTAACCAAATCATCTCGATTCATTAATTCTTTTTGTTCTATTTTAATTTTTCTAACAGTTGTTCCTTTGTCCCTTGCTGATATTTGTCCCTTTTTCCCTACACATCTCTAGTTATCTAATTTCATTTATTACATAATAATCATGGAGTACATGTCAAAACTTAGTTCTCTTTACTCAAACAAAAACTTTCTGATATAAACCAAAACTATCTTTAGATATTTATTATATTCAATGAACTTTACAATCTGTGAAAATACAAACATTTGCATTATGCATAATATTAATGAACTTTACAATCTGTGAAAATACAAACATTTACATTATGCATAATATTAATGAACTTTACAATCTGTGAAAATACAAACATTTGCATTATGCATAATATTAATGAACTTTACAATCTGTGAAAATACAAACATTTGCATTATGCATAATATTAATGAACTTTACAATCTGTGAAAATACAAACATTTGCATTATGCATAATATTAATGAACTTTACAATCTGTGAAAATACAAACATTTACATTATGCATAATATTAATGAACTTTACAATCTGGGAAAATACAAACATTTGCATTATGCATAATATTAATGAACTTTACAATCTGTGAAAATACAAACATTTGCATTATGCATAATATTAATGAACTTTACAATCTGTGAAAATACAAACATTTGCATTATGCATTATAATTTTTGTTGTAAAAGTAAACTGTGATTTTCTTAATATTATTTTATCATACATCTTGAGCGATGTTCTATAGTTCTTTCCAAAATTCGTGATCACACTAAAGTTTAATTTGTACGAAATCTACATGATGGATAAGAGTAATTGTTTGCATGTAGTCTTATATACCTCACGACCTTACTAATTTATATTTAACTAATTGATAGGTAGCTTGGTTGATATAAAAAACGTGTTTTTGTTATATAATTTTGCATAAGCACAACAAAATGATAATCAAAGTTTAGAATTTTACAGTAATACACAAAATGGTGGCGAATGTTTGCAAAGGCGTATCCCTATTACATATTATAAAAAGAAAGGTAACATTGTGAAGAAATGATACCTTCCACTTCTATAAATGGAAATAAATGTTGTGTACATACGTAAATGTCAGTCGTTAGGATACATTGTGAACTGATTAATTCCACGGGATTCCGATTTTGACTTACACTGAATTGCATTTGGAACACGGAAATGCTTAGTTATGGACAAACTTGACAATCGTACTGTAAAACTTCGACAAGTATACCAAATCTACATCGCTGTTATTTTAGTAATAACATATAATGAAAACCTTACAGAACTAAAGGTTTGGGTGGGCACAAAAATACTTTAGGATGGTCGCCACTGTTACCTATATAAAAATGTAAAAATCAAGAATTTATGTTAAGTGGATGATTTTATATCGGTCGGTAAAGATGGTGGCGTCTGTGGCTTAGGGAATAGTAACTCGGTCTATTAACCCCGATGTTCTGAGTTCGAATCACACTGCGGACAGTTTGGTTGAAAATTGTTTCTCGTGGATTTTTACAAAAGGACGATGTCACCACCCGTTCAGAAAGCAATGGCAAACTACTGAACGTAGTAATGCCTAGAAAAATCGCAAACAGCGTTTAAAAGCTATGGTTGATTCGCAGTCCTGTAAAGAATATGCAATTAACTTTAACTTTAAAGATGATCACGAATTCTGGAACGAACTATAGTATTGCTGACATACATCTTGTGCGATGTTCTAGTATTGCTGACGTACATCTTGTGTGATGTTCTAGTATTGCTGACGTACATCTTGTGTGATGTTCTAGTATTGTTTGCATACATCTTGCGCCGATGTTCTAGTATAGCTGACATACATTTCTCCTACAGTACTGTGAAGAGATACATCTGTGTGTTTGTAACAATATTTTTAATGTCTTTGTCCATATTATTGCAATTATAAAATATTTGTAATGTCTTTGTTCGTCCATATTATTGCAATCACACAATATTTTAAATGTTTTTGTTCTTCAATATTGTTGCAATCACAACTATTTGTCACTTTTCTTGTACTTTTCTTGCTTGTCATGCCTGATTGAAGATCTTAACTAACCATCTTGATTGCACTTCCATCTTGAGTGGCTTTGATGGCTCAAGCTAGTATTTTATTTATTTATTGACTTTTGTTCCTAAAGATTTCAAAATTGTTTCTCAGATTTTCTGTTCCGAAAATTGATTTTTCATTATAATTATTGCCATCATCATCATCATCTTCTTCTTCAGTTCTCTTCGTCCACAAAGGCATACAAGGCAGAGACAACCATTTTCCACTGAAATCGATCTTTGTCTTTGCACTATGACATTCGGATCTTAATAATCATTTCGAATGTTTTCTGTCTTTGTTGATGTAGCTGATTGCACAGTGTGGGTCACCGGCCTCATGACAAACCCCTCTTTGTCAACTTTTACAACATGCAAGAGGAGACGCACGACACGCAAGAGGTTCAAATTTTCGCATTTAGTTCTAATTGATATATATATTTCACATGTTGAATTACAATACACTTGTATTTACTGAATGCAAAAGCCGATGCTATTATTAACAATTGAAAGATTGTGAGACTAAGTGATATATAATTTAGAAACGTGAAGGAACATAGAAATATAACTGACATATAACTTCAAAAGAAGAAATAAAGAATACAGTTAAACAACATTGAAATTATAGAGAAATAGCCAAAACGAAACAATGAAAACCTGCAAACTGCAACACTAGTATTTTAGAATAGCTAATCTAACAAATGATCTGTTGATGTTAATGCTGTGAGAATGTCATTAACAAAGTAGAGAAAGAGCAAAAACGACATTGTTATATTCTAATTGATGTTTTGTTCAACGATGGGAAATATTTGTGGACAAATATCTGATAAATGAAATCTTTCTATAGTCTGTCCATTAATTCGTGAGCACGTTTGAAATTGATTTTCTCGAAAACTACCTGTTGGATCTCAGTGTTTTTTTGCATGCAGCCTTAGAATATCCATGACGCTAAAATAAAGCTAAACAGTTGTCCATAGATGCTACGGATTTTGCACATCGGCGAATTCCTTTGATCTTTATGACAATTGCAAATACGGGGCTCAAATTTTAGATTTTACAGTATCCCTAGATTTTGTCCATGTCAATTCTATTCATAGGTGTATCTCCATATTAACTTGATAGGTCAAGTAATTAAGTGTGTTGCCCTTTATGTGCAATCGTGAACTTGGATACAATATGCAACAGTTAGTCCTCCCTTCGGTCACCATTAGACCCCAGGGTGTCTTAACTTCACCACAAATTGTATGATGGTAGACGCATTTGGATATGGAAATGTATACGTTGCTATTTCTCAGTCTGTAATCAAAATATGATTTGTATCATCCCGAATCTGACGATTCCATGAGGTTGATAATTGTTACTGGCTGGACAAATTGTAATCCATCTCGGTGCCAGTACTCGTCTTCCTCTCGAGCACATGTTCAACACACTTCTTCCAGAACTGCATGTCTATCATTGAGAAGGACTCACGTGTCAGAACTTCAACATCACACATTTTAAACGTCCTGTTCTGTTCGGCAACTTGCCCTTTACTTTAGCCCAGACAAGCTCTATCGGATTGAGGTGAGCATGATATGGAGGTAGTCGCAAAGACGTGTGGCCGTATTCCGCAATGATTTTGTCAATATGAAACACCTTTGTCTTATTTGTCATCCTCACCAGGTGCAACAACTCGGATTTCAAATATGTATCATCGAAGCTGACATTTTCCTTAGCAAGCCAAGTCCTAATTTGATCTTTTGTATTTGATGCAGTTGGTACTTTGTCTTCCGCTGATACTGCGTTGTGATAGGATGCATTATCCATTACCAAGCATGATGGTCTGTTTAGAATTGAAAGTAGATCTTTCTCCATCCAGTGTCTGAAAATATGTCCATTCATTTCTGTGTGGTAGTCCCTACCGTCGGTACTTTTGATTGGAAAATAAGTCCAGCGTCATGGACAAGACCTTCTTCACTACTTCCTGCATGTGTTAGTATAATACGCTGGCCTTTGCTGCTTGGTATTTTACTTTTCTGTTCACCGTCTACTGATTGCCATTCTTTAGCATTGGTGTGGTGAGCATTGACCCAGGATTCGTCCAAATATACAATATCATAGCCTTGCCTCCGCCGCTCACGGATCTGCTTCAGGTATTTACTTCGGGCAGCAATTACATGTGGCTTTTCACAAATAATATTCCTGCCGCCTATAGTTTTTCTGAAGGTGAAGCCGGCAGCTCTTACAATTTTCCATAGAGTACTTTTAGAAATGTCTATGCTGCAATCTGATTGCAGTTTTAATTTCAGTTTCCTGAGAGTAACAAGTTGATTTGTCGCAAACATTTTCAAGAGCTCCCGTCTTATGACATCTATGTCAAAGTCGTCAATTGTTCTTTCCTTCCTTGCTTGACATTATTGCACTTTGTGTCCTGTTTAATCCATCGGGAAAAGGATTCTCTATTCAGACCAAGCGCCAGTTGCGTTCGTTTCTCAGGGTTATGAATATCGCAATATAGATGACCTCTCTTAGATTCCTTACGGAAGTGTTGGTATAGTAAAACTGTAACCTTCTGCATTGTTATAAATGTGCACTTCAGACTCATTATGAATGTGATATCAATGTCAGTTTTGATAAGCCAACAAATATGATACAATAGCTTCATACAAATAGCGAGATACGCCTATAACTATAAAACGGTATCCCAATTATAACGTCATATGCTTTCCGCTTTCAAAGTCGACTGGGTTAGGTGCACGGGAATTCGTGAAACTCACGATATTTCAATGTTACCATAATGTATGTTTAGAACAACGCGTCTGTGCACCGTAGATCTGTTACTATTGTGTACAATCCGGTGAGGTTGATTTTAATATAACCTGAAGAAGAAATATTTCAAACTACATCAAATTTTCTTGGAAAAAATATTTCTCTAGCGTCATGAATATTCTAAGGCTGCTTGCAAAAATCACTGAGATCCAACAGGTAGTTTTCGAGAAAATCAATTTCAAACGTGCTCACGAATTAATGGACAGACTATAGTTACTGAAACTGACCTGAAGGACAATGTTTGATCGTCTGGTTTCACAATATAGTGAGCTACAGTAAGACCACTTCCAGCAGGTGTGATAATACTGTCCAAGATATGAATCACACCATTGTCAGCCATGATATCAGCGCGTACGATGGCTGCACCGTTGACGGTGATAACCTGTAGAAATGTCATTTCATTTCATTAAAAAGTAATATAATTAATTTCATAAATTTCAAAATGAAATCACTCTCGTCGGTGCTACGGAGTTCGTGCACTTTAGCTGATATCTTGTATTAGAAAAGAGATTGAAGTACAGCTAGTTGTCAGCAATTTGGTGGCTGCATTCAGTTTAAGCTCAAGTTTAAGTTTGGAATATCTTCATTGCATTTCTGACATGTCCATAGGTACTCCGGTCTCATTCGCCATCGATTTTGATTGATGAGCCTACTCATATACCCATTGTGCTGTTTTTTACTGGCCACTCCAATCTTCAGTCCAAGCTCTTGCAATCAAGTAGTTGACGTGGATTGGTTGAAATGAAAATCTTATTTGCGGCCACACTCTATGAGGGTGTTCAAAATGTCAGCTCTATCTTTTGACAGGCCCATTAATCTGGTGCCTTATGCAGTAATAAATTTGCATACTACAGGTTCTTGTTTTGACTTGTTGTTTACTTCGTCATGAATAACAACTCAAGTAATGAACGATTGGTTTTTGACACTACAGCGACTGTCTTATCCACTTAATGCGTGTGCGAGCTACTGGTTTTTGTCTTGACTAATGTTTCCTTCCTGAATTCACGTGAGACTATGATGAGCAATCGGTGTGTTTTTTTTATATCGCAGAGAAAGAGTAATTATGGAAAGACACGTTGTCATGAAGTTATAACCGTGACTAGTGAATGACTAACAAATAACATGTAAATATTATTAGTCAAGATTTTGTTAATCCCTTTAGGTACCTTAGCGTCACAGAGAACGTACAGATAGAAAGAGTACTATAAGTAAATATATGAAAAATCTACAGCTGCCTTTTGTCAGTACGTTCATCCACCTATACACCCACTTACAAACATACATATTCATGAGCTTCTCATGGGTACGGTGAGCAAATGGACTTTGGGATGGCTGCTGCAGTGGAGGACAGATCACGAATGAGAATGCCCAATGTGCCATGACGTCGATCGCATAACATAACATAACATATTCATGAGCTTCTAGTTTTCTTCTTTATATTTTTAACATGGATGTTATTGGAGAAATGATGATGATTGTTATCGTATGTGATATTGTCATGTTTTTTCTGTTGTAAAGTTTGCTCTAAATGTAACTTAATCTGTGATCTGTCAACAGGATTGTTATCGTATGTGATATTGTCATGTTTTTTCTGTTGTAAAGCTTGCTCTAAATGTAACTTAATCTGTGATCTGTCAACAGGATTGTTATCGTATGTGATATTGTCATGTTTTTTCTGTTGTAAAGCTTGCTCTAAATGTAACTTAATCTGTGATCTGTCAACATGATTGTTATCATATGTGATATTGTCATGTTTTTTTCTGTTGTAAAGCTTGCTCTAAATGTAACTTAATCTGTGATCTGTCAACATGTTATCATTGTATATTGTCATGTTTTCTGTTAAAGCTTGCTCTAAATGTAACTTAATCTGTGATCTGTCAACAGAATCATGATATTTTTTTTTATTGCTTGGTCCACTATGCATGCAGATGTAGTCATGACTGCTGACATGGCAGCTCTTACTGATTTTTGCGTGAAAGATTTCTTTCCTTATCACCAGTGTCTCTCCTCTTTTAGATGAACTTTACTCCGATGCATTTCTGTTATCTCCTCATTTAGACGAACTTTACTCCGAGGTATTTCTGTTATCACCTCATTTAGATGAACTTTACTCCGAGGATGTTATCAGTCGATATATTTTAATAACTGTCTCTGTTTTTCATTAAATTCTTCATTAAGAACATGTTTAGCAAGACATATATTGACATTTTTTTATATCGCTGCATTCTTTTCCTTTTAGGATAGCATTTTGTTCTTGACATGGTCCAGATCTCTGATCAATAATGCGATTAATTTCTTGATGTAACTTGGTTCACGTAGGACATATTTAATACTATGCAGAACGATCTGACTTCCATTGCTTGAATTGTCTTCTCACAGTCTACTGGCAGTGTGTGAGTCTCCTATGCACACTTAAACAACGTATTAGAAGTTTTACAAACGAGAAGACTCATATATTATCATGGGTAACGTTACTCTGTCATATAGAATCGAATCTCTGTGGCTAAGAGGTTAAGCCAATGCCTTGCGTAAGTTTTACAAACGAGAAGACTCATATATTATCATAGGTAACGTTACTCTGTCATATAGAAGTGAATCTCTGTGGCTAAGAGGTTAAGCCGATGCCTTGCGTTCTGAAGGTCGAGATTTCGAATCCGGACTGCACCGTTCTGGTCAGGAGTACATTTTTTTCCATAGACCCTAAGATGGGGCCAGAGTTACTTGGTTCGCACTATGTGCAATACTCTTGGGCATGTAGCGTGCCATTTCTGCTAAGAGCAACCGAGCCATAGAAATAACATTCGGTAAAACGAGGTCAATCCTTCTGCCTTAGAGCCTTTAGATTAGGGAATGATAACCCGAAACAAATACTTGAGAGAAACTGATGCACCAGGCCGTAAGGTGCATAACATGGTGCAACGATCCCTCACAATGAGGAATGGGATAACGGATTCTACGGTCGCCAATCTGCCTCTAGAGATTTAGCCGCGCAGTAAGAATGTTGGACCTACATCACGAGGGTGGCCAAAACTAACTGCGGGAGATCATCCGGGAGAGGTAGCCTACTTACACCAGCGTCCAAGACATTCTGTATGGAGTGACTGATAATCTGAGGCAGACGGCTGCCTTTATTAGAGAATCCAAAATCCCACTCTAGTGAAAACGAGGAAGAAGAAGACCCTTTAGATAGAAGAGATACTTAAAGCACGATCCAATAGATAAGTACAATCATATGCCGATGTACCCAACAAAACCAAGACTAACGATTCTTGCAGTGAAACGTTTAAAATCGTAGCAGATATGTCCATGAAGAAGAATAAACAAAATTGATATTATATAGATCTAGTAGATGAAGACTTAACTCTGAAACTCACCCAGTATCTTATCTCATGGACAAATTACCTCTGAAACTCACCCAGTATCTTATCTCATGGAAACATTAACTCTGAAACTCACCCAGTATCTTATCTCATGGAAACATTACCTCTGAAACTCACCCAGTATCTTATCTCATGGAAACATTACCTCTGAAACTCACCCAGTATCTTATCTCATGGAAACATTAACTCTGAAACTCACCCAGTATCTTATCTCATGGAAACATTAACTCTGAAACTCACCCAGTATCTTATCTCATGGAAACATTAACTCGAAACTCACCATATCTTATCTCATGGAAACATTAATCTGAAACTCACCCAGTATCTTATCTCATGGAAACATTAACTCTGAAACTCACCCAGTATCTTATATCATGGAAACATTAACTCTGAAACTCACCCAGTATCTTATCTCATGGAAACATTAACTCTGAAACTCACCCAGTATCTATGTCATAGAAACATTAACTCTGAAACTCACCCATTATCTTATATCATAGAAACATTAACTCTGACACTCACCCAGTATCTTATCTCATGGAAACATTAACTCTGAAACTCACCCAGTATCTTATATCATATAAACATTAACTCTGAAACTCACCCATTATCTTATATCATAGAAACATTAACTCTGAAACTCACCCAGTATCTTATCTCATGGAAACATTAACTCTGAAACTCACCCAATATCTTATCTCATGAAACATTACTCTGAAACTCACCCAGTATCTTATCTCATGGAAACATTAACTCTGAAACTCACCCAGTATCTTATCTCATGGAAACATTAACTCTGAAACTCACCCAGTATCTTATATTGGAAACATTAACTCTGAAACTCACCCAGTATCTTATCTCATAGAAACATTAACTCTGAAACTCACCCAGTATCTTATATCATGGAAACATTAACTCTTAAACTCACCCAGTATCTTATATTATGGAAACATTACCTCTGAAACTCACCCAGTATCTTATCTCATGGAAACATTAACTCTGAAACTCACCCAGTATCTTATCTCATGGAAACATTAACTCTGAAACTCACGCAGTATCTTATATTATGGAAACATTACCTCTGAAACTCACCCAGTATCTTATCTCATGGAAACATTAACTCTGAAACTCACCCAGTATCTTATCTCATGGAAACATTAACTCTGAAACTCACCCAGTATCTTATATTGGAAACATTAACTCTGAAACTCACCCAGTATCTTATATCATGGAAACATTAACTCTGAAACTCACCCAGTATCTTATATTGGAAACATTAACTCTGAACCTCACCCAGTATCTATATTAAACATTAACTCTGAAACTCACCCAGTATCTTATCTCATGGAAACATTAACTCTGAAACTCACCCAGTATCTTATATTATGGAAACAAGCCAGCAATAAACAACCAATTAATACAGCAATTTTTGGTCTCACAAATTGAGATGAAATAGAAAGTGGTCTGTCAAAATGAACCGCAACCGTTAGTATGATCTAAGAAACCCATCATGTTGAATCATGGATACAAGCAATACCATGACGAATCAGCAATAAATACAATTAATATTGGTGGTTCTGACAATTTAATTTCCTAATCGAACAATCATAATAAAAATAATTCTAATCCCACTGGACAAGTTTGTTACAATCACACAACTCAGGTTCAAGAGCATAGCAACATGATACAAATCGAATTATTGACATCAACTCTTGACTGCCCGAAAGTGGTAATCTTCACAAATGTCTAATCCATACAGCAAGATCTCAAGGGTGATACAGCGTCCACATCTGAGAAGTGATCTTAGCAAGATGGCTGTTAGAAAGTGAATTACACTCTAATGGGTACCATCTCATCTTGGTGTACAAGGAAATGAAATGACATGCAAACTTGTGCGCTGAAGGGAGAAGAGTAGGAACATGAAGATAATGAATCGCATATTTGTAGAAAAATTGCAATACAGTCGTAAGAAAAGAATATTATCTACTTAGTGATGTTTGTACTACTCTACAGTCATCGTCGACAGTCCTACTCTCGTCGACAGGGACATATGACTAATCATCGCCACAGAACATCACAAAATAAACTAAACATACACATGTAAACAGGTTTAATTTGTCGTATTCATCGTTGTGCTCCAACGTCATGCGTCAAGTAATACCAGATCCTGTTTTACAGGAAAGCCCCATGTACATGCATAATAAAAATGAATAATGACATACCAGTAGAAAACCATATACAAAACTATATGAAAGAGCTTTAAACAACAGTCTTAAGTTCATCAGCTCATAGAAGAGCTTAAACAACAACTTAAGTTCATCATCAGTCTAACGTGTAAACATTGTAAGCCGACACAAGAAGGAAGAAAAGTAACTTTGATGAATGCACAGTATATATTTAAAAAAAAAATGGTACGTATATTAGTGATGCCCCAAAAATCAACGACTCGTTTACTGTCGTTAACGGCTAAGTCATGTAAAGAATATGTTACAATTTTCATTTTTCACTGAATTTCAGAAGACCAATTAGCAGCGCTGTGTACTAAGAAATTAGGGAGTTAAAATTTACCCTCTGACTGTATCTGTGATGTGACATAAGAACTGGCTTGATCTCTTCTTTCGTTTTGTATCCCTTGCATGATACAGTACTTTTGATAGAAATGCCAATGTATCTTGTTTTTGTACTTTATAAAACTACATTACTTTGTTTTTACGTGTTTCATCCTTTTCTACTTTACGATTACGAAAATCAAGGATTAGTTAAAAATCAATGGAAGTCTTACCTGCCGATTATCTACGTAAAAGTGTTGATATACAGGTATCTGTCCGGTCCAAGTCTGGATGGGATTTTTCCTTGCTTAGGTAAACTTGCAAGAGTGTATCTTCCATTCTCTGGAACAGACATATGTTTAGATAAATAGTTAAACACGAACACACACACACACTCTCTCTCTCTCTGTCTCTCTCTCTGTACATGTGTAAACAATGTTTTTTGTGTATTTGATCGTCGTAATAGCACACTGTACATTCCCATTCGTGCTCCGTCCTCCGTTTCAACAATCATCCCAAAGTTCACTTTCTCACGGCATCCATGAGAAGTTGATTGCTATTTCTTCTCTATCTACAACGAGGACCACCACTGTTTAACATGTCCAACTATATATAATATAGTGACTGCGAGACCATGCTTAAAACGTTGCAACGCTTGTTAGACATAATATGTGACATTTAGGTTGAGAACAATGGTTATCCTAAGAAATATACGGCCTGTCACAATGTTTGATAGTCTGTCTATAAAATGAAACCTTGGATAGGTCTGCGTTGACTATCAATCAATCAAGAGCCTTGCCGGTTGGCGTGTACGTTCATGTCTCTCCCCATCGGTCTGTTTCTGGTGCAATCCATCAACTCTGTTACTGGACCATTGCCGAAGCACGATTTCAAGCCGTCCGGAATTGTGTCCCTTTGTCTCCTAAGAAAGCAGTTGACTATACAACTATAACAGATTGATTGACTGATTGATAAAGCCATCATCATTTCAATTTAGTGAATAACAGTGTACGCTGCCATATATTTCTCAAATAGGAAGATCTCAGTGGCATTGGGGAAGTTCTGACACCGGCGGTGTCCCAGATGTAATTTTGAGATTTGGTGACCGTTTGTAAGGGTTATTTCATCAATTGAAAAATATTTTTCTGACATCGATTTTCCAGTCTGCTGCTATCGATTTGAAACTGCTATGGTACTATATATTGTAGAGAACTCTATGATGATGACAGAAAGGAACTAAATATACCAGACACATGCAAGGGATCACCAATACTTGCAGCTGAAGTTGAAGATGACATAAAACACATTAAGAGTGGAAAGTCTCCAGGTCCAGATAACATACCAGCAGAAGAAATTCAATCTCTGGGAAATCTAGGAACGGCTGTGATAAAAAGCTTTTAAACGACATATATGACAGTGGTTGTATTCCAAAAGATCTATTTAAGTCCATACTTATCACTTTGCCGAAGAAACCAAGAGCTGTCGAATATGGAATATCACCGCACTATCAATCTTATGAGCCAGCCATATGACAAAGATACTACTGAGGAAAATGATGAGAAGTATGAAAAGCAGAATACGACCAGAAATCAGTGATGAACAGTGTGGATTTGTTGAAGGCAAGGACACTAGCAATGCTATATATATCCTAAGAACACTAATAGAAAGATCAATAGAAGTAAAAACGATTTATATTTTGCTTTATAGACTACATCAAGATGTTCGACAAAGTAAATTATCAGAAACTTTCCAAAATGTTAGAGAGCTTAAACATCGACAGCAAAGATCTAAGAGTTATTCAGAACATATATTGGCAACAAACAGCAGCTATAAGAATAGGCAAAAAGATAGGAACTTTCCAGAAGATCAAAAAGGGTGTTAGACAAGGATGCGTATTATCAAAAGATCTGTTCTTACTGTTTTGTTAAAATAAGTTTAGATCTATAAAGGATATTGCTGGAATAGCTGTGGGAGGACATATAAATAACCTGAGATATAGCTGATGTACTGTCTTAATAGCAAGAAATGAAATGGTAGCTCCAGAAATTAGTTAATAAGGTTGTGACAGAAAGTAACAACAAAGCACTCAGTTTGAATATTAAGATAACAGAAGTTGTGATCATATCAAAAAAGCAGACTTTGACCAAATGCACCATCACAGTAAATGGGACTGAGCTAAGACAGGTACAGAGATTTAAATACCTCGGAGTCCTGATAACATCAGATGGCAGATGCAGATCAGAAATAAAGAGCAGAATAGGGCAAGTGAAAACATCGTTCCTGAAAATGAGAAGCATTATCTGCAACAAGTCTTTGTCAGTTGCGTTCAGAATGCGAGTTATTCAGTGCTACATAGAACCAATACTGACATACGAATTCGAGTTATGGACAATAAACAAACAGATATAAAAATCTCAGGAGGACACAGAGATATGGTTTGACAGAAGAATGATGAGAATCCCATGAGAACTGCTAAAATGACTAATGTGGAGGTGTTGACACTGAGAAAACTTATTATCAATATAAGAAAGAGGCAGTCATTATTTTTAGGGCATGTGATGAGGAGGGCAGGTTTAGAACACATTTTGACAACTGGTAAAATGACTAATGTTGAGGTGCTGAATGAGATCAAGACACAGAAACTTATTATCAATATAAGAAAGAGCAGTCATCATTTTAGGGCATGTGATGAGAGGGCAGGTTTAGAACACATTTTGGATAACTGTAAACCGAGGGAGGACGAAGAGACAGAAGAAATTTTGGATATTCTGATTTCGGCACGGTATAGCGTCAACATCTGAGTTAATAGCAAACACCAAAGATAGAGATTTGTGGAGATCAATGATCGCATACGCCAGCCGGCTCGGCACTCGATGATGATGGTGGTACTCTTACCGGGTCAACATTAACACAAGATCTATATTTTGTTGTTTATCTACGATATGACTAGAAACTAGATCTCACCTACATGTACATTGAGATAAGAGTTTACTGAAAAATAAACCAATTATTGTTAACGGGAGGCAACGGTGAACTAGTACATTTAGAAGGAGGCTGTAAAGCACGTTAAGACCCTTCACAATTGCTCGATTATAGCTTGATCTGATAGAGAAACTTCTTGCAACAACGAAGAAAGTATTTATGTCATTGAATGTCTCGGCTCATGTTGTCTATCCGATTTAGTCTTCTATAGAAGAATGTAGTCAGTAACAGTCAATGTTGACTTTGTCGTGATGTTTAATGTCTGACTACAGCTTCTGTGTTGATGTTGAGGTAACACGAGTGATAGCTTCTGTGTTGATGTTGAGGTAACACGAGTGATAGCTTCTGTGTTGATGTTGAGGTAACACGAGTGATAGCTTCTGTGTTGATGTTGAGGTAACACGAGTGATAGCTTCTGTGTTGATGTTGAGGTAACACGATTGAAAGCTTCTGTGTTGATGTTGAGGTAACACGAGTGAAAGCTTCTGTGTTGATGTTGAGGTAACACGAGTGATAGCTTCTGTGTTGATGTTGAGGTAACACTAGTGATAGAGAGAGATCTTGTAATTCTGTTCATATGCATGCATGTCGCCTGTGTGGTGCCGGGGCCCGCAAGGGAAACAAAGAATAGTACCACTGCAACCTACAAGATATATCGTAAGAGGCGACAGAGGTAGGGGCCTAGGGAAGCTACTCTAGTAAATAAAAAGCATCTCAGAAATCTGATGTGCTGGCATACTTGTAAGCGCATAACTGGCAGAACGTACAATCGCTCTTAGGCTCAGACTACATACAATTCACACAGAGTGGTTAACAAGTGCTCGATATGGAACGTTCGAAGAAGAAGAACAAATTTATATGCATGCAGGATTGGAAGACCTGTTCCTATACTTAATGCAATGGTCCTCTCTACACAGAAGCAGTTATCCAGTTCCCAAGTCTAGAACTGAACCCACATTAAACAAAGTGAATACAATTGTTGAAAAATCCTCTTTGTTATGTGTGTTCACCAAGTCAATTGAGACATTCTTCCTCAAATACTTGTCTAATGTGTATTTATTTTGTTTATTTAACTTCTGGTCAAATGTCACAACACATTCGTTTGTATGACAGCTTGTTTATACTGATTTATACATGTAGAAATATGTTTAAAATAATCCATAAGACGTTATCCATGTGATGGATGTTAGACTGTCAACGTTGTCCCTTAGCACAAGTAAAATTCCAAGCTGAAGACTTTCTAATAGACACGGTAGATGGCTGTACATTGTTAGGTCAACCGTAGACATAGCGCGTGGCTACCGGCAGCATAAGGCCGACTAGTTCAGACGGGAAATCGACAATTCCTGTTTAATGGGGGTTGGTTTCTTGATATGTTTGACAGAACACTGCGCGCTTTTCTGTAATTTTACTCAATTCTATGAGTTCATGGTTGTTTGTTTGATGAACAATGTTAACAAAACTGATATTCCTGATAGTGTTAAAACTGAATTTGTAACATAATATAACATTGATTTAGCATGTTGTGTTGTTATTAACATGAATTAGTTTATATACAACAACACTGGAATGTGAGGATTAGTCTATATACAACAACACTGGAATGTGAGGATCACGCCACAGTTGTGGTCTCATTTCCTGGTATTTTTACTTGAGCCCGCTGGCCGTATGTTATCGGAGGCCATGACACAGCGTTATTCTTACGTCTCACCGTATAAACACCATTGATTATCTCAGCAATATTCACAATATTTGCAAAGTTGTTATAGAGACACCACAAATGGTTATAGTTGTATGACATGCACACATTTCAAACTAATGGTAAAACTGCATTGGGAATCAGATCAATTATCAGTTATATCTCATTCAGATTAATGGTTCATTCCCATCCAGCGGTCCATAATCAGAGATATGATTTGACCACATTGAACAGTAGCAAATAGTTCTAGTTGTTTCTTACTGCACATAACATGCAACCACATTATCAAAATATCCGTTAATTTGGTAATATTTTCTTTCTTTCAGTAAAGATATATATATAACGCCGTGCAGAGGCGGAGGCATTAAGAATAGCCGCTGAAATGATCCTAGAGAGAAGCAGCGCTGCACATAACAAAGTAGTGATATTCACAGACGCTCTGTCGGCCATCAAGGCACTAAAAAGCTCAACCAGCACAGAACTAAACGAGCTAAAAAGATCCTCGAGTATTAACAAACTCACTTAAACGCACAGTCATATATATTGGATCTCATCACACTACAATATAAGCGGAACGAAGAGGCGGAGAAGCTGGCAAAGGCGAGGGGTGGGGGGCAACTACCGCAAACTGATTACGAAATCAGCTACGAGGAGGCTAAAATAACCATCGGATGGCGATATAGAGAAAAGTGGTGGTAAGACTACCCTCAACACAGCGCCATAGATGGATACTGTCACCCTCAACACAGCGCCATAGATGGATACTGTCACCCTCAACACAGCGCCATAGATGGATACTGTCACCCTCAACACATCGCCATAGATGGATACTGTCACCCTCAACACAGCGCCATAGATGGATACTGTCACCCTCAACACAGCGCCATAGATGGATACTGTGACCCTCAACACAGCGCCATAGATGGATACTGTGACCCTCAACACAGCGCCATAGATGGATACTGTCACCCTCAACACAGCGCCATAGATGGATACTGTGACCCTCAACACAGCGCCATAGATGGATACTGTGGTCTGTCCAGTAGCAAACAAGTAGTCATATTCCGCCTCTGTACCGACCATAACAGATTTCTGTTTCAACCCTGCAATAGAGTTAAAATCGGCACAACTAGTCTGTGCCACTGCGGAAAGGCGAACATGACGGCAGAGCACCTACTGCAAGACTGCTCACTGCTGGCAGGCCTGAGAAACGAAATCTGGCCGGAAAATACCGAACTAAATGAGAAGCTGTACGGAGGGACGGAACTGGGAACAATATATATATATATATATATATATATCAGACAAAGATCAATGAAATTGTATGTATGTCCCAATTATTTGAAGATATCTGGACACCATACGGACTTGAAATTTGGCAAGAAGGTTGCTATCATGGATACGAAGAGGGAAAAATTATCAACCTTGACTTTTTTTTACGTTTCTATAACCATATTCCCAACTTATCTCACATAATCTTTCTGTATAGAAATCACCGAAAGCGTATATCCATGATTTCACGACGTTGCCGGTCACATGATGCGCAAAGCGATCATGTTGTTATAGTCTGATGACGTCTTTCGCACATCACACGAATACTAACACATTTATGGGTATTTCAACATGTAAGTTCTGTAGACGAATGTATAAAGTGCTCGACTGATATCCTAAAAACAACACGTTCAATCTAACGCTCAGCCAATTTTTTTTCTTACATTTTTTTTAAACACAACGATAAGTTAATAATCTGAATAAACTTAATTTGCCAATTGTTATTTTTCAACTTTCACGGGAATTCATTTGTATCAGGTTTTACTGGCTATCAGAATGAGCTACAGTTTATGTGGGCTCGGAAGATCAGCTGAAAAGGATAACAAATTAACTTTAAAAGTGGTTTAGATTTAAACTACCCCCTCTCCCGTGCGAAGAACGGATAAACTGCCAGTATATATATATATACACATATATCCAACACCAATTCCAAATCTGTACACTATAATATAACATTCTTTGTCGGCTTGTGTTTTTATGTGGCACAAGGAAAACTTTCAAACGTTAAACTCTAGTAGAATCATGAAATCGAAATCTTGCAAAAATTTGTTGATCATCGCGACTATTTTCAACCATTTACTTGGTTTTCTTACCGAGTTCTGATTTGGTAAAATTTGTTGAAAAATTTAATAGATTTCATTGCTTGTTTAGTTCAGTCAACTAGGTAATTCGCCATTCGCATCATGCAGTATTTACGTCTATTAAAAATTGGGTCAAAATTAATTTTCTTATCAAAACATATGAGACAAATTTAGTTTGTATCATCATTCATCATCATCGTAATCATCATCATCATCATCATCGTCAATCATAAAATAGAGTCAAGAAATGCCACTTCAATTCGATCTTGTGCTTTTTTTCACATCTCAAACCTAATCTTATGCAAGTTTTGAGCTCTGTTTCAAAAGTTTATCTTTGAGCTCTGTTTCAAAAGTTTATCTTTGAGCTCTGTTTCAAAAGTTTATCTTTGAGCTCTGTTTCAAAAGTTTATCTTTGAGCTCTGTTTCAAAAGTTTATCTTTGAGCTATGTTTCAAAAGTTTATCTTTGAGCTATGTTTCAAAAGTTCGTCTTTGAGCTCTGTTTCAAAAGTTTATCTTTGAGCTATGTTTCAAAAGTTCGTCTTTGAGCTCTGTTTCAAAAGTTTATCTTTGAGCTATGTTTCAAAAGTTTATCTTTGAGCTCTGTTTCAAAAGTTCGTCTTTGAGCTCTGTTTCAAAAGTTTATCTTTGAGCTCTGTTTCAAAAGTTTATCTTTGAGCTCTGTATCAAAAGTTTGTCTTTGAGCTATGTTTCAAAAGTTTATCTTTGAGCTCTGTATCAAAAGTTTGTCTTTGAGCTATGTTTCAAAAGTTTATCTTTGAGCTCTGTTTCCCAAGTTTATCTTTGAGTTCTGTTTCCCAAGTTTATCTTTGAGCTCTGTTTCCCAAGTTTATCTTTGAGTTCTGTTTCAAAAGTTCGTCCTCATGTGTCTCTATGCCTCTCTTTTGTCCTCTGGCTTTGCGGTATCCACTGAATTGCATGTCGTGATCGCCTTTCTTTTCTCATTCTGAGTGTATGTTCAATCTATTGGCTTGGTATCTTTTATATATTCTTATTTATCTCTTCCAAATCAGTTAGTTCTTGAAACTTGATGTTGCTAATCTTTTTCTTTCCAGTACACTTTAGTATTAAACTAAGATATATTCTCTCAAATACTCTTAACATATTTTCTATTTTCTTAACTGTTTTCCAAGCCAGATCCATATAGGAGGACTGTTGTATATAATACGCCTTGTATATCCAAGGATTCAGTTTTAATGATAATGTTAAGTCTCTACATGTTGCAAAACCTGCTACATGCTACATCCTGCTTTATCCAATTATTAGTATTCCTAGCTGGTGTTCAATTATTACCATTGAAGAGACCACGATGTAGACTCTCTTTCTCTGCCATTATTTCCGTATACACTAGCCATTGTATTTTATTATCATTCATGATAGAAATAGGTAAATGTGTCACAGACATGTAATCGCTGACACAACAAGAATGTACATAATACATATATCTTCACATACAATAATAATATAACAGAATCTACTCACGTGTGGCGTAGGTTAGTAGTATGCTCCACTTTGTTGGTTCTGTCAGTTCTGGATCGTATTTGAAGAAGGCATCTGAACTAGGGAGATAGACAGTAATGTTCTCCACATCCAGCAAATCGGTGAGATTACGGCTGATCAGTACTCTTCCAAACTGAGGACAGTCAAAGTAACATTAGAAAAACAGATAAACATACAGAAATACATATACATGTATGATTTTTTTGCATATTTTCAGAAAGTAAATTGACAAATGTTTTACTGTGTGACTAGTCTGAGATAATATGAGAAATGTGCCTTGTATATTTTTCACAAACATCCTCTCCACCCTGTTGTTTCATCCAAAGGAAGTCCATACGTTTAGAATCAAGCAAGGATTACAGAAGATTGAATGGAATAGACACATAACCATCTACTTCATTAGTGATCTCTTCCTGCGGATTCGGGAGGTGGGGGGAAGGGATCAGTCAATGGATAAAGTTGATATTCTGCACTCTCTCATAGAAATTGGTCACAAGGAGGACTTTCATCTGAACGAATCCACATCAACTGCTAGATTGCAATAACTTGGATTGAAAATTGGAGCAGCTAGAAAAGGACAGCACAACCAGTTTATGAGTAAGCTCATCACCTCAATGATACGGTTAGTCGCTAATGAAAACTGGATGCTAAGATCAAACCATATATGGTCATGTCCTGAGTGGAATTTAAATATTTAAAACTGAAACTCAATTCAGGCTATCAAGAGCTGATTAATTAATATAAGGTAGGTTAGGGATGAATTGCGTTGAGCATTTCCAGTATAAATCCGAAATCCTCGTTCTGTAAGTAGTGCGCCGATAGAGAAGTCGATAACTCGCTTCGCTAGTAGCAACGTGCAGTGCTAATGCTGGGGGTTGAACTACATGCTTCTTTCTTCTTTACTTGGAGGTCTAAATTACAAGTACCTCAGAAATCAGAGTAAGATTTGTCTGAAAGACGAGGGACAGTGATGTTAAAGAAGCTACCATTCAAGGAAACTACTATCTCAACACTATGTACAAATGTATACGACAAACGCCTTAATAAGATATTAGACAAAAAGGAACATGTCGAAAATGGAGGATTTCATCTTGACGACATGCTTGGTAAGCTGACACTAACAATGACACGATTGCAGAAAAAAGTAGACAAATTTCCAAATTAATTATTCTTTCTTGTTACCCTTATTAAGGATTTTTTAAAATCGAAACGCTGGTTTTGTTTATTATTTTATGTTTTCGCCTCATTAAAACTTGTATTGCTCTCAGGATCTAATGTATATGAAAGTCATGGCATATCCTTTAAAGGACGTGACCATCAACCATAGTAAACGATTTTTTAAGCACCACTTATACGTTCAGTAGTTTGTCATTACTTTATGAATGGTGAAGCCTATTCTTACCGTTCGTAAAAATCCACGGGAACAATTTTGCGTCTAAACTGCCCATCGTGGTGTTTGAATCAGGTACACGTGTGTTGTGATCGAGCTTACTACTACTTAAGCTACTGACGCCCACTTAATGTATACATATATATGCCAAATTCAGATTAAGTGTACATATACTTTAGGAATTTGGAATGTTATGTCTCCTTGTACAGGATCGAATCAATGTAAACATACTAGGAGTGAGAGAGAGAGAGAGAGAGAGAGAGAGAGAGAGAGAGAGAGAGAGAGAATGATCGAGGTTGATACAATTAGATGAATACATCATAATTGTCCCTAGAGAACATCAACACGAAAGAGGAGACAATGTAAACGTTAGATAAATAAGGCGTGTGGTGACGTATTTTGTTCTAGATTACGTCACTTGTTTACTGGTAGACATCAGAAATAACAGAGTCGGCGAAAAACACTGTTTATGAAGCACATACAAAAACACGTCCTATAAATCTCTTCATAACATGACACGCTGAGAGGCAAAACAGGAAAACTAGGATTCCAACTAGAATAATCAAATAGTCATGGATTAAGCAACAAATACTGATTTGAGAATAAAACAAATTTGATGTCTTGATTCAAATAATGCCCATTCGTCAGTTCCCAGAGACAATGGATATAGTGACCAATGAAGGATTTTGTAGTTTTTGCTTTCTATGGACACGTCTTAAGTTAGCGAGCTGTCTGAGTCTAACTTCACTTGTTCTCAGATTAGTTCTCACTGAGCTCCGCCATCACAAGTAGACATTTCATTGCGCCAGTAGCAGTGTCTGCAAGTGTTTATGCGTGAGTTCCGTTCTGAGTAATTCTCCATTTACCTTTTCAACAGCTAATCATGTCCTGGAATTTTCTTGCTGCATATTTTAATAACGCTGATGCCTTTCTTGTGTGGTCTGTGACTTTCTATATGACATAATACATCCATTTGATGGTACCGATATCAGTTGGTAACTGTGCGCTAGTACAGAAGTGAAGCCAATAGTCATTGTTGCAATGATTGGTTAATCTCTGTAATTTACTCTCTGTGCAACGATGGTCACGTAATGATCTCTGAATTAGGTATTAGGGAATGCTATCCTGAAATAAATGCTTGCAAAAACGGATGCACCAGACCGTAAGGCGTATAACATGGTGCAACGACCCATCACAATGAGGAATGGGATAATTGATTCTACGGTCGCCAATCTGCCTCGGAGATTTAGCTACGCAGTAAGAATGTCGGACCTACATCACGAGGGTGGCTAAAACTTACTGCGGGAAGAGGTCGGCAGAAATGGAAAGCAGAAATCATAGGAATTATATCCTATAGAACTGCTCCAGTATGCAAACTTGAGAAGAAAGAGGTGGCCCACTTACACTAGCGTCCAAGACAAACTGTATGACGTGGCTGATAATCTGAGGCAGACGGCTGCCTTTATTAGAGAATCCGAAATCCCAATCTAGTGAGAACGCAGAAGAAGAAGAAGAATTAGGTATTACTGTTTGCATGTCAGGTAAACCGATAAACGTTTTATTTATATCTGATGTAAGTTTCGCGTAATCTGATTCGATACATTTGTTGTTCTTATTGTGTTCTTTCCCGAAAACTTTTCTAGCTGTGGTTTACAGTAACTCAAAGTTCGACTCCAGTCAGTCCGGCGATATTTTGACTAGAATAATTTTGTTCTGTATCGACTAGAGTTATTCCTACCAGACATTGACTACAATATCACAACAATCGAGGAAAGGTATTCATAGCTAATAACTTTGTCAACTATAGCTGAAAATCCTTCGGCATGTGGGCCAAATCTAGCCCGCGAGGTGTTTCTACCTCATAAATACACACAATGCATCACTCATTAAGTTCACGAATGCGACATTATAAATCTCTCTACCATCGGACAATTGCGCCCGGAATATCGCGCCCGTGTCACATATTCATGGCGTCATATTATACTGCAACGAATTTAAATTTATCAGATTTCAAGAGAACAAACTACGAGTATTTTTCAGTTGTTTGTTTTCGAGCATTCCCATGAACACAATCTTTCTGCCCATGAACACAATCTTTCTGCCCATAAACACAATCTTTCTGCTCATGAACACAATCTTTCTGCTCATGAACACAATCTTTCTGCTCATGAACACAATCTTTCTGCCCATAAACACAATCTTTCTGCTAATGAACACAATCCTTCTGTTCATGAACACAATCTTTCAGCTCATAAACACAATCTTTCTGCCCATGAACACAATCTTTCTGCCCATGAACACAATCTTTCTGCTCATGAACACAATCTTTCTGTTCATGAACACAATCTTTCTGCCCATGAACACAATCTTTCTGCTCATGAATACAATCTTTCTGCTCATTAACACAATCTTTCTGCCCATGAACACAATCTTTCTGCCCATGAACACTATCTTTCTGCTCATGAACACAGTCTTTCTGCCCATGAACACAATCTTTCTGCTCATGAACACAATCTTTCTGTTCATGAACACAATCTTTCTGCTCATGAACACAATTTTTCTGCCCATGAACACAATCTTTCTGCTCATGAACACAATCTTTCTGCTCATGAACACAATCTTTCTGCCCATGAACACAATCTTTCTGCCCATGAACACAATCTTTCTGCCCATGAACACAATCTTTCTGCTCATGAACACAATGTTTCTGTTCATGAACACAATCTTTCTGCTTTTGCAATCGTGTTTCTTTCTGTAAAATTGTGCTTCCCGCTAACCTCACTCTTTGCTTTTTCACTGGAGAAAATCTCGGAATCGTAGTTATATTAATAGTTATATAGTTATTATTAATAGTAATACGTAACAAAGCGTCCGCGTCTCTGTCAACTCTAGCTGTCAGTTAAATGTGACCCAATAAACAACAACAGTGGACAGCAATGCTGTACAGTATATTTTCTAGACATCCCTTTAATGATACTACTATCGAAGATATCTGCAGTTATGTCCCCTGCTGCAACTCTCAAGCTACTTCTAATTTGTGCAGTTATGTCCCTTGCTGAGACTCGCAAGTTGCTTCTCATTTGTGCAGTTATGTCCCCTTCTGAGACTCTCAAGTTGGTTCACATAAATCATATTTGCCCAGAAATGAAAATAATCTAGGAGTAATCGGTCGTCTGTTTACGCTGGCTGGCATACGTCACGTGATCAGTTATTCATGTCCTCGAGAAACAGACGAGTACTACTCGTGCCTAAAATATTATTTCTCAAGGACACTCCAAATATTCAAGAAATGATTTCTCAATCTATTAGCAAGACACGAATATATATAACTACTAGAGAGTACTGTTACTACTAGAATTTAGTATTGTTTCTACTACTACTACTACTACTACTACTACTGCTACTGCTGCTACTGCTGCTGCTGCTTCTACTACTACTACTACTACTACTCTGTGCTGCTGCTAGCTGCTGCTGCTCAGCTACTACTACAACTACTACAACTACTACAACTACTACAAGCTACTACTACTACTACTACTACTCTACTACTACAACGACTACTATACTGCTGCTCTACTACTGCTGCTACTACTACTACTACCCGCTGCTCTACTACTACTACTACTACTACTACTACTACTGCTACTACTACCTACTACAACTACTACTAATACTACTACTACTTCTATTGCTACCACTATTACTACTAGTGCTACTACTACTGCTACTACTAATACTACTACTTGTATTAATACTACCACTACTACTACTAATACTACTACTACTACTAATATCACTACTACTACTAATACTACTACTACTACTACTAATACTACTACTACTACTAATATCACTACTACTACTAATACTACTACTACTACTATGCTAACGCTGCACTACTGCTGCTACTACTAATACTACTACTACACAACTACTACTACTACTATATACTACTAATACTACAACTACTACAACTACTACTACTACTAATACAACTACTACACCTACTACTACTACTAATACTACTACTACTACTACTACTAATACTACTACTACTACAACTACTTCTACTATTAATACTACTAATACTACAACTACTACAACTACTACTACTACTACTAATACAACTACTACAACTACTACTACTACTAATACTACTACTACTACTACTACTACTACTAATACTACTACTACTACTACTACTACTACTAATGTTTACGGCTGGACATTTTTCTCCATCATTACTACTGCTTCTCCAATCTCAATGACAACTAATACAATCTCAATGACAACTAATACAATCTCAATGACAACTAATACATTCTCTATTGCTGCTCTAATCTCTTACAACTAACAATCTCATACCTTTCATACAATCTCATACTGCTCATACACTCTCATACTGCTCATACAATCTCATACTGCTCATACAATCTCATACTGCTCATACAATCTCATACTGCTCATACAATCTCATACCGCTCATACAATCTCATACCTCTCATACAATCTCATACTGCTCATACAATCTCATACTGCTCATACAATCTCATACTGCTCATACAATCTCATACCTCTCATACAATCTCATACTGCTCATACAATCTCATACTGCTCATACAATCTCATACCGCTCATACAATCTCATACCGCTCATACAATCTCATACTGCTCATACAATCTCATACCGCTCATACAATCTCATACTGCTCTTTCAGTATTTATTCATCTCACAAGCTTGCGTTCTCTCTCTATCGTGTGACGCCCTTGGCTTTTGATCAACAACAAATACAAGGCCATGCCATTTTCTCTGGTCTTGTCCGTTCTCTGTATTGTGTTTCTACTGCGATTCATTTCTTTCAGCTCATGTCAGAGTCTTTCAAGTTTTTATGAACCTTCTGATGTCTTTCTCATTACAGTTTTGTGACAGAGTTAGTCTACAGGAGTATCACAAATCATATCCATCTCCAGCTTCTATTTTATATGACAGCGTCTCTTATTCTATTGCTAAGCCCGCCTGCCCAGCGTGTTCGTACCGCGTTGAACGACGGGTGTCAAGCCACCTGTGAATGTGGTTCAATTCCGCTGGCGGACTGAAAAGCCACAGGTTCTCCAGATTTACGGTGTTTGTGGCACCGAACCGAAGGGTTACGATGTCCATGGCACCGAGCCATACAAGAGCGGTATGAGATTGTACGATCTGAAAGCTCAAATACTTCTGGATCGAAAAAAAACAATTATATTGCTAACATCGTGTGAACAATTCTTGGTTATATATAGTTTTTACTGTTGCCAGATCACGCGTAAGATTTTGCAAACAAGTTTTTTTTTTTTTACTGTTGCCAGATCTAAGATTTTGCAAACAAGTTGTATTGAAGGTATAACATTTGAAAATATCTTGTTCTATCATTCTGCAGCATTCTCAATAGTACAGTCAAGGTGATAGCCTACAGCTTCGGTATATTCACGAGTTCATTAAATTATATTATTGCGATAATACATTTTATTGAAAAATGAAAATCGTGGCATATCCTTTACAGGACGTACAGTAAAGGAGTCGTTGATTTTCTAGGCACCATTTATACGTTTAGTGGTTTGCCATTGCTTTCTAAACGGTGAGGTATATTTTTACCGTTTGTAAAACTCCACGGGTAATAATTTGATTCCAAATTTGTTTACCGCGAGGTTTGAACCAGGTACGCTTGGGTTGTGATCGAGCTCACTACAACTTAAACTACAGACGCTGACTGTTTTATTACACAGACTAATTCTCTAAAGTATTTTGCAGACAGAACAGTTAGTGTTCACATTTTATTGCAACAATTAAACCCATTATTAGCTTTGTATAGAATATATTTACATAGTCCATTTTGTTTTGTTACATCCCAAACTCTACATTAATATATCATACGTTCTATTATTATTTTATTAGTCATTTATTTCATCTTGTTACTTGTTGGACAAGTAAGAGTAAACAAGACACAACGTATTGTAATTTCACAAAGTACATAAGTCATGTTTCAGATACAAGACGTTCTCAAGCATGGTTGCCAAGTTTAAACGTAGACATGAAAGTCGATAACGATATGAACAAATAGTACATTTTGAGCGGATTTAAGTGGATGGCACAAATGGCAACGTTTTATGGAGAGCAATTGCAAATATAGAATTCATAATGAAAATGATATAAGTTATATGATGCAGGTAATGTTTTACTTTAAGTGGTATAATGAATGACTTTATATAAGTTATATGATGCAGGTAATGTTTTACTTTAAGTGGTATAATGAATGACTTTATATAAGTTATATGATGCAGGTAATGTTTTACTTTAAGTGGTATAATGAATGACTTTATATAAGTTATATGATGCAGGTAATGTTTTACTTTAAGTGGTATAATGAATGACTTTATATAAGTTATATGATGCAGGTAATGTTTTACTTTAAGTGGTATAATGAATGACTTTATTGCACCGGGCTCTCGTGTGTTGCCTGGGACTTGCAAGGGGATCAAATAATAGTAACACTGCTACCTGCAAGGCATGTCGTAAGAGGCGACTGAGGTAGGGGCCTAGGAAGCTACCCTAGTAAATAAAAAGTGTCTCAGAAATCGGATGTGCTGGCCTACTTGTAGGTGCATAACTGGTACAACGTACAATCGCTCTTATGCTCAGATCACATACCAATCACAAGAGTGGTTTAACAAGTGATTGATTTGGAGCGTTCCAAGAAGAGGATTGCTCCAGGTTTCCCCATATAGCTCGGTACATCTCCACAGACACGGCAAGTCACTTGCAGAGAGGATTGCATAAAGCACAAACTCCGTAGTTCCTACTGTAACAGTGCATCTTGTCATTGGGGGTTAGTTAGTTAGTTAGTTAGTCTTTCCTCTTCGGCTTGTGGGCGGCGCATAGGGCAGAGGTCATAGCTCTCCATGTCTCGCGGTTCGTTGCTATCTGTTTTAGATCTTTAATGTTTACTAGGCCCATCGTTGAGCCTTCTCTGATGATGGTTCTACGCAGAGTCTCTCTTGGTCTTCCTCGTTTTCTTTTTCCCTCTGGTGTCCATATGAGGGATTGGTAAGGAGTCTTCTCTCATCCATTCTAAGTGTGTGGCCGATGTAGTTCCAGCGGCGCTTTCTTATAAAATTTGATAAATTTTCTTGCTTGGTCTCTTGACACTGTTTGAGAAACTGGGGGTTAGAGATGATAATAATTTTCCGACCGCCGTAAACTATCAGACTACTCAACAGACCGGAGTGAGCTGAAGATATTTCAGTAAGATTAACGAAAACATGTCGCAGACCGGAGTGAGCTGAAGACATCTCAGCAAGACTAACGAAAACATGTGACAGACCGGAGTGAGCTGAAGACATCTCAGCAAGACTAACGAAAACATGTGACAGACCGGAGTTAGTTGAAGACATTTCAGCAAGACTAACGAAAACATGTGACAGACCGGAGTGAGCTGAAGACATCTCAGTAAGACTAACGAAAACATAGTGGTCATACCCGAATAGTTGTGAAGATATATGCCAAGCAATCGCTTGTGAATGATACACTCTACTACGTTTCTCCACTAGGATGGTCTTGCATTTCATAAAGAGTGAGAGAGAGAATTGCATCTATTTTAGACTCCTTCAAATAAGAAATAACCCGCATCATACAACTTGTATAATTTTCATTACGAACTTCGATATTTCCAATTGCTCTCTATAAAATGTACTCTTGTTTTTTTATGTCTCTATTCACGAGGAAGTACTACTGGTGCAATCTTTATCTGCATTTCAAACATTGAAGAGTGTAATGTATAAGAGTGTAATCAACTTGCCATACCCATATTCTGGACTAGTTCAAATCGTCATTTCACGGTTGCCAAACTAACCTATTTCATTAAGGGGTGAATATAACACAATTTGTGCTTTTTCCAACTCTAGAAACTCTACAATTAGGCCGTGTTCCAAGGTACATACTGTTTGATGCATTATTTTATATGTTTACTTACTAACTTAAGAAGTTTGTGAGCCACCTGCAGACAAAAAGAACATTATTTTGCAGACAACATGCTCCTATCATGGCAGTAAATATATGTGACGTAGCGTTGTATGACATATGTTAAAGGTAATGTAACTTTGTTCAACAAAAAGTAAGTGAAGAGAGTAACAAGTTTTAAATATCTTGATTCATTGATAAAAGCAGCGAATAAGAGAAATATAATGGGGATAATATATATACGACTTTATAGATGGGGGCAAAATATTGAGGACATTTATCAGTAATAGTACTATAAATCTTAAGTATAGAAATATAATCTATTCTATATGTCGTCTGTCCTTCTGTCTGTCTTTCTGTCTGTCTATCTGTCCTGTCTGTTTATCTGATCTGTCCTGTCTGTCCTGTTTGTCTGTCTTATCTGTCCTGTTTGTCTTATCTGCCCTGTCGGTCTGTCTTCTCTGTCCTGTCGGTCTCTCTTGTATCTCCTTTCTGTCTGCCTTGACTGTCTGTCTGTCTTGCCTATCTATCCTGTCTATGTTTTGTATATCTGTCTATCTGTCCTGTCTTGCTGTCTGTCCGTCTAACATTTATAACATATCTATTTTTGCCAAAATTATATCTATACAATTATTCTCTGATATTAATACATTGTCTGACATATTCAATTGTAGGAGCACTGTATTTTAATGTTTAAGTATTTCAACTTTGAACATTGACCTGTTGGACATCTACCAGATAATCATTAACCAAAAATAAATTCGTAGTTTCGTCTGTTAGAGTATATGTGTGTGTGTGTGTGTATGTCTATGTGTTTAATTGCAAGTATATGAGCAAACAGCTGTGTCTTTCTCAGATATTTATACATATTGATATGTGCTGACAGTTTGTATTTGAAATGTGATCAACTGTGCAGAAAACTCCAGCATTTTTATCATAAGTATCTTTCACTCACACACACCTCTCTCTGTGTGTGTGTGCCTCTCTCTCTTTATTTGTCTCTCTCTCTCTCTCTTTCTCACGCGCAGCCTGCCTCAAGCATTTTAATCTCCCTATTCCTCTAAAAAAATATTAATCTCAACACAATTTTTATGAAGTGTATTTTTTTTCTGTGTGATTTTAATTAACTGGTACAATCTGTCTTTGCCATCTTTTCCTCTAAATTCTCACCACTCTTTGCTTCGTTCCGAATTGAGTTTTCAATGGTGCACGCTCTTCATGTTCTTTTCTTTTTCTCTGTCAATTTTTATGTGTACTTAATTATAATGACAGTCTCAACAATGGTCATTGTTAACTAGCGCTCAACAGTTTTTTGTAATCATCATCAGCATGTGTCGCCTACAAATCGAAGTTTGACTGCAATAGATTATCAGCCCATTTCCTTGCTTGTCTTGCTGGTGCGCTTTGACAGGCAGCAGCCTGTCTATATCTAAATGTTTCTCTACCAATTAAATTTCATTTAATAATTGTTTACTTTAGTTCAAATACCAAACATAAGTGTTCTTCGTCTTTCTCAATGTTTTTTTGTTTTTGTTTTTCTACGTGTTATTCCCGTTTCAGTTATATCTTTATAAACAATTGTTTTGGAACTACCGGAGTATTTTTCCAGAGATCTCTGATCTCATTGTTGGTGAAATCGAGTTCCTAGTCCTATCGGACACAGGCGGTACAACGTAAGTCTCGAGTTTCTAGTCCTATCGGACACAGGCGGTACAACGTAAGTCTCGAGTTCCTAGTCCTATCGGACACAGGCGGTACAACGTAAGTCTCGAGTTGTCAAGTTTAGCACGTAAAAGAACAATTGGAAGTTGAAAGGCGATAGGTTTGGGCTGCAACTAGATTACTTAAATGCACTAAATTACTTATCTTATCTTAACCACATTTGCCGTGAAGTGCCGTGGGGAGAGTTAGTTTTCTATCTTGTGCCAGGTGTGTTGCACTTGACGTTGTCAGTCCATGCTTTCGCAGGGACTATGAAATGTTATATATCCATCGTGTTCTTGGCCTGCCCCCTGCTCTGTGCCCTGAGTGTTGATTATTGTAGGCACGTGATGGTAGTAAATGTGGTTCCATTCTCATTAGATGGCCGAACCACTTGATTCTTTGCTTCTCGATGTACTGTATGCATGGTATAGTACCAACGATGCTTCTGATATTCTCGTTTCTCACTCTATCTCTCCTTGTAACGTTGACAGCTTTTCGTAGACATCTCATTTCACATGTTGTAATCTTTCTTTCTTGTGTCTTAGTCAGGGGTCATGTTTGGCACTGATAGCAGAGAGTTGGAATAAATATGCAGTTTATCAGTTGTCGTTTGACTGCCAGGTTGATGCTTGGATATTCTAATAGTGGTGACAGTTGGCTAAATTACGAGTACTTTAAAGTATTATTTTAACATTACATCAGGACATTCGATGATGCAACTTAGTTCGTGCAGTGATGTTGATATAATCTCATATAAGAAAGTTACTGGAGCACACATGGTTATTCACCGAAGTGAAATGATAATGGTCATATCAATCTATCAATTAATCAGTCAAGAAATATTGACATTACTACATATACAATCATCCGTTTTCCTCCTCGTGTTTTTCGTTTTTTTCTTCTTTTTCCTTTTTCTACATCCTTTTCCCATCGCAATTATATCTATGTCAACATATACTGACATCAGCACACACACACACCAACATATGTCTTCCTTACCTTTGTTAGCCCTTTTTTTGTTAAATTATCTCATAGTTTCTGGTAAAACTGAGTATTTTCTTATCATATCTTGTAAATGCAGCACACAAAATGTTGAATGTTTATTTTTCTAATATTATCGATATAAGGGTAGACTGCAGTAAAACTGGGTAAAATGGTGAAACACGTAATAACAAAGTACTGTAGTCTTACAAAATACAAAAACAATAACAATACACACCAACGTTTCGACCAAAATGCCTTTATCAAGCAAACTATACAACAGAAGTGACGAATTTCCCAGCACACTACATATAGACTACGACGGAGACATTCCAACGGTTCTAAAATGAAAATCTGACTATGGACATTAAAAAACGCATCATTTTTTACAAATTGAGATCAGCATTTATACAACAGCTATAGTTCGTTCCAAAACTCGTGATCATCTTTACCGACCGATATAAAATCATTCACATGACAGAAATTCTTGATTTTTGCATTTTTATATAGGTAACAGTGACGACTTTCCAAAAGTATTTTTGCCCACCCAAACCTTTAGTTCTGTAAGAATTTTATTACATGTTATTACTAAATTTACCGCGATGTTTATCTGGTATACTTGTCGAAGTTTTACAGTACGATTGTCAAGTGTGTCTATAACTAAGCATTTCCGTGTTCCAAATGCAATTCAGTGCATGTCAAAATCGGGAATCCCGTAGAATTAATCAGTTCACAATGTTTCCTACCGACTGTCATTGGCGTATGTACGCAATATTTACTTTCATTTATAGAAGTGGAAGGTATCATTTGTTCACTATGTGACCTTTCTTTTATAATATGTAATAGGAATACGCCTTTGCAATCATTCGCCACCATTTTGTGTATTACTGTAAGTTCTAAACTTTGATTATCATTTTGTTGTGCTTATGCAAAATTATATAACAAAAACAGTTTTTTAGTTTCAGTTTCAGTTTGGAATATCTTCATTGCACTTCGGACATGTCCATAGGTGCTCCTATCTCCTTCGCAATATCTCCAACAGCATCCAGCGACTGACCGTACCAGTTCTATTTTGATTGATGAGCCGACTCGTATACCTGTTGTACCGTTCTTTTCTTGCCCCACCAATCTTCAAACCCAGTTCTCGCAATCTAGTAGTTGACATGGATTGGTTTAGATGAAGGCCTTCTCTGCGGCCACGCTCTATGAGGGCGTTCACGATGTCAGCTCTGTCCATGGGCTGGTCCTCTGATATAGCGGCAGAGCCAGCCAGTCTGTCTGCTCTCTCATTGCCAAAGACACCCATGTGCCCCGGAACAAAGACAAGTGTAATTCTGCAAAGTTTTTTGCATCAACTAAGCTACCTACCAATTAGTTAAACATGGATTCGTAACGTCGTGAGATATATAAGACTGCATGCAAAAGATAACTTGTATCCATCAGATAGATTTCGTACAGATTAAACCTTAGTGTGATCACGAATTTTGGAACGAGCTATAGTGTGAAATGCGTTGCCTGCGAAAAATTACCAACAACACCAGAAAATATAGAATCACCAACATCAGCATAATAAATAAGAAAGTTGGCACAGAACCTTGCTTGAATTACATTTTAGAAACAAAGAATGAATTGGGTTGGTCACTTAATAAGAATGCATCCAAACTCCACAGTATACAGAGTCTTCTGCAACAGAACATCGGGAAAGAAGGCAAGAGGAAGACCACGGAAAAGATGGTTAGATGGTGTAGCAGAATCCTGTGAAAGAGCAAAAATAACAATCACACAAGCCACCAGAACAGCGCAAGACAAAAACATAAAACAACGATATTGGGCAACAACCTGGTAGTAGTGTGACGACACTGGGCAACAACCTGGTAGCAGTGTGACGACACTGGGAAACAGCCCGGTAGCAGTGTGACGACACTGGGAAACAACCCGGTAGCAGTGTGACGACACTGGGAAACAACCCGGTAGCAGTGTGACGACACTGGGAAACAACCCGGTAGCAGTGTGACGACACTGGAAACAACCCGGTAGCAGTGTGACGACAAAAGAAGAAGAAGAAGAAGAGTAGTAACTTGCTGAGTCAATAGCACCAAACCTAGTATTGCTGAGTCAATAGCACCAAACCTAGTATTACTGAGTCAATAGCACCAAACCTAGTATTACGTAGTTTTGGGAGTTCTAAACAAAAAGTGATGCTAAAGTGTATTGTTCTATTTTCTTGGTGTGTATATCTGTTGTTTGTTTGGACTAAATTAATATCAATTTTTAAAAAATGCATTCCTGGCGCTGAGTAATGTGTGAATGTTGATTATCTACATTATTTAGAGATTGCGAAAATTGAGAAATGTAGTTTTGTGTTACTAGCAATCATAGGATGAGGATGTGTATTTGGAACTAGCTCCCCTGGTTGTTGGATGCACCAGAGTTTCTCAATTTTGTGCACACTATGGAATTGTTTATATATATATTAACTAGTTTAGTGGTTTATTAAGGGAGACATTAATCTAGTTTTCCCGATAGTGAAGAGAAATAGGCATGCTGGTTTCCTGGTGTGTGCTTAACTGTAGATAATTATAATGAATGACATTGTTTGTAAAACGTATTATGATGTAAGCAAGAAAGTGCTATCGACATATGTAAGAGCGATTAGAATGATTGGCATTGATTAGCGTGTGAATATTCTATTACATAATTTGTACAATAAATATAACTGGCGGAAATTGTGTATGAAACAGAAGTGTTATTTTCTCTCCTATCATAAAAACGTGTTGTTTATTTTCAAACATCTCTCTTGATTGTATATCGCAGTTAGGTTCTGAAATTATGCATACACTACGGAATTACATATATCTGGTGGTCTCGGTAGCTAAGTGGCTAAGTCGTTGATTAGCGTTCTAAAAGTAGTGGTTTCAAATCCGGATTGCGCCGTTCTGTTAACAGAAGCATTTTATTCCGGAATAGCTAGGATTGTTACGGAGTTATGGAGATCGTGCTTTGTGCAACATTCTCTGTAGGTGGCGTACTATTTCTGCGGAGAGAGACCGATATTATGGGGACAACCAGGTGCAATATTTAATCCTTCAATATAGATAGATATGGTGGTTTTATGTCAGGGAAATAACACATCAACAAATATCACTTTAAATGGTAACCATTTAACCCCAGTTCAAAAATTCAGCTATCTTGGGTCCATAGTCACTGCCAGCTTTTCTCTTGATGAAGAAATCAAAGAACGTATAGGGAGCGCGGCTATAACATTCGGCAAACTATCAAAGAGAGCGTGGGACAACACAAAATGACATTGCAGACGAAGATTCAAATATATCGAGCCTGTGTAATTAGCTCTTTTACTATATGGCTCAGAAACATGGACAGCCTACTCAAGGCACAAGAGAAGACTTAACATCTTTCACCTTTGATGTCTCCGCGAGATTATGAACATCAGGTGGTACGACAAGACAACCAACTCTGAAGTACTGCAACGTGCAAACTTGCCTTTCATTATGGGCATGCTCAGCAGTAGAAGACTTAGATGGCTTGGGCATATGCGAAGAATGGACAATGACCGCATACCAAATTAAATGGTGTTCTGTGAACTTTTGGAGGGGAAGAGGCACCAAGCAGACCACTGCTCAGATATAAAGATGTCTGCAAGGCCTCAATGAATAACTTTTCTATCGGTCCCAGCAATTGGGAAAAACTGTCTGATGTTCGATGTATATGGAAAATAACATTGCGCAATGGTGCATAATCTTTTGAAGAGAGACCTAGGGATGAGCTGGAAGACAAGAGAGAAGAGCGACAACTCAGAAGTTTTCACAGTGAAACGCTTGCCAATTGACCTCTGTAAAGACAAAAAAGGTCAAATATATACATATATATTTATATATGAAGAAGAAAAGGGAAGCAAAGAATAGTATCACTGCGACCTATAATGCATGTCGTAAGAGGCGACTGATGTAGGCCCTAGGGATGCTACCTAACTAAATAAAAAGCAGCGCATAAATCAGATGTGCTGGCCTACTTGTAGGAGAATAACTGGCACACGTACAATCGCTCTTAGGCTCAGATCACATAACAATTACACAGTGATTGACAAGTGGTCGATATGGAGCGTTTGAAAAAGAAGATACAATTGACAAGAGTAATATTCTTGATTTTTATCGACTGAATATAACCTTATAACAAGCTCCGAGTATTATTAAACAACTCAAGTCTCTAACAATTTTGCTATAGTCCGTTCAACTTGTCCTGCCCACAGATACAAATTTGTATCTTTGCAACCATTTGATTAAATAACTTGAAAACTTGCATGTGAACTATATTCGTTCCAGACGCTACAAAATATTTTTTGCCATCAAAACAATCATAGCATCTAGAAGTTGCCTTCTTTGTGCTATATATTTAACGCCTACGTTGGCTTGGTTGAAGAAAACTAATGTTTACAGGCATTTAATACATTGAAGACAAAAATAGCAATATTTAGGACGAAATCCGTGGTTTTTTAAACAATTCTTGCTTTTTCCATGCACCAAAGAGACTCGGGCTTGACCATTGTAATTAAATGACGTCATAAGTGCAACACAGATTTTTAGTTAAAGGCGTATACCGAAATTAGTGTGAGGCTATTGGGTCATTTTGTTGACTTCTCAAAACAGACATTGATATAACATTTCTAATGAGTTTGAAATTACGATGCAAAAAGTGTCATTAACACTATACGCGCATTTCCACAAAGAGGCACATCTCACTCTTTCTCTCTGGATCATTCTTTTTCCGCCATTTTTTTCATTCTTATTGTGATATATAAACAGCCTTTGCCAAGAACGCTTGTTTTACGTCACAATCGTCGGTAACATTTGGAGCTCTAGTGTTTGTTCTTCGGTGACGTGTCCGATTTCAACCCGCGTTTACTGGGTTCGCTCTCCATCAGCCTTTGACTGTCTCCAGCCAACCTGCAAGGCAGCAGTGCTATTTTCTTTTAAAGTAGCGAACCTTAGACGACCAACCCTCTCGGGCTGTTGAACGCCATCTGCACAGGTTGCCGATATTTTTGTGGACTACTTAGTTTTCCTTCCGTCCAGTTTTGTGCACGGTTTGCTCCACTAGCTTTTAATTGTCCTCAATCTAACTACAGGCAGTAGTATTTTCCTGCGAGCGGAAACGCGCACTGGATTCAAGCCTCTGCTGGGATTTCCAGTTTTTCTGCACATTTTGTTGGTCCGCTCACCACTACGCCTGCCACGCGCCCTCACCATCAGCGCCATGCACGTCTACCCACCGTTGGGCTCACCCGTGCATCGTCCGCATGCGTGCTTGCTCTGTCCTGGTGCCTTCCCAAACATTTCCATCAGTTCTGACCGTGCTCACATTTACCAGCCTCTAGGCTGTCCGGACACTGGGCTCAACTCGAGCCCCACCTTAGGGCTCCGAGTTTCATCTTATGTAGACCCACATGCAACTCAAATCGGGCCCAAGATTTGCTCCACGCGGGCCCACGTTTCTTCTCTGGATGCACCCTCATCCCTTTATGGTAATCCGTTCAGCTTTTCCTATAGGCCTGGAGAGAAGTGTAATTAATAGTCACTCTGATATTCCGCTCGTCTGTGTTGCAGGCGAATCTCATCCAACGTGACCACGTGTGCATCCCTGCCCACGCCAGGGTAGCGCTCCTTCGATCCCTACCCGCTTAGTCAGACAAGAATCATTGTCTGTTACCAGAACCCCACATGGAGGTGGGGTAGGATCTTGATTAGTGCTAGCTCACTAATCCTGGCGCGGCGTTGTCCCAATGCGCCTTTGACCCCAGGCACATATGGGTCATCTGTACCACAGTATACAAGAACCAGAGTAAAGAACTATTTTATTGTAGTGATACCCACTACCACATATGTTAACAACGCACATTGTACCGAAGAAGTAGCGATTTGAAGAGAACGTCTCCAAGTAGATCCGCCATTGCCAATCCCAAGCCAGGACGGGAAAGGGGGATGGCATTTTGACATGGCAGCTAACTTTAACTGTAATGTAAATTATTTTAAAAAAAAAAATACAACTAAATATACATTTCTTGTTTATTTCATGACACTATTACAAGTATCAAAATTGGCCCCCATGTATGAGCTGGGATGATACGCCTTTGAATGAGACTTGACATCAAATGTCATATTGGTGCGTTTATTGAAAAAACTAAAATTCTGTATCAGACTCGCCAAATATCAAAGGAAACATTATATTACAAAATCAAGGTGTCCTATAGCAATTTCTTCCATCAGACATTTGCGTCGGTATAATTCTAAGATTGGGTGCTGTTTCGCTACTGTAGAATCGATGGTTTTGCTACAATTTGCACTGGACTCTGGGCATGAGTTGTTGAACGGACTATAATAATTATTTCCGATTAACTTCTGGGTGCTTTTGTTGTAGGCATACTTTGGTGGAATCTCCAGAGTGCTTAGTGGTCGTTACAGCATGACAGATGAAGTTAACTACCTTGGACGTACGATGTTAATGACCCACACAAACTCTTTTCTTGGTAGATTAATTCATATTTATTGATGTTATTCTAGAGCAATGTTGATAAATACGTCCACTCAGTTCTAATGTTTATATCGGTCTCCTATGTTGTCAATATTTCGTTGTTTAACAGTCCTAACTAGCCTACGTCAAACTAGTTTCGTTCTAGTGCTACTATTCTCATCATAGTCTGCAACTTTGGCAAAACACCCAATCATAAAGTACTGCAGTTTTACAAATTACAAAAACAATGACAAAATACAGTAACGTTTCGACCAACAAGGCCTTTATCAAGCAAACGAACAACAGGAGTGACAAATTTAAAACAAACATATGGACAACTACAAACAAATGTTTCTAATGAAAATCTGGGAATAAAAACGAATAACGAAATAAATGTAATACAAAAAACACACATAAAAACTAGAAATAGAAAGGAAGAGAAAAATGAAAAATATAGTAAATATATAACTTGAATAAATCCAACATATGCCCATATAGATTACAAGGCATGGGAAGAGAAAGTACTAAGAAGCATAGGAATCTAATACATTGAGCCCACGTGTCGCAAGATACCATACAACGAAATCAACCGATTCTCCAGAGCAAATCGACTGCGATTATCCGAGGAACATGATGCGATGGCTGTGACCTGGACATCGTGAGCTCCTAAATGGCCAGTATCACTGAAATGGGTGGCTACATGGGTCACAGGGCATTGATGTATGTCGCGTAAGTGTTGGGCGAATCGGTCACTGAGCATCTTTCCTGTCTCGCCGATATAAGTTTTGTTACACCGCTTACAGATAATGGCATAGATAAGATTACAAGACTCGTATGTGAAACCATCGTCAATAAGAAACGTGCCTAAAGGAAAGATACAGTACGCGTCTGTATCACATAAGCACACGTGTTGCAACGCCGACGGCCACACTGGACAGTGCAATAGTGAGTCTGGATATTGGATTTAAGGCGACTGTGTATCAACATATCCTTATGACTTCTGTCCCGTCTGTAAGCCACCAAAGGATAGTTGGGGAAGACAGAACGGGTCTCATGATCTGACTTAAGGATAGACAGATGACGGAATAAAACATTTTTCACCAGTGAACTATGGGGGTGGAAAGTTAAGAAAAGTTTTACTCTGTCAGAGTTAGTAGTCCTATGCTGGCTGGGAAGGGCCTCCTGGCTGGTAAGGGCCTGCTGGCATGTGATTTTCTGAACTCGATGCATAGCCGATACAAGCACCTTCTCCGGGTATAGGCGCCTGCGGAAGAAATCAAGCATCTCGTGAGCTCTATCAAGAAAATCATCGTCCTCGCTACAAAGGCGACGAAAACGCAAGAGCTGCGAGAATGGCAAAGAGTCGCGACAAGCCCGGGGATGGGAAGAAGTATAAAGGAGAAACTATGTGCATCAGTAGGCTTGCAATATACTGATGTAGTGATAGAGGATAGGTATATGGTGATAGTAATGTCAAGAAAGTTGACACAAGTAGTGGAGATGTGAGAAGTAAAACGAATAGAAGGGTTGAAAACATTAATGAAATTTATGAAGCGTGACAAATCGGCTTCAGGCATATCGGTAATGCCAATACAGTCATCAATGTATCTGTGATAGACAGACGGAGCGTCATAATCAAAGTGCAACTTTGACGTGCAAACCCTACCATGTCTCCTTATATTATCTAGATCGTTTCTACTGTCCAATCTAGTATGAGGCACTCTCTGGGGTGATAGCCATATGCTCCCAACATAGCAACCTGTCCTTATACATGGCTATGCCCTCCTACACTTTAAAAACAAATCCTTCCTCTTTAGACTATTGTAGTATACCAGTGCAGTGGGTGTCTCTGCTCTATAGTAGCATGTAGTAATTGCATAACATTCTCGGAACTGCAGAGCTGTGGTTTCTTATATAATTAGTAAATATTTCATAGAAAGCAGAAAATTTAAAAAAAATGAATAGGTGTTGCATAATTTCGAAGACAATTGAAACGTATTCAGGAATTATCTAGTCTATTTGCTAGTGAGTTGGGTCATTCCCAAATAGCTTGTCCTGAGCAGAACTTTGCCACCCCAACAATCCTTCGGATTTCTCTCTCATAGACTAGATGTCCCGCCTCTGCAGCCGTCATGTTCAAACCGTCAGTTACATCATGAATCCATCTTTTCCGTGGTTTTCCACTTCTTCTCTTTGCCGGTATGCCTCCTTGCATGAAGGTCTTCTCCAGCCCTTTGTGTCTCTTTATATGTCCATAATACTCATTTTTCTCTTTCTTATTTGTAACATTAGCCAGTGTTCTTTGATTTTGAGTTCTTTCTGGATATATCTCTCCTGTGTGGTGCCAGGGCCCGCAAGGGAAGCAAAGAATAGCACCACTGAGACCTACAAGGCATATCGATAGACTGATATAGGACCAAGAGAAGCTACCCTAGTAAATAAAATGCATAGCATAAATCGGATGTGCTGACCTACTAGTAGGCGCATAACTGGCGCGACGTACAATCGCTCTTAGGCCCAGATCACATACAAATCACACAGAGTCCGTAACAAGTGGTTGATACGGAGCGCTGGAAGAAAAAGAAAAATATATTTGTTCTCTTCATTGTCCATGGTATATGGAGCACCTTCATAGCAACTGACTATGTGAGTTGGGTACTGTAATGTAATATCACGATTAGAAATAGAGCATATAATGACACCAAGCAGTTTGCATGGAAACAGAGACAAGGAATGCCTAGTCAAGTAGATATTGGATTCATAAACAGAGACAAGGAATGCCTAGTCAAGTAGATATTGGATTCATAAACAGAGACAAGGAATGCCTAGTCAAGTAGATATTGGATTCATAAACAGAGACAAGGAATGCCTAGTCAAGTAGATATTGGATTCATAAACAGAGACAAGGAATGCCTAGTCAAGTAGATATTGAATTCATAAATAGAAAGTTGGATATTTAAAAAGAGAACAGTACTATTAGCTAGAAGCTATGTCGATTACTGATCGACTGCACCAGTTTGTTTGCCACACAACAGAGCGTGAGAGAGATATAAAGCAATAGAGAGAGAGATTGAGAGATAGAGAGATAGAGATACTTATAACGAGAGAAAGATATATAGATAGATAGATAGATAGAAAGAGAGCATCAAATATAAGGAAGTTTATGGTACACTCTCTCCCTAAAAATCTATCCATCCATAACGAATATCTTCATTCATGTTTCAGAAACGTCAGTCTTTCTTTTCCTATTTATTTCACTAGTTCTCTCGCTCATTGCTTTTCTTTCAACATTTCTTTACATGTTATCATTGATTCTTTCCATTATCCGCTCTCTCGTATCATTCATTCTTTGATACCTGTCCTCTAACATTTCTTTCACAAGTCGTGTATATTTCCTTGTTCTGTTTTTGCTTTCATGTCTCAATCCTCCTTTCAGCTTCCCCACATTTGTCATTATTATATACCTCTCCTCTCACATTTCTTTCAAAGGCAGTTTATGTTTCCTTGTTTTCTCTTTGCTTTCATGTCTCCATCAGACTTTGTATAGTTTTCTTTCTATATTTGATCCAACATGATATTTTTGTCTATTAGATGATCATGCCTGCATTGCCAACAAGTAATTTAGTACAATTTCCAGCTATTAATATTGATTTCAAATATAGCCACAAGAGACGACGCATCTTTATACACGCATTGTGTGATTTTAATTGTAAACGCCAAAGTGGCATTTTTGGAGCGATTATAGACGAGAAATGTTGTAAATTTCCGTCTGACAATCATTGCAAGTAACAAATCGTAATAACAATGACACACAGCATTCAGTTCATAAAGGGCTTCATAGAGCAATTTCACGTATTCGGATCCAAGATAAAAACGATGAAATAATTCAATTGTTTAATTGTGGCTGTATTACGTGACATAAAAGTTCAACTCTTAAACCTCAAGCAGGATTAAAATAGCAGTCCAGATTTACAGAAAATAGAGGAGGAAATGCAGATCAAATGAGTACATGCGAGAGTTTGGATTAGCAAGCTCATTCTTATAATTCTTTTCTTTAGTCATCTTCTAAGCCCCCTTTCCATCTTCTTCTTTTATTTGCAGTGTGCACTTCTGGTTGATATTGACTTCCATGAATTTTACCACAACTTGTTGAAAGTGTTCTAAATCTTACCACAACTTGTTGAAAGTGTTCTAAATAATTGTTGCAGCTCAGCTAGATCTATTGAGAAAAAACTAAAAATCAAGGAAAACTGGTTGATGCCACAAATAAGAATGAAATAATTGAAATATTTTGGACATATAAAGAAACACGTAAGTTTGAAGAAGACCATCATGGAAGAAGGCTTCCCGGTAAAGAGGAGAAGAGGAAAACCACAGATTGATTCAGGATGTAACTGATGGTTTGATCATGACAGATGAAGACATCTGGCCTGTGAGAGAGAGAGAGACATAAACTCCGAGCGGCTGTTGGAGTGGTAAAATTCTACTCAGGACATGTTATTTGATAATGATGATGAGCTAGTTTATGCTTTCATGTAAAAATGTTCATTATCTTCTACATGTTTTACAAGTATTTCCGGACATTTATCTTATTTTTAGCTATATATTGTACTTAATGTTATTCTCCTTACAAGTTTGTCATTTGCAAGTTTGTCATTTGCAAGTTCGTCATTTGCAAGTTTGTCATTTGCAAGTTTGTCATTTGCAAGTTTGTCATTTGCAAGTTCGTCATTTGCAAGTTCGTCATTTGCAAGTTTGTCATTTGCAGCCATATTCTTTAGATAATGTTATTCTCCTTACAAACTTCGTATTAGCTTTCCTTTTCTTTATTTAATGTTATTCACTTTTGTTACTTTTTTTGTTTTAAAAACTGCAATGTTACATGTGGCAAAACACGTAAGAACAAAGTACTGTAGTTTTACAAAGTTCAAAAACAATAACAATACACAGCTACCTGTGGTTATTTACATGTCAGTGGTTTTAATCTGTGCAGTCCTCGCTTTTCTTGGCATAAATTATTTAAATGTGGGATGTAATTATAGAGCCGCAATAGCACAGTGATTAGTGCCCTTGTCTTGTAGACGCGTAGGCCCAGATTTCAATATTCAGTTGGAGGGGAAATTGTTTTACACGACAGCGATGTCTCTGATCCATGAAATCTCAATTGGATTGCAGAGAAACACTGGGAAGTAAAGATAGCTGGTGTCATGTTGACTACATCACCTAACGTAATCCCAAATTATATTACATGACATGCACATTTCTTTCATAACAGGATTTTTATTGAAACTATGCAGCACATGATTTATTGATTATTTTTGGATACCAAACGTACTTATGTTACTCACCATCTCTGTCAAACCCAAAGATGAATTGCTGTGAAACTGATTAACGTGCAATAATTTCATATACATGACTATAACTCTGCTGCCCAGTTTCGTGTTTAAATAGGTACCAGGGAAACAGTGAGATGTAAATGTGGCTGGCGAGATATTGTTCACATCCCGTGACGTAGATAACAGAAAATACAGAAGTAGTACGAACACATTGAAAGACAACAAATACAGTAGTTGGACATTTAATGAGAAATGAACACATTGAAAGACAACAAATACAGTGGTTTGGACATTTAATGAGAAATGAACACATCGAAAGACAACAAATACAGTGGTTTGGACATTTAATGAGAATGAAACACATTGAAAGACAACAAATACAGTGGTTTGGAAATTTAATGAGAATAAAATACAACAAACCACCAATAACAGCATACAATAAAAAGAGATCGGGTACTAGAGCTAGGGAGAACCAAGAAAAAGATGGATAGACAATATACATCACAACAAGGGCGACTCATCTGGCCCTAGAAAGCAAAATAAAGCTCCCATCCCTACGCTTAACGGCAAGAGTGGACAGCCAACTACATCTTCCACCTGGGAATAGACAATAGATAGATAGTACGAACACAGTAGCGACGACAAGAATCCTAAGAGAAAAAATGCACTCACAAATCGAACTATGTGATCCGGATTAGAACCCACTACCTTCAGAGCGCAAGGCAGGCTTCTTAATGACTTATCCACAGACAACACTTCCCTCTCAGAGCGCAAGGCAGGCTTCTTAATGACTTATCCACAGACAACACTTCCCTCTCAGAGCGCAAGGCAGGCTTCTTAATGACTTATCCACAGACAACACTTCCCTCTCAGAGCGCAAGGCAGGCTTCTTAATGACTTATCCACAGACAACACTTCCCTCTCAGAGCGCAAGGCATGCTTCTTAATGACTTATCCACAGACAACACTTCCCTCTCAGAGCGCAAGGCAGGCTTCTTAATGACTTATCCACAGACAACACTTCCTCACCCTCTCCTCAAAATATACATATTTAGAAAGACAAGACAGGATCAAGCGTTATAAATCATCACCGTTCTGTCGATTCTGATGATGACTTCAGAAAAATCAACGACAAAAAGTCAAGGAAGACATAATGGAAATATAAAGCATCGTATGACAAATGGATTGAGAAATGAATCAACATCTACTGTATTGAAATTCTTAAAGAACACATTGTTGTGGACAGAAAATACAGTATATATATATACAAGTATATATATCTCCATAAGATACATGATAATGATGACTGACATTTAAACTTAATCACCTTTCCTCTATTGTTTTCTATTTACCCCTCAACCCAAGTATCAATTTAAACTTAATCACCTTTCCTCTATTGTTTTCTATTTACCCCTCAACCCAAGTATCAATTTTACACCCTTCTATTTCTCATCTTTCCAAATTGTCCAATATATCTCATCTCATATCTCTCTCTCTCTCTCTCTCTATCGTTTTCTCGTCCTTCCCTTCATGATCTCATCTTGTTTTCCTCCCTTGACTCTTGCACTTCTACCCACATGACCTCCCTGCACTTCTAACTCATTTACACGTCTATGCATACACAGCAGGATATCAATATTACCTCAACTAATAACTTATCTCGTATTATCACGTGATTTCAGTAGCATATTCTCATATTCCCTCATACTTGTCTAATACTCCTACTATTGTTTTAAAAAAGAACAGCCTGCCCTTCCACTTGTCTCGTATACGTCTCTTATTCCCAGAACGTCATAATCTGACGTAATGTTGTTTGACGTTTCAATCGTTAAGTAAAAACAGTGTTATTTCTTTTCCAGACCTGTCTGACCTGCATAACTGCTAATAGACACTTAAGTGAGATACGTGTTTGGCATTAACTTTTGCTATTTGTTTTGTTTTTTATTCTTTACATGGGTGAAATACTATATCTTCATGCTTTTAAAATTGTGTTATCTCTCTCGTTGTTTTTCTTTCTTATTATCTATCATTGTTCTTCTTCATTAATGCTTCCTCTTCTTCCTTAATGCTTCCTCTTCTTCCTTAATGCTTCCTCTTCTTCCTTAATGCTTCCTCTTCTTCCTTAATGCTTCCTCTTCTTCCTTAATGCTTCCTCTTCTTCCTTAATGCTTCCTCTTCTTCCTTAATGCTTCCTCTTCTTCCTTAATGCTTCCTCTTCTTCCTTAATGCTTCCTCTTCTTCCTTAATGCTTCCTCTTCTTCCTTAATGCTTCCTCTTCTTCCTTAATGCTTCCTCTTCTTCCTTAATGCTTCCTCTTCTTCCTTAATGCTTCCTCTTCTTCCTTAATGCTTCCTCTTCTTCCTTAATGCTTCCTCTTCTTCCTTAATGCTTCCTCTTCTTCCTTAATGCTTCCTCTTCTTCCTTAATGCTTCCTCTTCTTCCTTAATGCTTCCTCTTCTTCCTTAATGCTTCCCCTCTTCTTCCCTTAATGCTTCCTCTTCTTCCTTAATGCTTCCTCTTCTTCCGTAATGCTTCCTCTTCTTCCTTAATGCTTCCTCTTCTTCCTTAATGCTTCCTCTTCTTCCTAAATGCTTCCTCTTCTTCCTTAATGCTTCCTCTTCTTCCCTAATGTTTTAATTTTTTATTAACGTTTTTTCGCTAATGTTTCATATGCTTTTATTTGAGTGTTTTTGCTACTTTAAGAATGTTTGCTTTTATTCCTTTATTTATTCACATTTATTCAAATGTTATCTTCTTTCTTAATGTTTCCTTTTTTTCCCATAATGTTTCTTCTACTTTCATAGTGTATCTCTTCTTCTGGTGGCTTTTTCTTCGTCCTTAGGTCACATATTCTTCCTTATTGTTTCCTACTCTTCCTGAATATTTTCTCTTCTTCCGTAATGTTTTCTTTCTTAGTTTTCTTCCTCTTCCATGGCGTATGTGCAAACAGTTTCTCATTAATGAAGTTTTAAAATAAACCTTTCCTCTTTTTCCCTAGTGTTCTTTATAATTCATATTTTTATACTGCAATTTAACCTCTTAATATCACTATATCCTAGGTTTGTCATTTCATTGTTGTCTATTCATTACATTACTCTATCCTCTTTTCCCCGCAACCGTTGTTATTCATGACTCTATCCTCTTTTCCCCGCAACCGTTGTTATTCAATTCTGTTTTCTTCTGTTACAATATTTTCATGCAACTGAAATTAGGCTGAACTTGAAATTAGGCAGCTAATAGAAGATAATAACAGTGATGATGATGTTTTTGTTGATACCGATGGGTTTATGCATCTTGATATGAAGTCAGACTGGGTTTACTGACTAGCGTATATGGTAGGGTCGTTGCACAGCAAAGTGGAGAATACAGGACAACTAAATCCAGTATAAGGATGGAGGTTGAGGCCGTTACTGCTGCCCTCCAGTTGAACTCTTAGACTCCGTTTACTGTGGCCGTTGTTGTATATGACTCTCAGTCGATACCTAAGAAAATCCAGAATTGGAGGTTGTGGTATGAGGGGATGCTGTCTATAGACTTTTCCAACCTAAAGAAGCTGACGTGGAGCTACTACCTTGGGGATGTGGATTCTCAGCAATAAATGAGGGGGCAAGTTTGCATCGAAAGCATCGGTTATCGGGGAGTTTGGGGTGGATATGGGGGATGTTCTTCGGTCTCTTCACGAAAAACTGTTTTATGATAACACTAAAATTGATGTTGAATCTATCCATCAATTTTTTTTTTAAATTTCCGATCCAGAAGCATTTGAGCTGAAAACTCTTCGGCTCGGTGTCATGGACATCGTAACCCTTCGGCTCGGTGCCACGAATACCGTAAATCTGGGGAACCTGTAGCTTTTCTGCCAGTCCGCGGAGTTGAACCCGCACTTACAGAGGACTAGTCACCCGTAGTCCAACGCGCTACGAACACGCTGGGCACGCGGGTATCCATCGATTTAAGGAGTTTGGAACTACACGTTGTACAAGTATAAATGGATGCTTGAGGAGCAGAGAGATGAGTGTATTTAACCAACGAGCCGCAGTGACCATCAGTATGCATACCCTTCGATATCTGCTGTGAGAGACTGAGCACAAATGGGTTTGCTTGGAGTGCTCTGATGTCGATTCAGTAACCAAAAACCAATAACTAACCAGTTTTACTTCCTCATTTTAACCATGTGTCATGGCTGCTGACGTAGATATCATGATACTCTACAAACGTATGTCCTTAACACTGACTATCAATGCCGATGTTGACACTTCCCTGTCACGAAACTATTCTGTGCTGAATTTTCTCTTTCTGTCGTCCGCTGTTTCGTCTCGCATTGGTTTTACCTTTAGTAACTTTTGTCATCTTTACCTAATTTTGTTTTGCCTCACATCGCCAGGAAAAAAAGAACTGTTTAGAACGAGCTCGTGTGTCCTTCAGATATTGTGTCTTTTACTGTCCCTGTTATTTCTGGGGTCCATCTTTTGCGTGGACGACCTTTCATCATTATGTTGTTAAACCTTCCTTTCTTCTTACGTCTAAAAATGATGATGACCTCTTTCTTATTTTAATAACAGAGTTTTATCGTTCGTTTAAGTTACCAGTTTTTTTTTCAGCTTTTCACGTGGTGTGCAAACACTGATGCATAACTGGTTGGAAACTGTATTAGTCCACGTTGAGGCCGAAAGAGTAGTTACAGCTGCTTCCGTCTGTAGGTACTAAATGGAAGGTGAGAGGGTTGTTCTATGTCTTCAAGAAAAGACTGATATCTCATTAAATACACAATATCTGTATCTCAAATTAGTTATGTTAAACTCAAATTGTCTGGTCTACATCCTGTAAAATATTCATGTTGCTGCACTGTGACGCATTTTGACTTGTCAATGATATGGGCACATTTCCTGTTTGATAATATAGACTAGAAATTGTACCCGGCTTAGCCCGGGGTATAGGATCACGCTTGTACTCAAAATTGTACTTCCTTATTTCATTTTGTAGTTTATAAAACAAATGGGTTTTTTATTTGAAAATTTAAGAGTATCCGTATTTGACCTTTGTCCGGTGTTTTCTGATAGCCATCTGTTGCCGTTTGTATTTCACCGATAAATTCACTTGGATACGCCTTGCAACATATTCTATACTACAAGCATGCTGTCATTAGACTAAAAGCCCTATATTACCTATGAATGATGTTTCTCATTACATTGTCGTGCATCTTGTCGTTTTCTGTATTTAGAATTTCTGTCGAAATGATGTCATGAATTTGGTACGACTTATGTCCATTTGTTAACAACATTAAAATGTGTGCATGTAATTTTGTTGATTATGCCATTCCACTTCATAAAGTCAATATTTTATGGACCCAATCAATTGTCTTTTGATGGTGGTATTGACGCGCATGATTCATGTTTAGCGATAACTATTACCACACAAAATCAATCAAAATTTCGACAGTTTTCTTACAACTTCTGTTGAACGTGTTCGTAATAAAAATTAAAGATTTCCCTTCCTTACGGACCTATATTATTTCGTCTTAAACATGCCCATATATAATGTAAGACCCTCTTGTGTACGGGGATTATAAAATTGCTATTGTGCCATGAATCTTCACATTTTTGTTGCTCACTATAATCCGTCAAACAAAGATAGTTTTCAGTTGTAAATTTATATTTGTTTAGCTTCTGCCTGATAATCTTTCAATTGTGACTAAAGTGTTCAACATATACTAATGTAAGAGCTGTTGGTAGTTTAGCTAACGATTCTCATTTAGATCCTTTATAAAACGTTAGGAATAATATGAAACAGAAACGATATTTTCTTAACTTTATGAAATATTATTGCGTGAACGTGATTGATGTTAATTGTATTCCCGTCTTCTTCCCATGGAAACATCCACGTTGTAGAATATCGAACGTAATATATATTTCTGAGATATTTATCAGTTTTATCAGCATTTTACAAATAATATCTATTCTTAAGTCATTTCCTACTATGATTATGGCAATTTTTTAAACCATTAATTTGTTCTAAAAGTTTAATAACAAGAATCTTCTTTAGTCCACACATTTCATTAAATGATCACAAGAACCTACTCGAAAATTGTAATAATCAATCGTTATAAACACTGTCATGATTTTCTGCTGACGACTTATCTGTTATAATAATCAATCGTTATAAACACGGTCATGATCTTGTACTGACGACTTATCTGTTGTAATAATCAATCGTTATAAACACGGTCATGATCTTCTGCTGACGACTTATCTGTTGTAATAATCAATCGTTATAAACACGGTCATGATCTTCTGCTGACGACTTATCTGTTGTAATAATCAATCGTTATAAACACTGTCATGATCTTCTGCTGACGACTTATCTATGTTGATAATGATTTTCATTTCCGTGTCATGATTTTCTCTCATTGCAGCCTTATCAAGTCGAACGTAGTGATTATCTTCACCGAGCGTCTTTGTAATGACTAAAATGACCACCAGTTTGTACCAGGACATAGTGCATAGTGACACTGAGATTCAGTGTGTTCATCTACAAGGAAATATATTAAATATACTTTGATTATTCCTGATATTTCAGTTAAAGAAAACTAGCTTCGTGGTAGCTATTCTCTTCTTTTTCTTAACGTTAGCAATAATTCTTTGACTTGTTGCATAGAAACAATGCTTTCAAACCATGTCATTTGAACATGCTAACTGTATTTCCCAGTGCAACTTAACAATTATTTTGATTTCGCATATCTCCATTCATAAGGGTAGTCTCTGTGGCTAAGTGGTTAAGCTATTGCCTTGCTAGTCGAAGATCGTGGATTCGAATCCGGACTGTTCAGTTTTGTTCCGAGTGTATTTTTTTCAATATATACCTAGGATTGTTTCCGGAGCTACGGAGTTCGTGTTTTATGCACTACTCTCGGGAGGTGGCCTGACATTTTTGCGGAGAGAGACTGAGCCATATGGTGTTAAACCCGGTGCAATGAAGTCAATCCTTCGGCTTAAACCCACACCTTTCCCCCTTTCTTTAGGGGGAACTCTGTAGTGTGGGAGTCAAGAAACTATTTTCGTTGCTTTTATATTAATATAAAAATTGGTATAAGCACTTTGAAGAGTAGAAAAAGGTTAGTTTACGAAAAAATGTCAAAGGGATGCCATGGGAACAATATAAAATGACCGCCAAACACAAAATGTCAAATCCCTAAGGCTCTAAAACTAATAAAAGTAAATGAATTCTGTTTTCACTCTAAGGCGAGCAATTGTAATATCTAAAATATTACACATGCTTTTTAGGATATATTGGATATATTACATTTTTTATAAATGTTTTGATAAAAATACTCTCAAAAGTAGGTAAAAAAGTTTTCTTGATGGGGAGGGGGCAGGGTGTGTGTGTGTGTGTGTGTTTACCCAAACATTCATAAAAATGTAATATTTAATATATCCTAAAAGCATGTGTAATATTTTAGATATTACAATTGCTCACCTTGGAGAGTCAAAACAGAATTCATTTATATTCATTACATTCAGAGCCTTACCGATTTGAGATTTTGTGTTTGGCGTCCATTTTGTATTGTTTCCATAACAACGCGTTGGCATATTTTGTAAACTAAACTTTTTCTACTCTTTTAAGTCATAATCTTTCAAAATGGTTATACAAATGTTACATTAATATGAAAGCAACGAAAAATGTTTACAACCAGAGTCCCCCCTTTACCAGTTCATTAGATTCTTATAACGTTTTTGACAAATCAACAAATTCTGGCACCGACACTTTTTCTCATGAACCGCAACGATTTGGTTCTTTCAAACATCAGGACATTGCAAAAATTATAAATTAAAAATTAGTCAAGCGATGCATTACCAATTGAGAGTTCCATCTCTCATATAAAACCGTTTGTTAACCCTTAGTTGTCCCTATTCTTTCTTCTCTTCGATTCAGATTTCCGCTTCAAGTAAACTGTATCAGTTTCGTTTATTCTTACGTCTGCATCTTCTTCTTCGAACGCTCTATATCGACCACTTTTTAAACCACTATTTGTAATTTTTATGTGATCTGAGTCTAAGAGCGATCATATGTTGGGCCAATTATGTGCCTACAAGTAGGCATATTTCAGATTCAGGACTCGTCACAATAGGCACTTGAGACAAATATCTACAATTGTGATCAAGCTTAGAAATGTACTACTTCTTATATTTAATTAATCTTCTATTTTGCGATACTTTTTATTTGCTAGGGTATCTTCCATAGAACCTTACCGTACTCGCCACTTACAATTTGTCTTGTTGTCCAGTTTTACTATTCTTTGCTCCCCTTGCGAGCTCCAGGACCTTATGCAACAAAATTCCATGCGGAATTTGTCTAACAGCAGTTTCGTTAATACTTCCTGTAAGTCATGATACAGAAGCTCTATCAGGATAATTGTCTAATAGCATTCCAGCATTTGTCACATTATTTCTACCGAGATATTGCTGAATCATGTTTCCTTCTACCGAGATATTGCTGAAACATGCATTACGAGATATTGCAATAAAGTTTCATTCTACCGAGATATTGCTGAAACATGTTTCATTCGAATTGGACTGTTTCTTCCACCGAGATATTGCTGAAACATGTTTCATTCTACCGAGATATTGCTGAATAATGTTTCTTCCTACCGAGATATTGCTGAAACATGTTTCTTCCTACCGAGATATTGCTGAAACATGTTTCTTCCTACCGAGATATTGCTGAAACATGTTTTTCCTACGAGATATTGTGAAACATGTTTTTCCTACCGAGATATTGCTGAAACATGTTTCTTCCTACCGAGATATTGCTGAAACATATTTCATTTTACCGAGATATTGCTGAATCATGTTTCTTCCTACCGAGATATTGCTGAAACATGTTTCTTCCTACCGAGATATTGCTGAAACATGTTTCCTCCTACCGATATATTGCTGAATCATGTTTCTTCCTACCGAGATATTGCTGAAACATGTTTATTTCTACTGACAGAATGCTGAAACAGAATGCTGACTTTGTCGCTCTTTCGCGCTATGGAGTCAGAATGTACATAGTTTTTCTCCCTCTGTTTTCTTCTGTCTCGTCTCCAGTTAATTTTACCGGTTGGTCTCAATGTATTCTAATTCTCACTTTCTCATCATTTGCTCGTAAAATGATGACCCCTTGTCTCTTATATTCACAACAATTTTTCTAAGGCCTTGACCTCTTTCAACAAATTATCGTTGCTTATTTTGGTCGTTTATGCGACTCTTGGAATTCTCATGTCAAACCACATCTCTGTTGTCTCCAGAGATTGTGTTATCTGTTTATTTATTGTCTATGAATGGCATTTGTTTCCTGTCACAACTGAAAAATAAGTGTGACAGTATCCTCAAAATATTCAAATACATCTTCGCAACTGAGTCAAGGTAGTCTTACGTTCCTGGTTACTGATTACATGTTTACATTACTTAGATGATCACACACACACACACACACACACACACACACACACAACTTTCGATTTATAACCATTATATATTACTATTGTGTATTTTGACTTCACAAACTTCACATGTTAGCCTGCATACCCAACGCACGTATACTTCTGTCGCTGGCTTGCATTACATAAGTTACAATATTTTTAGTTTGACTTGTGATTGGATACCGTTTGCGTTAAATCCGAGTAGTCAGCAATTAGGTCAGAAGCAAAGTTTAATTTGTTTTTTCGACTTGAAATGTAAAGAAGAAGGAATGTATTGCTAAAACGACATAACTTCTCGTCTTCTTATCTCGAATCCAGTTTTGCCTCACAGCCAGTGCCGACTCTTGTATAGTCACTGCGAAACTGCAACACCCCTTGTTTTCATTCAATATTATCGATAACATTCAATATAATGAATCTTAACTAAACATGATATACTTCTCAAGCTTAATGTCAGTAGAAATTTCATAGTAAATAATAAATATTACAACGATTCTTGTATCGAACTGTCCGCTTCCCAATTCCAGTGACGTGGTGAACTGTTGGGTGCTTGTTCACATGTCAGACCCACATAATAAACTGCAATCTAGTTAGATATTGCAATAGCACTGTCGCTTACGCAGTGCTCGCAAAGGAGAACAAATTCTCAAGTCATCCAGAGTTTAGGAAGATTATATTTAAAAAAATCTTTTCTGCAAAATAAAACAAGAAGGGATTTCATTTGGAAATGAATAAATCAAGTTTGAATTGTAACCATTTAGCCTATTAGTAAATACAACATCTTTTTGCTTTGTTAGGAGTTTACCATATATATGTATCAATTTTCTGTTTTTATGTTAGTTTTGTTTTACACAATATTAAAATAATGTTAAAGATTTCCTGAAGTAGCATCTTACTAATTTTAGCTGCTAGTCGTCACTGCTGGACAGAGTGAGGATAAGAGGAGATTTCTAGAATAAGTTATTTTATACGCTTCATAAATAGTGTTTTTCACTTATCTTATCTTAACCACATTTACCGTGAAGCGACGTGGGAGAGTTAGTTTTCTATCTTGTGCCAGGTGTGTTGCGCTTCACGTTGTCAGTCCATGCTTTCGCAGGGACTCTGAGATGTTATCTATCCATCGTGTTTTTGGCCTGCCTCGTGCTCTGCGCCATGCGTGTCGATTATTATAGGCACGTGATGGTAGTAAATGTGGTTCAATTCTCATTAGATGGGCGAACCACTTGATTCTTTGCTTCTCGATGTACTGTATGCATGGTATAGTACCAACGATGCTTCTGATATTCTCCTTTCTCACTCTATCTCGCCTTGTAACGTTAACAGCTTTTTGTAGACATCTCATTTCACATGTTGCAATCTTTCTTTCTTGTGTCTTAGTCAGTAATAGTATTTTCACTACTTCTGTTATTTATGTGGTCCACATTTTGCGTGTACGAGCTTTTGCTGTGTATTGGAGTATTTGTTATTGGTTTCTAAACTGAAGTCATTGCACTCCGGGCAGACCCATAGGTGCTCAGTATCCCCCAACAGATATCGAGGAGTATGCATACTGATCGTTCCCATGGCTTTCTTATTAAACACCCTCCTTACTCTGCCCCTCAGGCATCCAGTTCTACCTGTACAACGGGCAACTCCAAACTGCCTAAATCGTTTGATCGATTCAACATCGATTTTAGTGTCCTCATTAAACAGACAGTCGCGAAGAGACCGAAGAACATCCCCTTATCCATCTTCAACTCCCAAACAATCGATGCTGTTGATGCAAGCCTGTCCGCCGCTCTCTCATTACCGTAAACACCCCTATGCCCAGGACAGCATATCCATGCAAGCCTTTGGAGGTTAGAAACTTCTATAGACGACATCCACTCATACCGAACTCTGCCTTTTTGGATCTTGTGAAGCATCGACTGAGAGTCAGATACAACAACGGCCCAGTAAATAAAGTCCCAGAGAGCCAACAGAGTGCAGCAGTAACGGCCTCAACCTTGTGTATTTGAGTAACAATGCACTTAGAGGTGAACTGTCTGTTGGTAATCTGCTTATGGGTCTGAGCTTTTTAATTTTCTGTTTCTTGATGGTGTTGAGTACTGATGTTGTACCTACTTTTTTAACTGTTGTCTTCACTTATAAATTAGTCTATTTTTGCATTCAGCAACTTTCAGCATTCTGCGTAGATTGGTAATCTCTGTCGTAATTTTCTTCTTTCTATCGTTTGATCTTAACGTCCAGGTTTGACACCGGTAGCATAATATTGGGAGAAAGGTTGTATTCTACAACTACACAACAAGACTAATGAACTACACAACAAGACTAATGAACTACACAACAAGACTAATGAACTACACAACAAGACTAATGAACTACACAACAAGACTAATGAACTACACAACAAGACTAATGAACTACACAACAAGACTAATGAACTACACAACAAGACTAATGAACTACACAACAAGACTAATGTACTACACAACAAGACTAATGAACTACACAACAAGACTAATGTACTACACAACAAGACTAATGAACTACACAACAAGACTAATGTACTACACAACAAGACTAATGAACTACACAACAAGACTAATGTACTACACAACAAGACTAATGAACTACACAACAAGACTAATGAATTATGAAATACGTTTGTCAGGGATCTTCAATTATTAACCCTAAACTACACATTTTATCGACTATGTTTACTAACATTTTCATACTTCTCCCATCTACCGTACTGTTACTTTGTCGACAAAATAGCCTTCTCATTATTTCTGTCTTTCTATCCCTGTCTATTTATTTGTCTGTAGGATAGTCTGTTCTGGTAATAGTCTATCAATCACCAATTAATTTCCCGCTATTAGATCCCAATTTCGTGTTTATAATCCAGCCTCATTTTCTCAATCCATTAGTAGCCTATATTCAGCTGAATATCGATCTTCAAGATCATAACATGAGCAAACACTGCGACAGCCACTGTCAACAGACTTCTCAATCAGCTGCCAGCAGTTACCACAAAAGGACCAGGATAGAGTAGACAACCGACGTGTGTTTAGACTTGCCCCTTTTGTGGTATCTCTTCTTTCATTTGATCCCTATTTGGTTCTGACGATCTCTTCCTACATCAGTATACTATCTACTCAGTGATTACATTTATTTCGTTCAAATGTTGAAGTTCTGTCATTTCCCAGGCTCACTAGAGCTATTTTTAACAGTGCCATACAAAAGGATCAGAGGTCATTAAGTTTCTAGTTGATGTGTTTCCTCTTCTTTGTATCTCTTTTATTTCTATCTGTCGCTATTACTATTATTATTATATTATTATATTTCTCCGGTACCGTTATACGCTACGTAAGACCTGCATCAGTATTTTAATACCGCTCTCTCCTGGACAATTCGTTCAAACCTCTACTATGGAATTAAGTCAGATATTTCTCGCTTTTTTTATTGATGTTCGTTTCAAAGTTTCCCAAGTTGTACTTTGTTTCTTGAACCGTTTGCATCTCACGACAATGTCTACTTTCTGATTCTTTAATCACTTCTTCTCAGAATATGCCCAGAATATCATTATCTTCTCTTTGTTTTAACAGATAGTACTAGTGGTTGACCATACATTTCTCTTATTGATTAATTGAAAGTTAAGGCCATCATAATGATACTTTGGTAAGTAACCATACATTTTCCGAGCTGTTTCTTACACAAGAAGATCTCAGCCGCAGTGCGGAATCTTAGCAGCACCGACGAGGATCAATTATGTAATTTTGAAGATGGTTTTGTAATAATTTTTATTTTAATCCTTTTTTAATGAATTTTTCCCAGGCAGCGGTTTTGCAGTTTATTCATCGATTTTCAACTGCTAATGGTTCTTTTAAGTGCCCAACTTAAACACGGGGCTTATGTTATATCGTCTGTCTCCGATATGGATAGGAACTCGTCTCTAGAAAAAAAATATTCCGATTGCTCAAATCGGAGAACGAAAAGAGCACTTTTGCAGCAAGAGTAGAGCACTTTTTCCTCATGCCACAGAGGACGCCATCCCTCCCACGCCCCAACCCATGATTTTTCTTTTCTCACCTCTGCTGATTCTGTTCCATTTTACCTTCATTATTCTTAGGAGAAAAATATTTCACTATAACTAGTTCTCTAATCTTCTATTGCTACTACTGCTACTACTACTACTACTACTACTACTTCTACTACTGCTACTGCTACTAAAACTCCTATACTCTTTATTACTTGTGTAAAATATCAGCTACAACTACAATCTATACTAGTAAGACTCAACAGTAACTATTACCACTTCTCCCATGCTACAAGAACACCAGAACAACACTCTCAGCCCATGTTTCAAAAGGTCTAGATCATAGATTCCAAAACTTTTTCGGCCCACCGCCCACTTTGCACAATATAAACTTTGTAACGCCACCTCCACATTATAACAGTTTGCCAACGCCCCCTTCCATGTATATACATGCACTATTTTTCTTTGACATGGAAAATTGATATATATTTCTGTAATACATTGAGAATTTTCAAATGATTATATTCATGAAATAGAAAATTGATGAAAAATGGATCGTGTAAGATGGGCATAAGGTGAATAAATATGCAGAATTCAAATTTTTAATGATTATTCAATCGCAAAATTTCGAAAAATGCCCCTAAATGCTTCTGAACCTACCATCGCCCACCTGTGAGGCTTCTGCGCCCACTGGGGGGGGGCGGTACCGCCCACTTTGGGAAACGTTAGTCTAGATCGATGCCTCCGAAATATGTTGCTAACACATTTAGAGACATCAAACATTGGAAGGTTGGCACGGCTCTACTATCTAGGTCTCGTGGGGTTTCGTGGCAACGAAAGAGAGGATAGCCTGACCTCAGAGGCGTCTATGTTAAAGACAATGGACACGCACGGTACAAGGTCGACGTTTTTGGGTTATCAATGATATGCATGTTAGATACATTGATATATGTTAGATACATTGATACATGTTAGATACATTGATACATGTTAGATACATTGATAGATGTTAGATACATTGATAGATTTAGATACATTGATAGATGTTAGATATATTGATAGATGTTAGATATATTGATAGATGTTAGATATATTGATACATGTTAGATAAATTGATATACGTTAGATACATGTTAGATATATTGATACATGTTAGATACATTGATACATGTTAGATACATTGATACATGTTAGATACATTGATACATGTTAGATACATTGATACATGTTAGATACATTGATACATGTTAGATACATTGATACATGTTAGATATATTGATACATGTTAGATACAATGATACATGTTAGATACATTGATACATGTTTGATACATTGATACATGTTAGATACATTGATACATGTTAGATATATTGATACATGTTAGATACATTGATACATGTTAGATACATTGATACATGTTAGATATATTGATACATGTTAGATACATTGATACATGTTAGATATATTGATACATGTTAGATACAATGATACATGTTAGATACATTGATACATGTTAGATACAATGATACATGTTAGATACAATGATACATGTTAGATACAATGATACATGTTAGATACATTGATACATGTTAGATATATTGATACATGTTAGATACAATGATACATGTTAGATACATGTTAGATAAATTGATATACGTTAGATACATGTTAGATATATTGATACATGTTAGATACAATGATACATGTTAGATACAATGATACATGTTAGATACAATGATACATGTTAGATACATTGATAAAGGGTTTTAAAGCCGAAGGATTGACTTCATTGCACCGGGTTTTACCCCATATGGCTCGGTCCTCTCCGCAGAAATGGCACGCCACCTACCGAGAGTATTGCACAAAGCACGAACTCCGTAGCTCCAGCAACAATCCTAGGGGTCTCTGGAAAAACTGCACTCGTGAACAGAAGGCCGCGGTCCGGATTCGAACCCACGACCTTCGACTCGCAAGGCAAGGGCTTAACCACTCAGCCACAGAGACCCCAGATACATTGATAGATGTTAGATACATTGATACATGTTAGATACATTGATACATGTTAGATACATTGATACATGTTTGATACATTGATACATGTTAGATACATTGATACATGTTAGATACATTGATACATGTTAGATACATTGATACATGTTAGATACATTGATACATGTTAGATACATTGATACATGTTAGATGCATGTTAGATACATTGATACATGTTAGATACATTGATACATGTTAGATATATGTTAGATACATTGATATGTTAGATATATGTTAGATACTGACACAGTCAATGATTATTAAGAATTCTTGAGACTTACGATACTGTCCGTCGATACTGTCTGTCGATACTGTCTGTAGTACTACTTTTTAGGGCGGTGTAGGACAGGTGGGACTTGAGCATGACGAATTTAATAAACGTATGACTAGTGTAGTCGCTGCGAAGCTGTTCAGGTTAGCATTTTTTATTGATACCCACACATACAAAATCATTGGTCCGTGAATTGAACACGGGTCTCTCGCATAGAAGTCGCGCTCAAATCTATTTGTCTAGACATTCCTTGAGACTGTAACAGATCAAAGCGCAACGTTGCACAATTATATTTGTCTAGACACTCCTTGAGACTGTAACATAACAAAACGTAACGTTGCACAATTATATTTGTCTAGACACTCCTTGAGACTGTAACAGATCAAAGCGCAACATTGCACAAATTCCATTTGTCTAGACACTCCTTGAGACTGTAACATAACAAAACGTAACGTTGCACAATTATATTTGTCTAGACACTCCTTGAGACTGTAACATAACAAAACGTAACGTTGCACAATTATATTTGTCTAGACACTCCTTGAGACTGTAACAGATCAAAGCGCAACATTGCACAAATTCTATTTGTCTAGACACTCATTGAGACTGTAACAGATCAAAGCGCAACATTGCACAAATTCTATTTGTCTAGACACTCCTTGAGACTGTAACAGATCAAAGCGCAATATTGCACAATTCTATTTGTCTAGACACTCCTTGAGACTGTAACAGATCAAAGCGCAACATTGCACAAATTCTATTTGTCTAGACACTCCTTGAGACTGTAACAGATCAAAGCGCAACATTGCACAAATTCTATTTGTCTAGACACTCCTTGAGACTGTAACAGATCAAAGCGCAACATTGCACAAATTCTATTTGTCTAGACACTCCTTGAGACTGTAACAGATCAAAGCGCAACGTTGCACAAATTCTATTTGTCTTGACACTCCTTGAGACTGTAACAGATCAAAGCGCAACGTTGCACAAATTCTATTTGTCTAGACACTCCTTAAGACTGTAACAGATCAAAGCGCAACATTGCACAAATTCTATTTGTCTAGACACTCCTTGAGACTGTAACAGATCAAAGCGCAACGTTGCACAAATAGGAACGATTAACTAAAGTGATGAGTTCGACATGTGCACAACTAGTGGGCTACTGTAACACAAATAGGAACGATTAACTAAAGTGATGAGTTCGACATGTGCACAACTAGTGGGTTACTGTAACACAAATAGGAACGATTAACTAAAGTGATGAGTTCGACATGTGCACAACTAGTGGGCTACTGTAACAATCATTGTGCACGCACTTTACTATGTAATAACAGTGAATGAAAATGAAAATCGTGTTATATCCTTTACAGGACTTGGCCATTAACAGCATTCAGCGAGTCGTCGATTTTCTAGGAACCACTTATACGTTCAGGAGTTTACCATTGCTTTCTGAACCATGCGGTCTATTTCTATCGTTCGTAAAAATCCAAGGGAACTAATTTAACTAAAAGTGACTCATTAAAATAGGTTTTCCCCGAGATCTGTGATGCCATCTATAACAACATGTAACAGCTACACCGGCTACAATTACCACTACTAAACTAAATACGCAACAAAACAAATTGCTTTCACTACTATTAATACCACAGGGTGTTTAAGATAAAGTAGCCTCGCCAAGGAAGTTAATCTGGCATATATTTATGAACATGAATTATGACGTAGGTCAAGTGAGCGAATCTTTTTGTGGTAGTTTGTAATTATGATGCGAGAAGGGACGATGAACAAATGTTACGAAAGGACGAGCTAGTCAGAATCGGTTTAAAAAGTAAATAGACAAAATTCAATGCGTACCTGGCAACTTTTAATTTGTTAATGGGGCTACTTTTATCTTGAACACCCTGTATATTGCTGATGTTGCCACTAATACAACTACTACTATTAGTACTACTACTACTACTGCTACTTTCTGTAGAGTGCATGAAGATCTGCACCATCTACATAGACTACTACTACAGTATTATTTAATAGTAATAGTAATGTAATTGTATAGACAACAACATCAGCTACTATTTATACGACAACAAATAATATGACTCCAGCAAAGCAATGACTAAATACTTCCAGTGCCACAAATCTGTATATACTGTGATTCTAACCCTTAACTTGTCACACTCAGAGTCTAGCCCAGTCCAAATCTCCCCCACTGTTTCCGTGATAATTTATTTCCTATGGGAGTGGTTCTGACACAAATCATGTTTCTTAAATTCTAGAAGCTCTACTACCTACAAAAAGGAAAGGTCACAAGCGGTCAGATATTACGTCCAATGTTTACTTAATGGGTCGATTTTCGAAAGTGAACTCGGTGGAGACAAAATGATAATTGTTTCATTGAACATATTGTTCCGAATCAGTTCAGCGAAGATATGTGATTTAGCTTTGTCAGACATGTATTGTGGGTGATGTAACTTTGTCAGACATGTATTGTGGGTGATGTAACTTTGTCAGACATGTATTGTGGGTGATGTAACTTTGTCAGACATGTATTGTGGGTGATGTAACTTTGTCATACATGTATTGTGGGTGATGTAACTTTGTCAGACATGTCTGGTGGGGAAAATAACTTTGTAAGCAATGTATTGGAGATGATGTATCTTATTTTCCATATTTAATGGAAAAATTGAACATTTTTAAATATCTTGATTCATATCGTGAGACACGTCGCGGAGAAACAAACGATCAAGTCGAAGATAGATACACCATGTGACATCGTCAGCGCTCACAGAGAAAACGTGCGCTCTGTTGATTTCAACGATGAAGATAGAGGGTATTCTCTATCTCGGTTGCGCAAGTTGTGCATACCGATAGGTGCGGCAAGACGGGAAAACCACAAGAGAAACCCAGTAGATACATCAATCAACACAGAACGAGAGTTGTTAGCCTAAACACACACGAGATACATGCTTGGGAGGAGATCGGAGGAATTATGGACATGTCCGATGTGCGATGAAGATGATCCTCAAATGAACAATGAACAATGTGACAGCAGACTTAAACAAGACAACAACAGAGCAAGACATTCGCAACTAGTTGAACTGCAAGCGTTATGGAAAATAGCAAGAAATATTGCTATCTCGCTCATACACACTAACTCAATAAATAACCATTGATGTATCGTGTAGTTGATAAATCAGGTACCTTGTTATTCAAATAGTCATTTGTGATCGCGAGAGAGAGAGAGAGAGAAATAGTCATTGTAGATTGAGTGACTTTCTAAGCCTAGATCGTGTGTCTTACTTTCATTGAAATACTGGCTCCAAGCGACTCATTTCTTACCCCATTACTCCTATCTTTAGCATCTAATCTTCCATCCTCTATGAAGTTAAAATCTCAATTTACACGTCTGGTCTGCATGCCTTATTCAATGATTTCCAATCGGAACACAATTGTCTTTTCTCACTCTCGTTAAACTGATGCATTCATTCAATATATCAAGTCGTTCACTCCATTATTTTCAACTTATCTTTCATACTTTTTCTTCTTCTTACTTCAAGTATTCATGCAATCAATAATTCACACACGATACGTTCTTCATTTCATTAATCGCTCAATTAACCAACATTATATCATTCATTCATTTATTTTATATGTAATTTTATTATTCATTGTTTGCATTTCTTAGTTCATGTTTTGAAATATTCTATTGACATGCTACCTCTTTTTTTGCTTATTCAAATCTTTCTTTCTATTGCTCTAGGATACACTAGCTTCTATATTACTTGTGCAGCTTAACAAGAAATTACAAGCAGTGAAAGGCTTCGATTATGGAACAATGATCCTGGTGAGTCACATTTATAAGAAACATATAACGATCATACAGCAAATAATAAACATTAAATTGCTGAAACTGTTTGCAAATAACAATTTTGATTTCGATCGAACTGTGGCACAAGAGAAGTAATTTGGTTTTCCGAATACGATCGTCTGAAAATACATAGTAATAACATACCATATATATATATATATATATATATATATATACACTGGGTGTCTCTGTAGCGTACCAGTTAGGTGCTCACTGGGTGTCTCTGTAGCGTACCAGTTAGGTGCTCACTGGGTGTCTCTGTAGCGTACCAGTTAGGTGCTCACTGGGTGTCTCTGTAGCGTACCAGTTAGGTGCTCACTGGGTGTCTCTGTAGCGTACCAGTTAGGTGCTCACTGGGTGTCTCTGTAGCGTACCAGTTAGGTGCTCACTGGGTGTCTCTGTAGCGTGCCAGTTAGGTGCTCACTGGGTGTCTCTGTAGCGTACCAGTTAGGTGCTCACTGGGTGTCTCTGTAGCGTACCAGTTAGGTGCTCACTGGGTGTCTCTGTAGCGTACCAGTTAGGTGCTCACTGGGTGTCTCTGTAGCGTACCAGTTAGGTGCTCACTGGGTGTCTCTGTAGCGTACCAGTTAGGTGCTCACTAGGTGTCTCTGTAGCGTACCAGTTAGGTGCTCACTGGGTGTCTCTGTAGCGTACCAGTTAGGTGCTCACTGGGTGTCTCTGTAGCGTACCAGTTAGGTGCTCACTGGGTGTCTCTGTAGCGTACCAGTTAGGTGCTCACTGGGTGTCTATGTAGCGTACCAGTTAGGTGCTCACTAGGTGTCTCTGTAGCGTACCAGTTAGGTGCTCACTGGGTGTCTCTGTAGCGTACCAGTTAGGTGCTCACCTCTTATATACTGAGTGTCTCTGTAGCGTACCAGTTAGGTGCTCACTGAGTGTCTCTGTAGCGTACCAGTTAGGTGCTCACCTCTTATATACTGAGTGTCTCTGTAGCGTACCAGTTAGGTGCTCACTGGGTGTCTCTGTAGCGTACCAGTTAGGTGCTCACTGGGTGTCTCTGTAGCGTACCAGTTAGGTGCTCACTAGGTGTCTCTGTAGCGTACCAGTTAGGTGCTCACTGGGTGTCTCTGTAGCGTACCAGTTAGGTGCTCACTGGGTGTCTCTGTAGCGTACCAGTTAGGTGCTCACCTCTTATATACTGAGTGTCTCTGTAGCGTACCAGTTAGGTGCGCACTGAGTGTCTCTGTAGCGTACCAGTTAGGTGCTCACCTCTTATATACTGAGTGTCTCTGTAGCGTACCAGTTAGGTGCTCACTGGGTGTCTCTGTAGCGTACCAGTTAGGTGCTCACTGGGTGTCTCTGTAGCGTACCAGTTAGGTGCTCACTGGGTGTCTCTGTAGCGTACCAGTTAGGTGCTCACTGGGTGTCTCTGTAGCGTACCAGTTAGGTGCTCACCTCTCGTGCCAAAGGTATTTGGTTCACTCCCTCGTTAAACCATCGGGATATATTTCCAGAGACCGCTGATCTCAGTGTAGATGAGATCGAGTTCTTGTCCTATCGGAGACGGACCATAAAACGTAGGTCCTGTGTTCAATTCTAGCACGCCAAAGAACCCTTGACAGTTCAAAATCGAGAAGAGCAGGCTGGAATCCCTCTGCCCGGGCTAAATTCATTAGAAATATTAAAAATAAAATTCCTACAACACCATCTTCACCATTTTCAAAATTACATCAGTGCCCTCACCGGTGCTATGGAGTTCGTGCACTGCAGCTGAGATCTTCATGTGTAAGAAAGAGATCAGAGCACACATTTTACACACCGACGTGCAATGATGATGGTCATATCAATCAATCAATCAATCAATCAAACAAACATTCACAATTACATCCCTCAGATACTCTTCTCACACATAACCACATAATTAGCCAAGCACCCTCGCACAATAAGGATTTAATTATTCCTTAACACACATGAACAATGTCAAATAAATATATATATCCTTATCTCTTGATAATATCATTGCTTCAGCCAAGAAATCTCGCCGTTCATGAAGTCTCATCAAACAAGATCTGTTGGGGTTAAGAAGGGATCATGAGCCAGGGGACAGATAAGAGAATAGAACTGGCAAATAATGGTTTGTCTGAGGAAATGTCTCCAGAAAAGAACAAAACAAAATACATTACCTTCATAATTGGAGTCTCGTATCCCATCATTAAGTTACGCTTAGCATGGTTTCATCTTAGCTAGCTTGATATGTCTCACTTTTCTTTATATTTAACTTGAGGGCACGTTGGTTTCTACACGTATATTGTTAGGGGGCGTTTGTTTATATACGTATGTTGTAGGAAATGTTTCTTTATATACGTAGGTTGTATGGGGCTGTTTGTTTATATACGTATGTTGTAGGAAATGTTTGTTTATATACGTATGTTGTAGGAAATGATTCTTTATGTACGTAGGTTGTATGGGGCTATTTGTTTTTATACGTATGTTGTAGGAAATGTTTGTTTATATACGTATGTTGTAGGAAATGATTCTTTATGTACGTAGGTTGTATGGGGCTATTTGTTTTTATACGTATGTTGTAGGAAATGTTTGTTTATATACGTAGGTTGTATGCGGCGTTTGTTTATATATATATGTTGTAGGGACAGTTTGATTATATACGCATGTTGTAGGGGCTGTTTGTTTATATACGTATGTTGTAGGGGCTGTTTGTTTAAATACTTATCTTGTAGGGGCCGTTTGTTTATATACGTATCTTGTAGGGCCGTTTGTTTCTTCTTCTTCTTCTTCGCGTTCGTTCTTTACGACAAACTTTAATCACTCTTGTGATATGTTTGATCTTTGCCAAGAACGTGTATACGTTGCACATTGGTTTGGTAGGCCCCTAAACGCATAGACTTCTACACGTTTGGGACATGTGCATCCGATTTCAGCCAATGCCGTTTGTTTAATACGTGTGTTGTAGGGCCGTTTGTTTATGTACGTATGTTGTATGGGCTGTTTGTTGATATTCGTATGTTGTAGGAGATGTTTATTTATATACGTATGTTGTAGAGGTTGTTTGTTTATATACGTCTGTTGTATGAGCTGTTTGTTTATATATGTATGTTATACGGGCGTTTTTATATAAGTATGTTGTAGGGGCTGTTTGGTTATATATGTACGTTAAAGGAGGTATTTATTTATATACGTATCTTGCATGGGTTGTTTGTTTATATACGTATGTTGTGTGGGGCTATTTGTTTATATACGTGTGTTGTAGGGACTGTTTGTTTATATTAGTGTCATTAGCGAATGTTTGTTTATAAACGTATGTTGAATGGGGCGTTTGTTTATATACGTATATTGTAGGGGCCGTTTGTTTATATACGTATCTTGCATTTGCTGTTTGTTTATATATGTATGTTGTAGGGGCTGTCTGTTTATATACATCTGTTGTAGGGGCTGTCTGTTTATATACATCTGTTGTAGGGACCGTTTGTTTATATACGTATGTTGTAGGGACCGTTTGTTTATATACGTATGTTGTATGGGGCTATTTGTTTATATACGTATGTTGTAGGGACCGTTTGTTTATATACGTATGTTGTAGGGACCGTTTGTTTATATACGTATGTTGTAGGGACCGTTTGTTTATATACGTATGTTGTAGGGACCCTTTGTTTATATACGTATGTTGTATGGGGCTATTTGTTTATATACGTATGTTGTAGGAGATATTCAGTCTCATTGATGCAGATATTACCCGCATCCATTCATCTCAGTTCTTAACCATTTCATCTCAATTGTTGACTAATATTATTTCTAGGTATACTATAATGTTATCTCTTCATCGATTTCTCTGCTCTTCTCGTGGTCTTTTCCTTCATATTTTTTGTATATGGAATTTTAGATTCTCAGGTTTTTTGCCATTCTTTCAATAAGCCATTATACTTATTGAATTATATTATCTTTCATGATGGGGCTAGTTAATTATGATTTAAACACATTATACATTTCGTTATTGTTTCTTATTCTTTGCTATTTGTATCCATTTCGGGCCCCAAAACAAATTCACATTAAGACTGTTTGTAAACGACTTTAATAAAGTTTCATCTTATTTCATAGTGCTGCAGGTTCCGTATCCTTATATAACTTCTTCTGATTTTGTCGTCACACTTCTACCGAGTTGTTGCCCACTGTCATGGTTTTCTGTTTTTGTCTTGCGCTGTTCTAGTGGCTTGGGTGATAGTTACTTTTACTCTTTAACAGGATTCTGATATGCCATCTAGCCATCTTTCTCGTGGCCTTTCGCTTGCCTTCTTTCCTGATGTTCTGTTGTAGAAGACTCTGTATATACCATAAATAATAATAATAATAATAATTCCTCTCGTACCGTTATACGTTACATAGGGCCTTCAAGTAATTTCTCCATACCGCTCTATCCTGAGCAACTCGCTCAATCTCCTCCATGGAACTGAGACCGATATTTCCTGCCTCTCTCAGCAAAGTTCGCTTCAGGGTCTCCTTAGGTCGACCTCTCTTTCTTGAGCCCTTTGCATCCCACTTCAATGCCTGCTTTGATATTCGTTGATCATTTCTCCTCAAGGTGTGTCCAACAATATGTGTATATACGATATAAAACAACTGGTCTATTATAGTGTTATACGTTTCGATCTTAGTGTTACAAGACATACACTTTATTTGTAGCAAAGTGTTGTACGGCAAAAGTATTCTGCTTTTTTCCTCAATGTATTCTAGACTTTATTTTTTTCTCTTGTTGTATTGGAGCTACAAGATAAATAAAGATACATAGTTAATATTGCTTTGAATTCCCCGTAAGGAGTTAACTCTTTTTCTTGTGGTTTTAGTTACACTTGTTGGCAAATACACTATGGTAAAAACAACCAATAAAGAGAATAATTTTCTTCAATGAACATAAAATCAACTAAGTGAAACCTGAACAACATGAAAATCGATATATTCACAAAATAGAGGAGACTGCAGTAAAACTATTTGATTGGCAAAACACGTAATCACAAAGTTGCTGTATTTTGTCATTGTTTTTGTAATTTGTAAAACTTCAGTACTTTGTGATTACGTTTTTTGAAAATCGATAGAGACAAAGCCGAAATAATGACATTAGCTGGAGATCTATTGGATATTGGTTACTGAACTGACGTCACAGTACTCCGGGTAGACACATAGGTACTAAGTCTCTCCAAACATTTGTCGAAGGGTATGCATACTGATGGTTCCTGTGGCTCGTTGGTTAAACACACTCCTCTCTCTGCTCCTCAAGCATCCAGCCCTACTTGTACAACGTGCTATTGCAAACACTTTAATCGCTGGATTTATTCAACGTCAATTTTAGTGTCCTCATCCAACAGTATGTGATCAAGAGAGCGAAGAAGATTCCCATTATCTAGTCTAAACTCCCCAACAAACAATGCTTTCAATGCAAGACTGTCTTCTCATAAGTACATCTATTTCAGAGATTCCTAGGATTGTTGCCATAGCTACGGAGTTCATGCTTTGTAGAATGCTCTCGACAGTTGACGTACCACGTCTGTGGAGAGAGACCGAGCTATATGGTGTAAAACCAGGTGCAATGAAATCACAGTTTAGATGAAAAGGTCTAAGCGACATTTAGCAAGTTGGGTTCTCATAAGTAGTACCAATAAGCACTATCTATTGATTCAGATAATCAATTATTAGAAGTACCTACAATTACGTGTGTACGTTTTGTTGATATAGGGGAAGACTGCAATAAAAGTACGTAGCAATGGTGAAACACGTCAAAACAAAGTACTGTAGGTTTACAAACTACTAAAACAATAACAATACACAGTAACGTTTCGACCAAAAAGCCTTTATCAAACAAAGGATACAACAGAAGTGAAGACTTTCACTTCTTCCAAAGCACACTACATAAAGAATACAACAAATAATTCCTAACGGCTCTAATATTAGTTTTTTTGGGGGAGAATGACATTAGCTAAATTTTAGCTTACCACCAACAGAATGTCTTGTCTGTAATCTTATTGTTCAGTGAAACCAACTGTTAAAAATCGATAAATTATCTTCATAGTTCCATTTTTGTCCAATTAACTAAAGTACTTCATGTTTCAACATCTCCGCACATAATTTTTTTCCAATCAGCGAAGGCATCTCCAGAGAAAATCACCCAATTAAGTTTAGTCCTTTCAGTAAACAGACAAATCAATCATACTATAAATAAACCATTAAACATTGAATTTCTAATGATACTTAATCATTCTTACAACCAACATTCAATATCACAAACATCAACCAATCAGTGCTTACCGAGTGCAGATTGAAGTCGCTAAGAATGACGTCCCATATTCTTCTAGCCAATAACTGTTGCGTTAACAACATGGTGACGACAGCAAGAACAAATGAAGTCCTTTCATGTTTACGTAAACCCATATTTGGTAGAAAGAAACTTGTCTAATTATCTTCATTGAAGTTATGTAATCCTTCAGAATTCATTGACAAGTTGAATGTTGGTAAAAGTTATGATAAAATAATGTGAGTGTATATCTTCTTAAGTCACATATTTCTTGCATTTCAGGTTTGTCTGCAGTCAAATCCACGAAAGTCATCAATAAATCACAATTGAGAACTATATAATAAACTGAAGGAGGTTGCTTCTTTCCTTGTTTTGTTCTGTAAACACTTCTATAAAAAGCAGCTATAACTAAAGAAGTTACATACTATCTAGTTTTGTTAACTAATTTCATCAATAATAATTTACGTCTTCTATCCACGTATTCTTGTTCTTCTTTATCTCCACTTCTGATGGAGCATAGGACTTCAACAGTTGTTCTCCCCTTTCATAGGACAAAAGTACATTAGACAAAGCGAACATACTATCTCTATATAACATCTCACTGATGTGAGTTGGAGGAAGAGAGGAAGAAGAAGAATTATATATGCGCACACTAGTTGTAGAGAAAGCAGAAGAGAAGAAAAACACAAGAATAAGACAACTTCTGAGTGCAAAATTGGCGTCTAGGTCAGAAGTAATAATAATAATGAGAGAGGAAGAAGGATGCACAGAAGAAGAATTCGGAGAAGAAAAAAATATACAATATAAAGGGACAACAAATAAAGGCTACATTCGCCAAAAAAATCCCACTTTTGGAAAGCAATGAATAGACTAATATTTCTTTCAATGAGCTAGAATTTCCGATTTTACGAGAAATCCCCAGGTGGGAATTACCGTCTCATTTGAACGACATAGCACTGAAATGAATCTAATTCTGTTGTGAGCTGACTATTGGATGTCTATTTGGTCTGTCTGTCTTTTAGTGGAAAGGTCAGAGTTTCAACTTTCTGATACAAGTTGCAACAGCTATTAAATATATAGTTTGTAGTATGGCTGAGATTAGGCAACTTCACAAAAATAGTAATACTATTTAATAATATGCTCTAACGTACTGACACACGTCATATAATGCTTCTTCTTCTTCTCGTCTCCTCTTCCACCATTTACTTCTTCATAGAAGTGTTTGGGGTGGAAAAGGGGGTGGGGGCGTGTAGTGATCTTGGGGGCCCTTGTTATAAGGCACTTTGTGAGCTGCTATTCATTTTTATAAGACTGTTCTTGATGCCACCGCTCCATATTTTATATATAATAATGTGAGTGTATATCTTCTTAAGTCACATATTTCTTGCATATCAGGTTTGTCTGCAGTCAAATCCACGAAAGTCATCAATAAATCACAATTGAGAACTATATAATAAACTGAAGGAGGTTGTTTCTTTCCTTGTTTTGTTCTGTAAACACTTATATAAAAAGCAGCTATAACTAACGCACATCTTGCTCTTTCCTCTTGCTCTGTACTCGTAATAATGTTTTAGTGTGGCTCTCTGTTGTAGTCGATACAAGGGCATTCTCGTCTTGTGTCCAAACAGTTTAATCTGTTGTTCTTTTATGAATTGCATGACTGTTTTATCATCGACTCTTTTTCTGATCTCTTCATTTCTATTTTGTCTCTTATTATCACACCTGCATTTCTTCTAAGACACCTCATCTCTGTCGTTATGATTTTCCGCTCATTAGCTGCTGTTATTGTCCATGTTTGTCACTGGAAACATAGTGTTGGCCAGAAAATCGTTCTTATAGAGTATATAAATGTCCTAGGTTCGAATTTGGACAGCGCTGCTTCGTTCACGAGTGCATTACTGTTCAGAGAACCATAGCTTCGGAGCTCGCGCAATACTCTCGGCAGGTTACAGTTGCGTTCCATTTGTGTGAAAGGGGACTGAGCAATACTCTCGGCAGGTTACAGTTGCGTTCCATTTGTGTGAAAGGGGACTGAGCAATACTCTCGGCAGGTTACAGTTGCGTTCTATTTGTGTGAAAGGGGACTGAGCAATACTCTCGGCAGGTTACAGTTGCGTTCCATTTGTGTGAAAGGGGACTGAGCAATACTCTCGGCAGGTTACAGTTGCGTTCTATTTGTGTGAAAGGGGACTGAGCAATACTCTCGGCAGGTTACAGTTGCGTTCCATTTGTGTGAAAGGGGACTGAGCAATACTCTCGGCAGGTTACAGTTGCGTTCTATTTGTGTGCACAGGGACCGAGCAATACGGATAAACACTGTTTAATGAAGTCAATCTTTTGCCTTTAGACGTTTTTCAAACAATGTTTGAAGTTGATATCAGTTGATGCTGTATAGTTGAACAGTGTTACAATAGTTAAACATTGTATGAAGTTGATGCTGTATAGTTGAACAGTGTTACAATAGTTAAACATTGTATGAAGTTGATGCTGTATAGTTGAACAGTGTTACAATAGTTAAACATTGTATGAAGTTGATGCTGTATAGTTGAACATTGTTACAATAGTTAAACATTGTATGAAGTTGATATCAGTTGATGATGTATAGTTGAACAGTGTTACAATAGATAAACATTGTATGAAGTTGATGATGTATAGTTGAACAGTGTTACAATAGTTAAACATTGTATGAAGTTGATGATGTATAGTTGAACAGTGTTACAATAGTTAAACATTGTATGAAGTTGATGATGTATAGTTGAACATTGTTACAATAGTTGAACAGTGTTACAATAGTTGAACATTGTTACAATAGTTGAACAGTGTTACAATAGTTGAACATTGTATGAAGTTGATGATGTATAGTTGAACAGTGTTACAATAGTTAAACATTGTATGAAGTTGATGCTGTATAGTTGAACATTGTTACAATAGTTAAACATTCCATGTGTTAGTATAGTTGAACAGTGTTACAATAGTTAAACATTGTATGAAGTTGATGATGTATAGTTGAACAGTGTTACAATAGTTAAACATTGTGTGAAGTTGATGATGTATAGTTGAACAGTGTTACAATAGTTAAACAGTGTTACAATAGTTAAACATTCCATGTGTTAGTATAGTTGAACAGTGTTACAATAGTTGAACAGTGTTACAATAGTTAAACATTGTATGAAGTTGATGATGTATAGTTGAACATTGTTACAATAGTTAAACATTGTATGAAGTTGATATCAGTTGATGCTGTATAGTTGAACAGTGTTACAATAGTTGAACATTGTATGAAGTTGATGATGTATAGTTGAACATTGTTACAATAGTTAAACATTCCATGTGTTAGTATAGTTGAACTATGTAATTCCATGTGTTATATTTGTCTTATTCTTCTTATTCCAACGCTCTAGATCGACCAATTGTTAACCACTCTTTGTGATTTGTATGTGATCTGAGTCTGAGAGCAATTGTGCGTTGTGCCAATTATGCGCCACCAAGTAGGCCAGCACATCCAATTTCTGCGACGCTTTTTATTTACTAGGGGAGATTTCCTGGGCTCCTACCTCAGTCGTGTCGTACGACATGCCTTGTAGGTCGCAGTGTTACTATTTATTTGCTTGCCGGCAACACACGGGCGAATATTTAATTATATATATCTTACTTTAGTAACATGATGAACAAACAAGTGAATGATACACAATACAAGTCACCGTATGTATCGCTATACAACATTAATAATGGCAATACACAAGCTACAGACGATAAATAGACACTAATCAGAGAAATGCTAGACACTAACAATGTTTACTTATGCGGTGCAGGTTGCGTTTTGTGGCGGTACGGCTGTGTCCTTCTGGAATTAGTTCACACAGGAGACAGTTGTTAGCATTTCGTGTGATTTTCGTTGGCACAGGAACGGAACAATTATGGGCTGACCGTTGCAATGGAGTTGGAACAACAGATATGAACTATGAATGTTTACTACATATATTATGCATAATAATCTATTCTAAAACATTTTTGTCTATAATTCAGGCAAGTTTCGTCTGAAATCCATTAGCAGTATGTGTGGAACTCTCTTCACAATATTATTCTAATATCTAAGTTCTCATATCATTGATCGCTATGTGTAAAAATATTTGATACAAGACTATAAACATTATCATGGAAGCTGGGAAACTGGGTGGATGTAACTTAAGTGCGTCAAGGAATTTTTTTAGCAACATACGTGTCGAAAAAATCATTGAGTTTTTAAAATCAAATTATTCCCTTTAGTTTTACACCAGAGGGCGCTTGTGTGTGCGTCACACCGTTATCAAAAGAGTCCAATCAATGGCCTGGATACGAAGTAGCACGTAAGTCACTTATAGAGATTTCTGGTTTCATAAAACTGTCTCACATTAAATCAGTAATGGGAAGGGCTTCACTCAAGCAGTATACAAAACGGCGAAATGTGGAAACAGAAATTTTTACAAAATATAACAAAAGTCAAAATGATGTTTCGACCTAAAGGTCACCATTAAGCAGAGAAAACAAGATTGATACTCTAGCTGATTGGCTCCAATGAGCTGCTGGGAGCAACAATGTGTATTGTTTTTAGATCTATCTTAATGACATTTAATTTACCTGCAAAATGGTATATTACTCATATAAATCGGTTAATAGTTAAGGAAAATGCTGCTGAATTTGTACATACACCTGCAATGGGAAAATGTGACATAAATTTAATTCAGTCAGAACACTTTTTTTAGTTCGGTAGCTAATCAGCTAGAGAAACTAGTACACAGGAAACGGATACCGATCTTTCTGCCCAGTTCACAGAAAAAACATTACCACTTAAAGGAGAACTAAAATGGAAGGAAAACTAACAACTTATAGAACGAAGGAAAACTAACAACTTATAGAACGAAGGAAAACTAACAACTTATAGAACGAAGGAAAACTAACGACTTATATAACGAAGGAAAACTAACAACATAGAACGAAGGAAAACTAACAACTTATAGAACGAAGGAAAACTAACGACTTATATAACGAAGGAAAACTAACAACATAGAACGAAGGAAAACTAACAACTTATAGAACGAAGGAAAACTAACAACTTATAGAACGAAGGAAAACTAACAACTTATAGAACGAAGAAAGACTACTTATATAACGACGGAAAACTAACGACTTATAGAATGTAGGAATCTAACGACTAGAACTGAATCTAACGACTTGTAGACGTAGGAATCTAACGACTTGTAGAACGTAGGGAATCTAACGACTTGTAGAATGTAGGTAATCTAACGACTTGTAGAATGTAGGTAATCTAACGACTTATAGAATGTAGGTAATCTAACGACTTGTAGAACGTAGGAGTATCTCTGAAGACGGTAGGTAATCTAACGACTTGTAGAACGTAGGAGTATCTCTGAAGACGGCGAGGCAGACCGTATAGTGAGGGACACCGGTAAAACGGTAAGTAGGCCTCATGCGAAATTCAGTCAGAAGCCCAATACCGGGCGTCATGACTACCGCATAAATTGAAAGCGGGCGTTCGCAGAAGAAGAAGGAAAATAAGGTAGAAAAACTAACGAATTATGTGATAGTAAGAAATAAGTTTAACGCTGATTAAAGGTGAATAATTGAGTGAATGCATCATGTTTCCCGATGTAACTCCATGTTACCGGCAGAAATTACACGCCAACTACATAAAGTATTATACAAAGTACAAACTTTGTAGCTCCTGCAACAATCATAGGGAAAACTGAGAAAAATTCATTCGTAAACATAACGACTCGGTCCGGTTTCAAACCCAGTACATTCAGACGCAGGACAAATGATTTCACAAATTCAGCACGGAGATCTTCCTCAACATACTACTACACTACTTGTATAAAACCTATGTTCATATATTTACCATGTAATTTGTTCTCGTCAATGTAGTTTATGTGATGCTGAAGCACCGTGCTCGCCTCTCTATTCGGCAATAAACTGTAAAAGAAACATTGACAATGTGAACTCTGCAAGAGAAGGTTGCAAATCTGTAGCCCGGGAAATAATCGCTATTAACGTTTAAAATAAAATTCCTTCACACATTCACCATTCTCAAAATTATGTAGGGGGCTATCTTTCTGACATCACTCTGTGTAAGAAAGCGATCGGACACACATGGTCATTCACCAAAGTGCAGCGATGATGGGCGTCCAATTAATAAATCAATGAATGTAACATGTTCAGTATAAATGACTATAAATTGCGACAAACAAAAAATCATTATAACACTTCTATAAGATAAATCAAAGCAAACATGACGAGGATAATACAAAGGGACAGTGACCGTAAACTCCACAATAGCACACCATATCAAGCAACCGAACGTGCTCTATCTCGGAAACCGATCATTAATTAAACCTGCTATGTCTAACGGCAACAAAAGCAGAGAAGGACAAACGAAGAAAGAAAGAAGAATCATGAATCCAAGAGAGAAATGAGAAAGCTCATCCAGATTGTTCATTGTTCATTTGAGGATCATCTTCATTGCATATCGGACATGTTCATAGTTGCTCCGATCTCCTCCCAAGCATGTATCTCAGTGTGTTTAGGCTAACATTTCCCGTTCTGTGTTGATTGATGTATCTACTGGGTTTTCTCTCGTGGTTTTCCGTCTTGCCGCACCTATCGGTATGCACAACTTGCGAAACCGAGGTAGAGAATACTCTTTATCATCATCGTTGAAATCTCCAGAGCGTATGTTTCCTCTGAGAGTATTGATGATGTCGCTTCTGACCATAGAAGTCCCATTCTCAATCGTAGCATTGCCCGCCAGTGCATCCGCTCTCTCATTGCCCTTCACACCAACGTGACCCTCGACAAAGATGAAGGTAAGTATCTGGATTGTCGAGTTTTGTATTAATTGCATCCACCGCCTTCGTACATAATCGGCGTTCCTCTTCTGTATCATGCTCATAGAGTGGCTGAGCATACATGCGTGAGTAAATGTATGCGTCTGTAGCCACTCCAGGGATTTGTCACCGCCATGACCTCCATAGTCATGCTGCTGGTAGTTGTTGTATATGCGTCACTATTAATCATCCATATGTTTGCAAGCACACTCAACAGTTATCAGTTATATGAGGACTATCATCATAGCACTCCGGATATGTCCATAGGTGCTCCGATCTCCGCCTCAGCAAATTCAGCAGCGTCCAGCGACACAACACGCCAGTTCGATGTTGATTAATCAATCTCTTTGCATATTTAGTATGTCGTTCGTTTCGGGCTGCACCAATATTAACACCCATCTCTTTCAATCTGGTCAGCGAGTGGGATTCACAGCCCTGAAACTCCTCTGTTCGGAAAGACTCTCTCAATGCGTGAAGAATGTCACTTCGATCCATGGCAGCTCCTTCTGATATTGTAGCTAAGCCAGCCAATCTATCAGCTCGTTCATTACCCTAACTCCTGCGTGCCCAGGGACAAAAATAAAGGTGATTTCTCTGATCATTGTCTGTACCAGTAACTCCACCCAGTTGCGTCTCACCATACCTGATTCGACGTTACGAATTATGCTCATGGAGTTATTGAGTATGAAAACACGAGAGTAGTTGTGAGATACCAACCAGCTCACCGCCTCCGTAACCACCCGAACCTCCATTGTCAAGCTACTTGTGGTTGTTGCGTAGGCCCCACTGGCCTCTCTTATTATTTTTCCTCCTGAGAGTGCTTAAAAAGCCCACGCACAGCGTTGTTGGCGAATGACTGAACCATCGGTATAAATAACCACATCTTTATCATTGCTGATGTCATTGAAGAGAGCCTCCACCTCCACGTTTAGCAGTGATAGATTATTTTGTTCTTTTGGAGACTTGTGCTGTTGTACTAGATCTCGTTGATGCTTACAACAAAGTTCCAATCACATACCTTATACAAATGCTCACGCTACTCAAAATCGATGCATTGCTCATAAGATGGACTGCACGGGCCCTGTTTGAGAGGAAAGTGGCACTCAGGTGTGGTAATTGGTACTCTGTGCAGACAAATATTTCACCGGCCTACCCCAGGGTCTCCACTATCTCCAGTACTATTCAATGTATTCACCATAATGATTACGAAGCAGCAAGTATCTGGCATGGGACGAACACTGTCATTTGCAGACGACATCATGGTGTACAGACAGGAAAGAAACAGGGATGAAATTACTAATAAACTCCAGGAAGAACTGAACCGCATAATGGCCTGGTGTAATGTTTCTGGTGCAACGATAAACCATACCAAAGCTGTGCTATCGTGGTTCTCCCTAAATAATCACATTGTGAAGTCTGACACACCACATGTTACGTTAGATGGACATACACTCACCCGAACAGCATCTATGAGTTATTTGGGTGTAGAATTTGATCGCAATCTATGCTTTAGGGACCATATCGACCAAGTTTTGAGTTTATCCGTACTGAGAATCATGGCGGCTGCTAACATTGAGCACCGCCTTCTTGTGCTCTTGTACCAAGGTATTGTTTTGTCATGTATAGAATATGCATGCGTTCTCCTAACAATTAGTCCTACGCAAACAGTGAGACTGGAAAGAATTCAGAATGAGGCTATGCGCATCATTCTGGGATGCACAAAAGATACACCAGGAGTGTCAATGCGATTCCTTCTTGATCTCCCAACTATTGCTAGCAGAATTGAAACTTGGAGGGTTCAATCATATCTAAGAATCAATGCAAACAAGGAACATCCTCTCCATGAAGAACTCATTAAAAAGAAAGGGTGTAGATTCAAGAGAGGCAGATCATGGCTGAGTCAGGCGGAAGATACGCTTAGGAAAATATGTGATCCTTCCGGAATTGCAACAGGAGAGGAATGGATTGCTGTGCCGCCTCAATTTCCGACTGCTTTCACCGTTATTACATCTATTAAGAAAAACTGTGAACCTCATGTCATAATCAATATGTAAGACCAGTGGGGGCTCGTGATCCTTTTTGTTGGTGGGGCCAGGCACAACTGTTCGGGAAAATCATGGTTTTGGATTAGGCTATATTTTAATTTATTAAATATTAAATGCACGTTACACATTATTTTTGATGGGGCCAGGCCCCACTGGCCCTTAATGACGAGCCGTCACTGTGTAAGACATATTCGGACTTTTGCAAATAAGTGCATTGTGAGACACAAGTACAAACCCATTCTCAAGAACAAATAACTGACACTTATTCTTAAAATATCATTCGACATGGAAGTCAAAGGTTAAATATATCAACTTATCAAGGAGATGTAAGTACAGTACAACAGTACAAGGAGAAATGTATCAACAGAGAATAATGTGACATGTCTAAATATGTATATCAGTCAATATAGCGCGTGCGTGTTTTCTTCAATTTAAGGAAGTCACGAACATGATCGAACATCAAACACATTTTTTTTAAAAATCGACATTCAGAATTCGGTAGTTTTAATTAGATTTATATCTCGTGCAGGGATATCATAAATAAATATATATATCAATATATAAAAATAGCTTTTTCAATGCGTGCGTGAGACTTTAGGCTATGACAGCATCCAAAATCCCAGATTTAAATCGTTGTAAAATGCGTTGAAAGTAACAAATATAGAAAATGCCAATATCGACTTGCACTCTGGAACATCAGAACCACGAGTACTGGTCGCTTCAATAATCTCAGGAACATAACAGATTTAAGAAAAATGGATGTCATTGATACTGAACTTTGCATCGATATCGTTGGCCTAAAGCAGACACGCCTTTTCAAAGAGGAATCCCTAAAGAAAACAAAATTACGCGCAATGTGTAAGCGTCACCTTATCGACTCGGACACAAGAGGGTTGTGCGTTCATTTCCATACTCGACGTTCCACACGGGAGGAAAGGAATTGACCCTCCTACATTGTAGAAATGTAAAGTGACAGGAACTTCTTACCCTAAGGTTTGAAAAGGCTAAGGGAAATTGTATTATTTAATATACAATATATATATATATATATATATATATATATATATAATGTCAGCTTAAAAAAATAAAGATGAAAAATTTACTAATAGTGTATGAAAAGTGATGGTTTAGGGAAAGGTGGGGGGTGGAGGAGATGGTTGTATCAGATTTTGCCGTGACTGACAGACAATTTGTTTACGACAGACATTAGTCTAGCTTCACCTATTCTCTAGCATGTATTCAAGGCTAACTTTCAGCCGAACCTGTCTCTGTTATGCTCTTCCTTAGTCTGGTAGTTTTATGTCCTGCTTTTTCAAGTTTCATTTGATAAGGAGAGACTGTCTAATAGTTGTGATGTCAGAAACCACCTATAAATAGTATACACAATAGAAACGTTAAACGTCCTAGCATGCTGTCACTCATATTTGACCCATTTACTGAGGTTCTGAACTTGTTATAAGGCATAGAGAAATATTTTTTATTGATTAGCAACGAATTTGACAAGCCCGTTTGAGCTGAATGTTTGCTTTTAGAAAGGTAACAGTATTTTTTTATGTTGATCCCAGCAATGAACTAACTATTCGTCGAGTTATGGACGTCTATATTACGGCACCACTGATTCATCTAGAAGAGAGAACAGCAGAAAAGAAAATTGAAGTGAAAGCCATGAAACGACAAACAAGATATGAAAACTGACTGTACGTGTAGGACACACAAAGAACTCTATACAATACGATCTTAATCCAAAACTTTGAGCCTTGTCCAAATTAGATACATCACATACAAATAAAAATTACAATATAGATACAATTCCAGCGGGAATTAGAGGGAGCAACTAGGAAAGATAAGATAAAAAACGAGACTTATATACTTGGTAGGAACAACACCAGTGCTAGAGCATATTAAGAAACAACAAACTAAACTAGTAAAGATAAGATAAAAACACCCAGGACTTATATACTTGGTAGGAACAACACCAGTGCTAGAGCATATTAAGAAACAACAAACTAAATCAGGAAAGATAAGATAAAAACACCAGGACTTATATACTTGGTAGGAACAACCCCAGTGCTAGAGCATATTAAGAAACAATAAACTAAACTAGGAAAGATAAGATAAAAACACCAGGACTTATATACTTGGTAGGAACAACACCAGTGCTAGAGCATATTAAGAAACAACAAACTAAACTAGTAAAGATAAGATAAAAAACACCAGGACTTATATACTTGGTAGGAACAACACCAGTGCTAGAGCATATTAAGAAACAACAAACTAAATCAGGAAAGATAAGATAAAAACACCAGGACTTATATACTTGGTAGGAACAACACCAGTGCTAGAGCATATTAAGAAACAACAAACTAAACTAGTAAAGATAAGATAAAAAACACCAGGACTTATATACTTGGTAGGAACAACACCAATGCTAGAGCATATTAAGAAACAATAAACTAAATCAGGAAAGATAAGATAAAAACACCAGGACTTATATACTTGGTAGGAACAACACCAGTGCTAGAGCATATTAAGAAACAACAAACTAAATCAGGAAAGATAAGATAAAAACACCCAGGACTTATATACTTGGTAGGAACAACACCAGTGCTAGAGCATATTAAGAAACAACAAACTAAACTAGGAAAGATAAGATAAAAACACCAGGACTTATATACTTGGTAGGAACAACACCAGTGCTAGAGCATATTAAGAAACAACAAACTAAACTAGGAAAGATAAGATAAAAAACACCAGGACTTATATACTTGGTAGGAACAACACCAGTGCTAGAGTATATTAAGAAACAACAAACTAAATCAGGAAAGATAAGATAAAAACACCCAGGACTTATATACTTGGTAGGAACAACACCAGTGCTAGAGCATATTAAGAAACAACAAACTAAATGGTTCGGCCATATAACACGTTTACCGTCCAACAGTTCACCACAACGAGCAATACTAGTCAGATAAAGTGGTTTCAAGGTCAAAGGTTGCTCACGCAAACGATGGAACTCAGAAATATTAGATGAGGTCAGAAACATCATCTACGTGGTGCACACGAGGTCCATTGCCAGAACTCTTCGTCTAACCTGAAAGTTTAAATGTCCAAAAGGAATAGACAGATAGACGTATAGGATAGTTTGCTGCTGCCCTAAAGACTCCAAGAGACATAGTCTACTTGTCCGTCTTGCTTTCGTCGGTTTCTCCTGTGTTCGTTTTTGTCAGGTGCAACAGAAGATAACGAGAAAGTGAAACACTTGAAATAGATTGAATATTAACATAGTCAAATTGTGTGAATCAACATCGAACTGGCGTGTTGGACTGCCGGACGCTGCTGGATTTGTTGAGGTGGAGATTGGATCACCTATAGGCATATAAAGAGTGATATGATGATATGTCTCATATAACTGTTAACTGATAGTCAAATTGTGGGCGTCTGTGGTTTAGCGGTAGCAAACCTTGATCGCAACTCAAGAGTACTTGGTTCAAAGATCGCGGCGGACAGTTTAGTAGCAACTTTATTCCTGTGGATTTTTGCGAAAGGTAAAATATACCTCACCGTTCCGAAAGCAATGACTAACTACTGAATGCATAAGTGGTGCCTATAAAATCAAAGACTTGTTTACTGTGGTTGATGACGACGTCCTGTAAAGGATATGCCAGGATTTTCATTTCAAAATGAAACAAACTGTTAAAAACGCAAACAGACACACACACGAACATGATAGAAAAGCAGTAGCCCATTAAAATATATATTGATACTGAAATCTCTTCTACATCAACCAGCTCTCTTTCCTCCATGATTGAAACATGTGGGAACAACTATACAAACCAAAACAAATATATATTGATACTGAAATCTCTTCTACGTCAACCAGATCTCTCTCCTCCATGATTGAAACATGTGGGAACAACTATACAAATAAAAACAAATATATAGTGATACTGAAATCTCTTCTACGTCAACCAGATCTCTCTCCTCCATGATTGAAACATGTGGGAACAACTATACAAACAAAAACAAATATCGGCACAAATGAACTGACGCGTTCAACATAGAATTAACACAACTGCAGAATAATAGTGACAGATTAGTTACTCTGAAAAATACGAGGTCGCATTCTCGATTGACAAACAGAGAATATGCGTGTACGTGGACGTATGTGGATGATTTATTTGCTGAAATCAATATCTAAGTGGGTGCAATGAGATTAAGTAAACAATAGTGTTTACACTGGTCATGAAGCATTTGTTAGATAATAGAACTATAGATAATACATGAATTATTAACACTTCAATCATTTAAAACAGTTCATTGTTTCTTGTGATATAAAATCAGACTATTCTTGTTCGAAAAACACAAAAACTATCACCAACTATCTACATCTATACTAAACACGCCCACTATGTTATATCCAATAGATATGTCAAATATCTTCATTGCAACACGAAATGCCAACAACTGCAAACATATGCTACCTTCAATCGAACTAGATATTTCGACTAACTTCATTATAACTAGATACATTGAGCATATTACTTGTATTTAAAATACACAATCAAACTAGATATTTCGACTAACTTCATTATAACTAGATACATTGAGCATATTACTTGTATTTAAAATACACAATTGAACGAAACAACACAGTTCGGACTCCAACTCAGGGTGATAAGAAAGCTATAAAAACATCGTAACCAATTCGCCACATTTCTTGTTCAAACACTACACAAATATTCTGCTAGTAAAAACAATAAATACATAAAAAATTAACTAGTCTTGGAAATTCATAGGATAATTAGTGGGTAAAGCCTAATGACATACCGCAAGCAAAGAGACAAAAGTAAAACTTCAGAGAACATGCATTTTTCCTGTGGCAAGAAATGGATTTGAATCATGGACCATATATGGCCTTTTTCGTCTTTACAGACGGTCAATTAGCAAGTGTTTTTCTGTGACAACTTCTGAATTTTCGCTTTTCTCTCTTGTCTTTCAGCTCATACATAAGTATCTTTTCAAAAGACTCTGCACCCTTGTGCAATATCGCTTTCCACACAACACTGTCATCAGCTAGTTTTCCCCATCTGCTGAGACCTACAGAAATATTTTTCGTTGAGGCTCCCTTTGGGCCTAGCTTGGGCAGCTGATATGGAGAATGTGCTTTGCCCATTTTGCACAAAACCCATATGAAAGCGTTAAAAATGAAAATCCATTTATGTGAAATATATATATATATATGCCTCTATGAAAGTTCACAGTGTGCCGTTCGCACGGATGGTGGTCACAGCGACTGGTTTATGGCTGAAACCGGAGTAAGCAAAACTGTATTCTATCTCCGCTATTGCTTGGAGTGGCCATTGACTGGGTGATGAGAGAATGTTGCAGGGGCGAAACTGGCATCGAGTGGGTAGACAATAGTCAACTAGAAGATTTGGATTTTGCAGATGATATTGCCTTGTTAAGTAGAAACAACCAAGATATGCAAAGAAAAAACAGACAAATTGTCTTCTATAGCATCAAAAGTTGCACTGCAGATAAGCTTTGTAAAAACAAATATAATGAAGACACCTATGGCAAGTAATGGAGATATCACACTGGAATCTAAAATGATAAAAATAATAGAGCAGTTCACCTATTTAGGTAGCAATATTGATTGCACAGGAAATGTTAAAAAATAAATTAGGATACGAATTGGAAAAGGATGGAGACTGCAGTAAAACTTGGAAAAATAGCTAAACACGTAAAAACAAAGTACTATAGTTTTACAAAATACAGAGACAGTGACGATAAACAGCAACGTTTCGACCAAAAGGCCTTTATCAAGCAAACAATACAACAAGAATGACGAATTTCGAGGAACACTACAAATGGACGATTACATGTGGAAACATAAACCTATCTAATGAAAATCTGGGAATAAAAACGAACAACGAAATGAGTGCAACACAAAATTGGAAGTGGAAAAGAAGAGAAACAATCAACAATATAGTGGATAAATAACACATATATGGAGCAAACACACACATAGATTACAAGGCACGAGATAAGACAGTACTAAGAAGCATAGGAATGTAATGCGTTGAGTCCAAGAGGTCGCAAGGTGCCATATAATGAAATAAAACGATTCTACAGGGCGAATCGACTGCGATCATCGGAGGAACATGATCGGATGGCTATGAACTGGACATCATCAGCTCTTGAATGGCCAGCATCATTAAAATGAGTGGCCACAGGAGTCACAGAGCATTGGCGAATATCGCGTAAGTGTTGGGCGAATCGGTCACTGAGCCTCTTACCGGTTTCACCAATATAGGCCTTGTGGCATCGTTTGCAGGTGATAGCATAGATGATATTGCGGGACTCACATGTGAAACTGTCTTGAATGACATACGTAGCTTTTGGAAAAGAGACAGTGCGGGTCTGTATTACATATGCACATGTATTACAACGCCGACGGCCACACTGGATGGTGCCAAAGTGACTCTGGATATTAGGCTTGAGGCGACTGTGTACCAACAAATCCTTGAGGCTTCTGTCCCGTCTGTACGCCACCAAAGGATAGTGTTGGAAGACTGTACGTGTCTCAGGATCAGACTGAAGAATAGGGAGATGATGGAATAAGACCTTTTCACCAGGGAACTATGAGGGTGGAAAGTTAAGATAAGTTTAACATTGTCAGAATTGGAGGTTCTATGTATGTAGGAAAGGGCCACCTGGCGAGCAATTAGCTGAACCCTATGCATGGCAGATGTAAGCACATTCTCCGGGTATAGGCGCTGGCGGAAGAAATCAAGCATCTCATGAGCTCTATCAAGAAAATCATCGTCCTCGCTACAGAGGCGACGAAGGCGTAAGAGTTGAGAGAAAGGTAAAGAGTCACGACAAGCCTGGGGATGGGAAGAGGTATACAGAAGAAAGCTATGTGTATCAGTAGGCTTGTAGTATACTGATGTAGTGATAGTAGATAGGCTGATGGTGATAGTGATGTCAAGAAAATTGATACAAGAGGTAGAGATGTGATATGTAAACCGAATAGCCGGATTGAAGACATTAATGAAGTTAATGAAGCGTGACAAATCGGCTTCAGGCATATCAGTAATTCCGATACAATCATCAATGTATCTATGATACACGAACGGAAGGGGCCATCATAGGTGTTCCATACTAAGTGTTCAAGATGACCCATGAATAGACAAGCATAACTAGGTCCCATTTTAGTACCCATGGCGACCCCACTGATCTGTTCGAAGAACTGGTCATTAAACTGAAAGGAGTTGAGAGTGAGAACTAGTTCTGCAAGACGAAGGAGAGTCGAGGTGGAGACAAGAGGGTTAGTTCTCCTGTGGAGAAAAAACTGGAGAGCTTGAAGTCCGTCAGAATGAGGTATAGAGGTATACAGTGAACAGACATCAAGGAGGAAGAGACGATAAGTCCTGCCAGGCAACAACTTAATAGAAGAAAAACAGACAAAGTGTGGTTAGTATCTTTCAAGAATGAAGGAAGTGTGGTGACTATAGGATTGAAGATACTGTCAAGGAATTCGGAGATATGTTCCGTAGGACAAGAGCAAGCAGAAACAATAGGCCTACCAGGATTGTGGAGTTTATGAATTTTGGGAAGCATATAGAATGCGGGTTTGCCCAAACAGCTGTCGATGACACATAGTGATGATGCGCCGGTAGGAAGGTCTTTAGAGGCAATGAGGTTCTTGATAACTTTACGGGCCTTACTATTGTTAGCTAGTGTGGCATCAGAAGAAATAGTTTTGTAAAACTGGGTGTCAAGTAGTTGGTTGTGGCCTTCCTGAAGGTATAGGTCTTTCCTCCAAGGTCCGTGTATCATAGATACATCGATGATTGTATTGGAATTACCTATATGCCTGAAGCAGATTTGTCACGCTTCATTAACTTCATTAATGTCTTTAATCCTGCTTTTCGGTTCACCTCTCACATCTCTACCTCTTGTGTCAATTTTCTTGACATCACCATCACCATCAGCCTATCTACTATCACTACATCAGTATACTACAAGCCTACTGATACACATAGCTTTCTTCTGTATACCTCTTCCCATCCCCAGGCTTGTCGTGACTCTTTACCTTTCTCTCAACTCTTACGCATTCGTCGCCTCTGTAGCGAGGACGATGATTTTCTCGATAGAGCTCACGAGATGCTTGATTTCTTCCGTAAGCGCCTATACCCGGAGAATGTGCTTACATCTGCCATGCATCGGGTTCAGCTAATTGCTCGCCAGGAGGCCCTTTCCAACATACATAGAACCTCCAATTCTGACAGGGTTAAACTTATCTTAACTTTCCACCCTCATAGTTCCCTGGTGAAAAAGGTCTTATTCCATCATCTCCTATTCTTCAGTCTGATCCTGAGACACGTTCAGTCTTCCAAAACTATCCTTTGGTGGCGTACAGACGGGACAGAAGCCTCAAGGATTTGTTGGTACACAGTCGCCTCAAGCCTAATATACAGAGTCACTTTGGCACCATCCAGTGTGGCCGTCGGCGTTGTAATACATGTGCATATGTAATACAGACCCGAACTGTTTCTTTTCCAAAAGCTACGTATGTCATTCAAGACAGTTTCATATGTGAGTCCCGCAATATCATCTATGCTATCACCTGCAAACGATGCCACAAGGCCTATATTGGTGAAACCGGTAAGAGGCTCAGTGACCGATTCGCCCAACACTTACGCGATATTCGCCAATGCTCTGTGACTCCTGTGGCCACTCATTTCAATGATGCTGGCCATTCATGAGCTGATGATGTCCAGTTCACAGCCATCCGATCATGTTCCTCCGATGATCGCAGTCGATTCGCCCTGTAGAATCGTTTTATTTCATTCTATGGCACCTTGCGACCTCTTGGACTCAACGCATTACATTCCTATGCTTCTTAGTACTGTCTTATCTCGTGCCTTGTAATCTATGTGTGTGTTTGCTCCATATATGTGTTATTTATCCACTATATTGTTGATTGTTTCTCTTCTTTTCCACTTCCAATTTTGTGTTGCACTCATTTCGTTGTTCGTTTTTATTCCCAGATTTTCATTAGATAGGTTTATGTTTCCACATGTAATCGTCCATTTGTAGTGTTCCTCGAAATTCGTCATTCTTGTTGTATTGTTTGCTTGATAAAGGCCTTTTGGTCGAAACGTTGCTGTTTATCGTCACTGTCTCTGTATTTTGTAAAACTATAGTACTTTGTTTTTACGTATTTAGATACCAATTGGCAAAGCAACATCTGCTTTTAAAAGTCTAAATAAAATATGGAACTGCAAGTTATATAGTATTAAAACTAAATTTAGTTAGTTTAGTTAGTTTGTTCCTTTCGTGCCAAAGGCGGCACATAGGGCAGAGGTTTTAGATCTCAATGTAATGTGGTTTGTTCCTAGCAGTTGGAGATCTTGTATGGTTTTACATCCCAATAGTTTACTTTCTTGTAGGTTTATTCTTCGAATAGTGATCTTAGGTCTTCCACGTTTTCTTTTCCCAACTGGTGACCACATAAGGACTTGTCGATTTAGTCTCTGTTCGTTAGATCTAAGAACATGACCTAAACATTTCCACCTTCGTTTCTTTATATTTGATACGAGTTTTTGCTGTGTTCTATCTCTCACTGTGTTGTTCGAAACGAAATCACTCCATTTTACTTTTAGTAATTTTCGGAGACATTTATTCTCAACGCTGTCCAGTTTCTTATCAGTTTTGTATGTTGATTTCCAACTTTCACAACCGTAGGTCAGTACAGGAATCACACATGACCTAAACAATTTAACTTTTGTGCATATACTAAGGTCTTGAGATTGTCAGATATTCGTTAACTTAGTGAAGGAACTAGCTGCTATAGCAATACGGGAGTTTGTTTCTTTCATCGTGTCTCCGTTGTTTGACACTTTACAACCCAAATATGTAAAATGTTTAACTTTCTCCAGTGTTTGGCCATTTATTACGATGTTGTCTGTCGTGTTTGTGAGGTCCATAGTTTTGGTCTTGGCAGAATTAAACTGGAGACCAACCTGTTCTGCAAGTGTGCAAAGATTGTTCGTTAGTTTGTGGGTTGATTGTTAAAACTAAATTACGAAATTTCAATTCAAATGTTGTATCATAATGTTCAATCCTAACATATGCCAGCGAGAGTTGGAAAATAACTAAAGATATAGAAAGCAAATTCAAATATCTCGGGAGTATATACACAGCAGATGGAAAGATGGACAGAGAAATCGAGACTAGATGCCAGAAGGCAAATGCAGTGACATACCAACTGTCACCACTATTAAAACATCCAAGCATTAACATGGCAGTCAAACGACAACTGATAAACTGCATATTTATTCCAACTCTCTGCTATCAGTGCCAAACATGGCCCCTGACTGAGACACAAGAAAGAAAGATTACTACATGTGAAATGAGATGTCTACGAAAAGCTGTCAACGTTACAAGGCGAGATAGAGTGAGAAACGATAATATCAGAAGCATCGTTGGTACTATACCATGCATACAGTACATCGAGAAGCCAAGATTCAAGTGGTTCGGCCATTTAATGAGAATGGAACCACATTCACTACCATCACGTGTCTATAATAATCGACACTCAGGGCGCAGAGCACGAGGCAGGCCAAGAACACGATGGATATATAACATCTAAGAGTCCCTGCGAAAGCATGGACTGACAACGTCAAGCGCAACACACCTGGCACAAGATAGGAAACTAACTCTCCCCACGCCGCTTCACGGCAAATGTGGTTAAGATAAGATAAGATAAGATAGAAAGCAAGTTGAATGCATTTGACAATAGATGTTTGCGGAAAATAATGAATATAAAATGGAACGAATTCAGGAGAAGTGATGAAATCAGAGAGATGTCTGATCAACCACTACTGACAACTGTTATAAGAAGGAGAAGATGGAGATATGTTTGATACATCTTGAGGAGAAATGATATCAAAGCAGGCATTGACGTGGGATGCAAAGGGTTCAAGAAAGAGAGGACGACCTAAGGAGACCTTGAAACGAACTTTGCAGAGAGAGGCAAGAAATATCGGTCTCAGTTCCATGGAGGAGATTGAGGGAGTTGTCCTGGATAGAGCGGTATAGAGAAGTTACTTACAGGCCCTATGTAACGTATAACGGTACGAGAGAAATTATTATTATTATATATAAATATATATTCCTCTCGTACCGTTATACGTTACATAAACCTTAAGTAACTTCTCCATACTGTTCTGTCTTTGGCAACTCGCTCAATTTCCTCCATCGAACTAAGTTCGTTTCAGGGTCTTCTTAGGTCGGCCTCTCTTTCTTGAACCCTTTGCATCCCACTTTAATGTCTGCTTTGATATTCGTTTATAACTTCTCCTCAAGGTGTATCCAGCGTATCTCCATCTTCTCTTTCTTATAACAGTTGTTACTAGTGGTTGACCAGACTTTTATCTGATTTAATCACTTCTCCTGAATTCGTCCCAGTTTATATTCATTATTTTCCGCCAAAGCTATTTTCAAATGCATTCAACTTTCTTTCTATATCTTTAGTCATTTTGTGAAATATAAAGTTACACAAACTTTCAATGAACTCCCTAGACAAAGACGAGAAGGAATATTAGAATGCTACAGTACCTGAACTTTGAGGAACATTGCCTGGTAAACAATATTACGTCTTGGAAACTGAAATAGATTGGTCACATTCAATGTCACAGTCGTTTGTAGAGCAATAGCCGAGGGCATGGTTATTGGAAGGCGAGGCCAGGGACAACCAAAACAACGGTGGTGACACGACCTTCAAGATGTCATGAACATTGCAAAATATAAGAGTGAGAACTAGCTAGGGATCAATAGTGTTTCAGGTGGGCTTTGATAAGCGAAACCTTCTGAAAACGATGTTCTACAGTCAGATTTGTTGTTCTATTATTTTTTTAAACCCAACTATAATTATTTCTCATTGCTATATTATACATATGGTTGACGTCTGTAGCTTAAACAGAAGTGAGCTCGATCACAGTACAGGCGCACCCGGTTCAAACCCCGCAGTGGGCAGTTTGGAACAACGTTGTTCCCGTAGACTTTTACGAACGGTAAACATATACCTCACCGTTTAAAGGGTTAATGGCAAACGACTGAACGTATAAGTGGTGCCTAGAGAATCGACTACTCTTTTACTGTGGTTGATGGCAAAGTACTGTAAAGGATATGCTTCGCTTTTTATCTTGTTCATATTGTGCATACTTCTTCATCTGTTTCCTTCTTTGTTTCCCAATGAAATAGAGAAATGTAAATGAACACTATAAAATCCTCATAAAACAGTCACACAGATCACCTGCAACTACAAAAAGGATATGAAACACACACTTTACAAGAAGAATCACAATGGTGTCTGATAATATAATGTGCGGTGGATGAGAAATTTAATTCGAGAGAGAGTGAGAAACATGAGAACACACACCATCATTGCCTGTTACATTCTTGTCAAGAAGATAATCCACAATATTGACAGCAGAACAATAAACTAGTCATGATATTTCCATCTACAAATACTGCAATGATAATGAGTATTTGTTTTAGTTTGTCTATATGATTTGTGTTTAGTCATCTATACTCTTTGTTTTTATACAATCGGTCTTACTATTATTACTAGGATATGTGTACATTTATTCTTCTTCTTCTTATTCGTTGCGTTTCTTTCTACTAACCAATGTGATCACTATTTCAGGTCTATCTGGTTTTCGTCTAGAACGTGAGTACGCAACGCGTTTGTGGATAGACTACTAAGGTCAATCTTAGAAGTCTATCTACCGAGGCGTCGCGTTCAAAAATGCGCGTCCGAAAAAATTAACTTAAAGTGATGCTTGAATTTACATAACAGTCCCTTACATCTTTCGTTCTTTCTTGTACTGAAAGTTGTACACTTTTTATTGATCACTTTTCAGTCACTCAATGCTGCTTGCATATAATCTGAGCCAAAGAGCATATTCATGTTTTGCACTTTTTCAACACTAAAATAGATGTTGAATCGATCCATCGATTTAGGAAGTTTGGAGTTACCCTCTGTACAAGTAGAACTGAATGCCTTGGGGGAAGAGCTAGGAGTGTGTTTAGTCAGCGAGCCATACTCTTATATCTGCATACTCTTCGATATCTGCTGGGGGAGGTTGAACACCTATGGATCTGCCCGGAGTGCAATGACGTCAGTTTAGTAATCAATAACCACATTTTCTGACGAAGTGAGATAGTTCCGGATAAGAAACATTATCAAACGATTTGGAACTGGTATAGTTGCTGTCACCACCAGCACACAATTTTAGTTTTCCTGCCAGTGAAAAATAAGAATCATCAACATGAATATTGTCAACATAAACTGGAGAAATTAATTAATATCAGAATTAGGAAAGCCTGACAAGCCTTAGCTCTCCTGCAGTCAGTATGGACATCTACCGCCCAGTCCACTAAAACAAAGCGTAGGCTATTCAGATCAAGTGTGGAATCTGTGTTGCTGTATGGCTCGGAAACATGACAAGTCAGCAAGTTAAATACAAATATGATTCAGATCTTTGTCAACGGATATCTTTGGCGTATTCTCACACTGAGTTGATTTGACAGAACTGTAAACACAGACCTGCGTATAAGAACCGGACAGGAACAAATGATGACCAAGGTTAAGAGGAGAAAATGGCGATTGGTTGGGCAAATCCTACGAAAGTACTCAAGTTTCGCTAGGCAAGCACTTGAGTGGAAACCGCAAATAAAACGGAAAAGTGAATCTTCTAAGCAGACCTGGAGACGGAGTCTTCTTGAGGAACTGAAGGATGCTGGACTGTCCTGGGATTCCCAAAAGAAAACAGCAAGAGACCGATAAAAGTGACAAACAACTGTTGAGGCCCCATGCTTCCCGAGGCGCAGAGAGGAACACGTCAAGGAAATCAAACTGGAGAAATCTAAAAAAAATAATTTGAGTATGTTGGAAGTGATATGAAGTGAACTAAATAACTATGAAGAGAAGTGCACCTCTTTTATTGATTTTGCACATCACGGTGGAACAGAAAATATAAAAACACATTTTGTTACGGTAGAACTGCCTGTTTAGGATTATCTCAATTTGAAAATCATCCAGTATATTCAATATGAAAAACAATTTATGATTAATTCGAAGCACTATTCTACCAGTTGTAGAGAACAAGACAATAAAGAGACATTTTATATGAAAGCATAGAAAGAAAGCAACAAAAAAAAAGAAGTTCACAATTTTGATGAGTGGCTTAAGTGGATAGGAGAATATAATAGCAGTTTCGAAGAGACTATGGGAAAACATGGGCTGGATATAATGAACGATAATGGGGAAATGTTTGTAAATGTGTGTGCCTTACATCAGCTAATCGTAGGAAGTAGCATATTTCAGCATAAGAGAGTACACAAGGCCACATGGATATCACCAGATCACAAAACATCTAAACAGATCGATCATACATGTATTGATAAGAAATTTAGAACATCATTGCATGATGTTGAAGTGTATAGATGAGCAGAAGTGGCATTGGATCACCACCTCCTTCTAAGTAAAATCAGGATGAAACTTAAGATATTCAGCAATCGAACATTATAGAAACCAGTTCAAAGTAGAAGAGCTTAAGAACCAGGAAGTAAGAGACATATTTCCAATCACAGTTTCTAATAAGTACTAAGTACTTCAACAGCTGGTAGACAGTATTAGCATCGAGGAATATTGGCAACAGAGAATGTATATATTGAAGGGTACATGCTTAGAGGTTTTGGGGGGAAATCATGAACGTACAAACGAAGATAAGATAACAACATATACTCATAATGTGATCAAAGAAATGAAAAAACCCAGAAAAACAGATTTAAATAGAAACAAAACTAGAGGTGCTAAAGCTTAAGTCTACAAGATATATTGGGAGGTTAACAAAAAGGTTAAAAGAAACACCAAAAGGGATAAAAAAAGATATGTAGATGAGTTGACAGAAGAAGCAGTAGAATAAGGAAATATGAGAGACTTATATAACATCACTAGAAAGCTATCAAAAAGTACAACCAATTAAGTGGCTTTATAAAAGACAAGAGTGGCAAAGTAATTAGTCACACTAAAGATGCATTCGTTGCTTGATAAAGACCTTTTGGTCGAAACGTCGCTGTGTAGTGTTAGTGTTTTTGTATTTTGTAAAACTACAGTACTTTGATTTTACGTGTTTCGTCATTGCTACATAAACTAAAGAACACATGAAGAGATGAAGAGAGCATTTTGAAGAAATGATAATATGCCAAAAGCACAGGTTCCCCCCGGAAATAGAGCCAGCTGAAGAGGAGCTACACATTAATTATGAAGGATCAAGTAAAGAAGAAATAACGAAGCCATACATCTCTAGAAAGACAGAAAATCAGCTAGGCCTGACAACATTCCAGCAGAGGCCATCAAGGCAGATACAGATATCTCAACAGAGTTACTTTACAAATTACTAGGTAAGTTTTGGGAGTGAGATAATATACTAGTGAAGTGGAAAGAGGGTAATTTTTGTCAAACTACCAAAGAAAAAGGAAACATGCTGAACGTACCAATTTAAGCATTGAAGTCTCTCATTATTACTATGACACTTTTGCTTAAATATTTTACTCTTTCCTGGAGAATGTTGTGAACATTCATCTGGTTGGTTTACTTCTGCTTCTGAATAATGGTGCATACCTGTGTACAAGTGTGATGTTTCTTGATTTTCCATTGTCTTATACTAATGATTCTTTTATTCGTCCTAGATAACTAGGGTAGTTGTATCCTAGGAGTGTATGAGATGTTTATTTATGTAGGTATATGGCTACTCCATTCTTTCCTTGTTTTTCTCCTCCAGAGTGCACAGACATTCCATTTTGTGTTAAAATTACTGTTACCACTCCACCTATGCTCAGAGATTCCCAATATGTCGATATTCATCAATCTTTCCTATTTAATTCTCAACTATATGATATTTCCATCCCTTCATTGGGACTATATTCCGCGTTTCTATTTTATTTGTCTTTTAAAGTCATTGAAGTTAGTTGGGTCTTCCAGAAATCCAGGTACTCCCCTCACATCCAATACAGGAACAAGGGCGAAATAATACCATAATTCCTGGGGGTTAGAAAACAACCAAACAATAAGTCCGACGACAGATCACTCACACAGACTTACGCAGACAGTCAGACATATAAGAGAAGAAGTACTTTACTATTTAAAGGTGAAACTAAAATCTTGATAGCTAATTAAAATCTTTAGCGCTTACATGTAGAAGGACAATCAGTCAAATATGGGGAGCAGCCTACATATTTTGGCAGCGTAATAATATTCTATAGTGGAACAGAGGAAGATATAATAGCACGTTTTGGGTATGATCATAGACGATATAAAAGTACGTTGTGAGTAAGATTATAGCAGAACTTACAATGATTATATGAATCTGTGAATCTGATACATAAATAAAACCCTATGAATTGCATCGACAATTTCATATGTTCTACAGTACGGATCAGAAAGCTGAATGATGACCACGAGTGATATTCACAGACTGTCCACCGTTCCACCTTTTATTATTCATGTCTTGGTAGAATGCAAAACAGATGCCAATGCCTGCATTTTTAAAATCTGAAATTGCCAAATGCTGATCACCCGTTATGTTCAACATTGCCACAAAAAATGTAGTTACAGTTTCACCACACTCACTAGACCGAAAACAGACTGTTGCTAATGGCATCCTAATATATAGGACTGGGTCGGTTAAACAATAAATGATCAAAGACATTCACGTGACGTTAAATATACCATTTCATGTTGATGACGAAAGTCTGGCTCTCAGATCAGTACTGAGACAGAGTACCCGTTTTGGTGTTCTTTGAATAGTTTTATAGTTAAAGTCTAACCTACACAAAGTCAGTTATGATTGACAGGCTATCAAGCGCCCTGATAGGCTGAGCTATCTTGGGATAACCTTCGATCGCAGTCTATCCTTCAAACCTCATGTCGAACAAACGATACAGTGTTGCAAATCTTTGTCTCACAGCTCTCACAATTATAGTTAACAGCACATCTCAATCAGCGGATGTTTTTCTTCTGTTCCTTCAACTGGTTATGTTGGTGGTGCATTACTGACTTGGCATCCTCACGATATTACAATCACAATGTGAACGATTGGAACTTATTCAGAATAAAGGCATGCATATCGTTCTCGGTTGTACTAGAGATTGTACAGATGAGAGATGTATATATATGGCCTTTTTCGTCTTTACAGACGGTCAATTGGAAAGTGTTTTACTGTGACAGCTTCTGAGTCGTATATAAGTCTCTTCTCAAAAGACTCTACGCCCTTTCGTAATTTGGCTTTCCACACCTCTCTCTCTTTGTGCCTAGCCTGGGCTGCTGATATGGAGAATGTGCCTTGCCCATTTTGCACAAACCCCTCTCTACCCTACTGTTTTATCCAAAGGAGAGACAAAGTCTATACGTTTGGAATCCAGCAGGGTTTGCAGGAGATGCCAGAAGATGGCAAGGAATACACACTTAACCATCAACTGCCTTAGGGTCCCTCCCTCCGGATTTTTGTCAAGGTTTACTCCTCTAGCCCTCTGCATTACCGTGAGAGATGTACTTGACATTTAACACTATGTTCCAATCCTGTTATCGTTCAAACTAAAGCATGCATGCTGGTTACTACAGACCAGATATATCGCAATAAAGTATCTGATAGCAGATAACGCAGAATATGATGATGTTAATACAGACTAGATATATCGCAATAAAGTATCTGATATCAGATAACGCCGAGGGTGATGATGCTGCTGCCTATACAGATGGAAAGTGCTCTCTTCTAATTTAACCCTTCAGCTGCTAAGGAGGTGCATAGACGTTTTTCCAATTCACTGCTAAAGACACGAAAGGGTTTTAAGAATCAGTCTGGAGTTTCCTAGCTAGCACTCTCTGTAGTTTCGTTGTAGAGATGAATAGCATGCATGCCCACTACTGCTTGTATGATGCTGAAGTTTGAAACTGTCACTGCTGTTCTTCAATAACTCTCTAAAAACTGTGTTTACTGGAGGCATGAGTATGTATTACTCTCAGTCTATGTTTCGGACGATCAAAACTTGTTGCTTAATGAGTAAATGTCTATCAACATTTTCATCGTCCATCTGTTTGTGATGTAGGGATTTAACGCGTCTTTAAGACTAGACACACTGCTTTCAACCTAAGAATGAGTCGTTTTTGGTGGTTATATCAGAGAGTGTAGGCCAACAAACGTATAAAAAAACAGAATTAGCTCCTTGATAAGTTTCATTTTTCAATTGCTGATATTGATATACTCTTTATGTGCATGTTCGCGATAATGAGATAGCAGACATGTTTGCGTCAGCAGCTTTGATTGTTAGTTTAAGATGAATAAGTGGGACATCATTCAATGGAGTAGCAACCTTCAGTCGGATGAGGACACAGCAATTGACTTTGACTTGAGACAGGATTGTTAGAAATGTTTGTATTCAATACGAACAGGACTGGACGTCCGAAGAGCAGATTGAACATTGTGTCACGGATACCGTCGGTGTGGACACATCTCGACATCTGTTGGAGGATATTGCTCACCTTAAGATCTGACCGGAGAGTTCCTACGTCGGTTTAGTAACTAATAACCAATAACCAATCCTTAGCAACTATTGTTTACACTTGGTTACTATATTTCTATGCAAGATAATTCTACCAATCTGAGAAAGCGTTTGAAATAATTATAAACTCGTACTATCAAGAAGTAAGATAAAGCTAGACTAAGGGATATTACTCTAATAATGTGAGTTTTGTCATCAACATTTTATTGACTATTTACACGATTTCTCCATTTACGAGACTTTGCTCTTATTATTAACAGAGATAATACACTGACTAGAAATCCTCTTTCTATTAATAATAACATCGAAAACAAAACAAAAACTTGTATTAGAGTAGCTAGTCACATTTTATTGCAACAAGTATTCACAGAAAGTATACCAAAATCTCCACAACATAACCCATTATCATGAATCTGAAGTATTGTCTCTCTCTCTGAAGAGAAAATTCAATATCGAGATTATTTAGTGTATAAAGAGAATGAAATGAAAATCGTGGCATATCCCAAAGGACATAGCCATCGACCACAGTAAACGAGTCGTTGATTTTCTAGGCACCACTTATACGTTCAGTAGTTTGCGATTGCTTTCTGTACGGTGAGGTCTAATTTTACCTTTATGTAAAAATCCCACGGAAACGAATTTGCTTCCAAATTTGGCCACTGTGGGGTATGAACCAGGCACGCTTGGGTCTGTGATCGAGCTCACTACCATTTGAGCTACAGACGCTCACTTAGACGCTCACTTAGACGCTCACTTAGACGCTCACCTTATTCTAAAGAGAATACCAATCCATATAATGAATTCAGCCTTATCGATAAGGATGTTCCATTGATCTTTTATCACTAATTACAACCTAGAATTATTTATGTTTTATGACAATTGTGTTTTTGGTTGATGAAGTCAAACTTTCGAAAATGATATCTCCAATAGTTTTTGTTTAATTGTCTTCAGTTTTATGATCTATATTCTTAGATGTACAATGCAGAACGGGAGATAGGATGAAGCCAGTACAACAAAAATAAACCAGTTCTTAAAGCACGTCTGATAAAGACGAGTCTTACCACTTTCATAAGGGGTAGTACTTTTAAATGCACGAACAGTAAAATTTCATATAAATTCCAATTATTCTATGACATGTTCTCAAAAGTAATGTTGCAAACATCTTGTTATAATCAAAGACTTTTAATGAATAGGTAGCTGTAATCGTGTTTAAAAAAGTATATATTTGTAGTCAAGAAATGAAAATCGTGGCATACTTCACAAGACGTCGTCATCAACCACAGTAAACGAGTTGTCCATTTACTAGGCATCACCTATACGCTCAGTAGTTACCATTGCTTTCTGAAAGTGTGGTCTATTTTGAAGGTTCGTAAAATTCCACTTGAACAAATTCCCTTCAAAACTCCCCACAACCGAGTTTGAACCAGGCACTCTTGGGTTGTGACCGAGCTCACTACTGCTAAGCCACTGGCGCCCACACGTTTTTAGTAATATCGGTTATTATTCTACCTCATTTGCATAATTGTGTAAAAATGTCCGCCTATGTTGTATTTTAAAACCCTCTAAAGTACAACCGCTTTAAATGCGGCCGAGAACAAGATTAAAAAGGTTAAGGTGCCTGAGACGTGAATTATCTTAAGAAAAGAGATGAAAATGGCCACAACATTTTATGAGAAGGAATCCTGACGTACTTGCAAGATCATTTCTCACTTCGACACAGGAGAGAAACAAAACGACAAGAAGATATTGCACCAGTTGAAGAGACACGATAGATAACAACAATGCGCAGAGTATTTCTAACACTGATAATTGCACTCAGAGCGACAACAGACAAAGAAGTACGCAAAATCCTTGTAGAATTATAACGTCACAGAAGACATGACAAGAAGTGATGTAATAAGCAATAGTCAGTTACTTTTTTCAATGGATCTTGAATAATAGAGGGTCTAAAGACGAACGCTTCATTTTATTACATCGGGTTTTCCCCATATGACTTGGTACCGCTTCGAAGAAATGGCCCACCAAATGCAGACAATATTGAACAAAACATGAACCCCGTAGCTCCGGCAACAATTCTAGTGATATCCGAAAAAATGTACTCGTGAGTAGAACGGCGCGGTTCAGATTCGAGCCCGCGACCTTCGGAAAGCAAGAACAGGGGCGTAACTACTTAACTACAATATTCACATAATGGCTCTGAATGAGGGAGAACAAGATACAAGAAAATATATAGACTGTCAGTGTACAATACAGCTTGTCTGAGAGAGAAAATGAATATATTGATCAGAGAATATTAGCAGCCAAGAACTCTCAGAAAGTGCAATGAGGAGGAAATTCACAGTTATAAAAGCAAGATGATGGAGATGGATAGGACACGTAGTTAGAAGCGATTCAAAGACCATCACGATGTACTGGACCCGGAGGGAAAACGAAGAAAGGACATACCAAAGACAACCTAATAAAGAACTGTCGAGAAGAGGAACAATGTAGATCAGTCATTGAACTCCCTGGGATGCACGATCACTGACAGAGTAAGATGGATACATTTTGTTGTTGTCCTTACAAGATCCCATAAGACCTATCGGTCAATAACTACTTTATCAGTCCCTATATAGGTAAAAAAAAAAGAAGGAGAAGAATATTCAGGTCAACAATTTCATGTATTCGATAACTACACTTTGCCAGTTACTGTTTATATTCCATAACTATATATTTTTCTAATCGATGTCTGCCATCGTTCTTTTTATGATCTTCAATGCTCGTTTTCTATCCTCTGTTAAAGCCTCTGATGAACTCTGTTATTACTTTGATACGCGTTATATTATCCATTGTATGTCGTATGCCAGTGGGGGCATTGGCTAGTTCAGTTCTCAGATGGACAGTGGATAGGAAGAGAAGGCCAGGACATCCAAATGAAACATGGAGAAGAACTTTGGAGAGAGAGAATTAAAGGAGTGGCCTGACGTGGGAGACGGTTGGTAGAAAGGTAGCAGAACGACAATATTGAAAGTCTCTTGTGGAAGCCTTATGTGTCGATCGGGATATAGATAGACATATAGTATCCCTTAATCTCTGATACTCTTTTTGTGCTTCTTTACTGCTCTGTTTATCATGCTCTACATATTTTGTCTAGTTGCATTTTGCTATTGTCTAGATAAAAAACTTGTTTTCATCATCATCACCATGTTCCATTTCTAGCTTAGTGGACAACTGATGTCTTCCAGATCACCTGATCTGTCTAAGTCAGTGATCGCTTATTGATTTCCCTGGTCATCTTGTCAGAACGTGTTATATGATTCTCTCTTTTTTTTTATGGACACATGCATTTATTTAAGATATGTTACAATATTACGTATGTCATGTATTCTAAGGCTGTATCTTCTTCTTCTTCTGCGTACTCACTATATTGGGACTTCGGATTCTCTAATAAAGTCTACTGTCTACCTCAGATTGCCAGCCACGCCATACAGTTTGTTTTGGACGCTGGTGTAAGTGGGTCACCTCTTTCTTCTTAGGTCTGCATACTGGGGCAGTTCTGTAGGATATGCTCTGTTGTCATACTAGCCAAGCCACAGGGGCACATGTCGTTGGTGCCTATCTTGAATTTAGTGTATAGGTGGTATCTCATTCTTTTGTGATTCGTCCGGAGGCTAAGTATGACTGTCTGGTCTCTTCTGGACAGTTGGTAATATCCATCGTTCTTGTTGTAGTTTGGGTGCTCTTTATCCCACTTTTTTGCTTTGTAATGTCCTTTGGCGATGGCTTTTGCTTCTTCATAGCTGACCAGGTTGTCATCTTGTGGCATTTCTGCTCCCTCTTTAGCCAATTTGTCAACATCTTCATTCTCATTGATCTTGCAGTGTGAGGGTATCCACTGGATTACTACCCCCTCAGAATCATGAGACAACTGGTAATGAACAGTGACTAGTCGTATTATGTTAGCTAACATAAGTCTTGTAAACTTACTTTGTAACAATGTAGAGGAAAAGAAAGTTATAGGAAAGAAAGGAATAAAATAAATGATTGAAAACGGATAAAGACTGACTGAGTAATGCGTGCTGTTAAACTTGGTAATAGGAGGTACCATCTTTGGCTACAAGACGGTGTATTCAATACAGAAGAATGATGTAACTTGCGATATTTAATACAGAAGAATGATGTAACTTGCGATATTCAATACAGAAGAATGATGCAACTTGCTATATTCAATACAGAAGAATGATGCAACTTGCGATATTCAATACAGAAGAATGATGCAACTTGCGATATTCAATACAGAAGAATGATGCAACTTGCGATATTCAATACAGAAGAATGATGCAACTTGCTATATTCAATACAGAAGAATGATGCAACTTGCGATAGTCAATACAGAAGAATGATGCAACTTGCGATATTCAATACAGAAGAATGATGTAACTTGCGATATTCAATACCGAAGAATGATGCAACTTGCTATATTCAATACAGAAGAATGATGCAACTTGCGATATTCAATACAGAAGAATGATGCAACTTGCTATATTCAATACAGAAGAATGATGCAACTTGATGATAGTCAATACAGAAGAATGATGCAACTTGCGATATTCAATACAGAAGAATGATGTAACTTGCGATATTCAAGACTAAGAATGCCACAAAAGAAATAAAAGATAAAGACAATTTTATATTAAAAGACAAGCGAGTGAAAAGAGATGATAGTAGATAAGAAATAGCATATATCAATCGATTTTGCTGAAGAAGAGAAAAAGGCAGCTAAGATTGAAAACAGTAACATGATTTACAATACACTAAAACAACAAACTATACCATTTGTTTCAAGATTTACAATACACTAAAACAACAAATTATAACTTTTGTTTCAAGATTTACAATACACTAAAACAACAAACTATAACTTTTGTTTCAAGATTTACAATACACTAAAACAACAAACTATAACTTTTGTTTCAAGATTTACAATACACTAAAACAACAAATTACAACTTTTGTTTCAAGATTTACAATACACTAAAACAAGAAATTATAACATTTGTTTCAAGATTTACAATACACTAAAACAAGAAATTATAACATTTGTTTCAAGATTTACAATACACTAAAACGACAAATTATAACATTTGTTTCAAGATTTACAATATACTAAAACAACTAATTATAACATTTGTTTCAAGATTTACAATATACTAAAACAACTAATTATAACATTTGTTTCAAGATTTACAATATACTAAAACAACAAACTATAACTTTTGTTTCAAAGGTGGTCTAATCAAGATTAAAGATATCAAAGTGCTCACATTAGTGACAAACAATAACGCACATAGTGATGTCAATATTACTGCAGAAATAATGCTCAAAGCGGTAGATGATACAGCCATTAGCCAGGTGCAAGTACTATTAAATTAAATATATGTTAAGAAGAAACAGTCCCAGAACAATGGAATAACTAAATAATTGCTATGATACACAAACAGGTGATCACATCAAATATAGAGAGATCACCCTGCTTTCAGTAATGAGCAAGACGCTCTGCTAAATTGTTCTCAATAGAATCAAATGAGCAGTGGATACAACACTGAGAGAAGACACGCTCGTATTTGACATGGTAGAAGCTGCTTAGACTAAATAATTACATTAAGAACAAACTGGAAGGAAAATTATGAGAATCAACAATTGCTTTTTTAAAATTTCATAGATTTCAAGAATGTTTTGATATCAGAATCTCATCTATCAGAATTTGATATCTTTGAACTCAGAATCTCCATTTAGAACATTCTGAGATGCTATAGAATGCCAGTACACAAAGAAATATTATCAAAAGTTTGTATGATGGTTCCTAGTGTGCAGTCCCCACTGACGATGACCACAGCGACTGTTTTATGGTTGAAACCAGAGTAAATCAAGGTTGTATATTATCTCCACTATTGTTTAGAATGTTCATTGTCTGGGTGATGAGAAAATGTTGCAGGGGCGATACGAGCATGTATTAAGTATATAATAGTCAACTGGAAGATTTTGATTTTGCAGATTATATTGTCTTGTTAATAAGGTTAATAAAGTTAACCAAGATATGTAACGAAAAGCAGACAACTTGTCATCAATAACATCAAAAGTTGGACTGCACATATGATATGTCAAGACAAATAAAACTAAGACACATGACAAGTAACGCAGATACCACTATGGAATCGAAACTGATAAAATAACGGGGCAGTCCACCTATTTGACTATCAATTTGCACAGGATATACCAAAAAATAAAATATTATGCGAGTTGTCAAAGCAACAGCAGCTTTTAGAAGTCTAAATAAAATATAGAATTTCAAGTTATATTTTAAAAAGGAAATTATGCATATTCTATTGCAATGAGTTGGAAAGCAACAAAAGCTCTAGAAAGAAAATTAGATAACTTTGAGAATAAATGTCTTAGAAGAATATTGAACCTCAAATGATCAGATTTCAGACCCAATACACAAATAAGACAAGAGACCAAGCAAGAAAATGTATCAAATTTTATAAGAAAGCGCCGATGGAACTACATCGGCCACACACTTAGAATGGATGAGAGAAGACTCCTTACCAATCCCTCATATGGACACCAGAGGGAAAAAGAAAACGAGGAAGACCAAGAGAGACTCTGCGTAGAACCATCACCAGAGAAGGCTCAACGATGGGCATAGTAAACATTAAAGACCTAAAACAGATAGCAACGAACCGCGAGACATGGATAACTATGACCTCTGCCCTATGCGCCGCCCACAGGCCCAAGAGGAAAGACTAACTAACTATTGCAATGTTGTATCAATTCTAACAAATGCTAGCGAGAATATCAAATATCAAAAGATATAGATATACAATTGTGGGTACGCGTGTGTGTGTATATGATTGTGTGAAATATATTTAACATCAATGACATGGATTTCTTGTATCTTGCTTTGAAACGACAAGTTACAAAAGATATAAAGAGCAATGTTAATCTATGTAGGACCAATATATGGTCTACAACAAAGAGCAGAAAATATGATTTGCATATTAATATTTGCATCGTCCTCTCTTCTCAATCTCTGCAATTCAGAGTTGAGAAGCAACGACTTAATAAGTAAGATATTTCAATACGAAAAGGTAACCTCACCACCCGTTCAGAAAGCAATGGCAAACTACTGAACGTAATAATGCCTAGTAAAATCACAAACAGCGTTAAAAGCTGGGGTTGATTCGCAAAGTTCTGTAAAGAATATGCAATTAAATTAATTTTTTAAACTCAAAACCTATAATGTTGTAGTCGTATCAAGTGTTAGCCTCATAACATTATTAGGTTTTAGAATGTAGTTATGATGCGAGCAGTTCACCGTCTCTCTAACTTTTACTTCTCAGACAACATGTTGGTCAGAAATATATTTTCTGATGGGCCATTTCGAAATCAAGAATCGATCAATAACTCTTGCAATTATTTAAAAAAAAATTCGAGCTCTTGTCTACGAAAGTAATACATGTCTACGAAAGTAATACTTGTCTACGGAAGTAATACTTGCCTACGGAAGTAATACTTGTCTACGAAAGTAAAAGTTGTCTACGAAAGTAATACTTGTCTACGGAAGTAATACTTGTCTTCGGAAGTAATACTTGTCTCCGGAAGTAATACTTGTCTACGGAAGTAATACATGTCTACGGAAGGAATACTTGTCTACGGAAGTAATACTTGTCTTCGGAAGTAATACTTGTCTACGGAAGTAATACATGTCTACGGAAGGAATACTTGTCTACGGAAATAATACATGTCTACGGAAGTAAAGTTGTCTAGAAGTAATAGTTAACTATGGAAGTAATACTTGTCTACGGAAGTAATAGTTAACTATGGAAGTAATAGTTAACTATGGAAGTAATAGTTAACTATGGAAGAAATACTTGTCTACGGAAGTAATAGTTAACTATGAAAGTAATAGTTAACTATGGAAGTAATAGTTAACTAGTGAAGTAATAGTTAACTATGGAAGTAATAGTTAACTATGAAGTAATACCTGTTACGGAAGTAATAGTTAACTATGGAAGTAACAGTAAAAAAACTATGGAAGTAATAGTTAACTATGGAAGTAATATTGTCTACGGAAGTAATAGTTAACTAGAAGTAATAGTTAACTGGAAGTAAGCAAATAGTTAACTATGGAAGTAATAGTTAACTATGGAAGTAATAGTTAACTATGGAAGTAATACTTGTCTACGAAAGTAATACTTGTCTAGGGAAGTAATACTTGTCTTCGGAAGTAATATTGTCTACGAAGTAATACATGTCTAGGAAGAATACGTGTCTACGGAAATAATACATGTCTACGGAAGTAAAGTTGTCTACGAAGTAATAGTTAACTATGGAAGTAATACTTGTCTACGGAAGTAATAGTTAACTATGGAAGTATTACTTGTCTACGGAAGTAATAGTTAACTATGGAAGTAATAGTTAACTATGGAAGTAATAGTTAACTATGGAAGTAATACTTGTCTACGGAAGTAATAGTTAACTATGGAAGTAATAGTTAACTATGGAAGTAATAATTAACTATGGAAGTAATACTTGTCTACGGAATTAATAGTTAACTATGGAAGTAATAGCTAACTATGGAAGTAATATCTAACTATGGAAGTAATACTTGTCTACGGAAGTAATAGTTAACTATGGAAGTAATAGTTAACTATGGAAGTAATAGTTAACTATGGAAGTAATACTTGTCTACGAAAGTAATACTTGTCTAGGGAAGTAATACTTGTCTACGGAAGTAATACTTGTCTACGGAAGTAATACTGTCTACGGAAGGAATACGTGTCTAGGAAATAATACATGTCTACGGAAGTAAAGTTGTCTACGGAAGTAATAGTTAACTAGAGTATGCAGAAGTAATAGTTAACTATGGAAGTATACTTGTCTACGGAAGTAATAGTTAACTATGGAAGTAATAGTTAACTATGGAAGTAATAGTTAACTATGGAAGTAATACTTGTCTACGGAAGTAATAGTTAACTATGGAAGTAATATTACTATGAAGTAATATAACTATGGAAGTAATACTTGTCTACGGAATTAATAGTTAACTATGGAAGTAATAGCTAACTATGGAAGTAATATCTAACTATGGAAGTAATACTTGTCTACGGAAGTAATAGTTAACTATGGAAGTAATAGTTAACTATGGAAGTAATAGTTAACTATGGAAGTAATACTTGTCTACGGAAGTAATAGTTAACTATGGAAGTAATAGTTAACTATGGAAGTAATACTTGTCTACGAAAGTAATATTGTCTAGGAAGTAATACTTGTCTTCGGAAGTAATACTTGTCTACGGAAGTAATACATGTCTACGGAAGGAATACGTGTCTACGGAAATAATACATGTCTACGGAAGTAAAAGTTGTCTACGGAAGTAATAGTTAACTATGGAAGTAATACTTGTCTACGGAAGTAATAGTTAACTATGGAAGTATTACTTGTCTACGGAAGTAATAGTTAACATGAAGTAATAGTTAACTATGGAAGTAATAGTTAACTATGGAAGTAATACTTGTCTACGGAAGTAATAGTTAACTATGGAAGTAATAGTTAACTATGGAAGTAATAATTAACTATGGAAGTAATACTTGTCTACGGAATTAATAGTTAACTATGGAAGTAATAGCTAACTATGGAAGTAATATCTAACTATGGAAGTAATACTTGTCTACGGAAGTAATAGTTAACTATGGAAGTAATAGTTAACTATGGAAGTAATAGTTAACTATGGAAGTAATACTTGTCTACGGAAGTAATAGTTAACTATGGAAGTAATAGTTAACTATGGAAGTAATACTTGTCTACGGAAGTAATAGTTAACTATGGAAGTAATAGTTAACTATGGAAGTAATACTTGTCTACGGAAGTAATACGTGTCGACGGAAGTAATAGTTAACTATGGAAGTAATAGTTAACTATGGAAGTAATAGTTAACTATGGAAGTAATACTTGTCTACGGAAGTAATATTTAACTATGGAAGTAATACTTGTCTACGGAAGTAATAGTTAACTATGGAAGTAATACTTGTCTCAGGAAGTAATAGTTAACTATGGAAGTAATAGTTAACTATGGAAGTAATACTTGTCTACGGAAGTAATACTTGTTTACGAAAGTAATACTTTTCTACAGAAGTAATACTTGTCTACGGAAGTAAAAGTTGTCTACGGAAGTAATAGTTAACTATGGAAGTAATACTTGTCTACGGAAGTAATAGTTAACTATGGAAGTAATATATAAGACATTTTGAACTCGAATTCTGACAAATGTGATATAAATTTTTTCGGACACGTAAAGAGCAACGACATATGTATCAAGACATTATTGGAAGGGATAAGTTGTAGCTAGCAAGAAGAAATCCGTCACACAATTGGTAGGAGCATAACGAGAGATGAACAACTTACATCCTGGCATAGTACAACATTAAGGAAATATACAAGGAAAGCTGGAGATATATGCAATCAACCTTCGATGCGGTGACAGTACTAAGTGATGATGGTGATGATGGTTTAACTATGACACGTCCACGATACAAATAAGTAGATATGATTTCTTGTAAATCAATAACGACTATGTAAGTTTAGTTAAATAGTCAAAGAGAAGTACCAGCATTTAAACAAGTGAAATTAAGAATCATGTCATTTTTTTAGAATACAAAGTTAATTTAATTATCATCATCATCATCAAGTAGCTTGTCTCTTTCAGAACTGGGATCCCATGACAGCAGTTCTGAAAAAACTCTCTGTTCTGTGCAAGTTGACCGGCGTCAGCAGCATTCATTCTCAGATCTTCAACGACATCTTGCACACATCGTCTTCTAGGTCTTCCTCTCATTCTCCTTCCAGGCACCATTCACTCCAAAATTATCTTCGCTAGGCACTCATGTCGTTTTATGTGTCCGAAATATTTAATTTTCTTTGTTTTTATGCTCTTTAATATCCACCTCTCGCTAATATCAAGCTGTTGCAGAACAGAAGCATTTGTTCAGTTCTCTGTCCATGATATTCTAAGTACTCTTTTGTAGCATTTACATTCAAATGCACTAATGATCTTCTCCGCCACATTGTCAATGTTCCATGTCTCACAACCATATGTTGCCAAGGTAAAAATTTAATTTTATATTGTGTAACTTGGCTAAATTGTACGTACTAAACTTTTATAGACCAATGAAAAAAGGATAGATAATCAATCTACCATATCTATAATATGGGTCATTGTAAATCTACTCTACACCGATGTAAATCTACTCTACACCGATGTAAATCTACTCTACACCGATGTAAATCTACTCTACACCGATGTAAATCTACTCTACACCGATGTAAATCTACTCTACACCGATGTAAATCTACTCTACACCGATGTAAATCTACTCTACACCGATGTAAATCTACTCTACACCGATGTAAATCTACTCTACACCGATGTAAATCTACTCTACACCGATGTAAATCTACTCTACACCGATGCAAATCTACTCTACACCGATGTAAATCTACTCTACACCGATGCAAATCTACTCTACACCGATGCAAATCTACTCTACACCGATGTAAATCTACTCTACACCGATGTAAATCTACTCTACACCGATGTAAATCTACTCTACACCGATGTAAATCTACTCTACACCGATGTAAATCTACTCTACACCGATGCAAATCTACTCTACACCGATGTAAATCTACTCTACACCGATGCAAATCTACTCTACACCGATGTAAATCTACTCTACACCGATGTAAATCTACTCTACACCGATGTAAATCTACTCTACACCGATGCAAATCTACTCTACACCGATGTAAATCTACTCTACACCGATGCAAAGCTCAACGTATTCGTTTAAAGCGTTTGTCACACAATTTCATTTCTCTGAAACTCTTAAGTATTCTAAGAAAAAGACAGGTCGTGAATGTTTCCTGCGATGTTTTCACTAGAACAACATGCAATATCTACATTATCGATATAAGGCAAGACTGCAGTAAAACTATGTAGCAATGGTGAAACACTTCGATATAAGGCAAGACTGCAGTAAAACTATGTAGCAATGGTGAAACACGTAAATACAAAGTACCGTAATTTTATAAAATACAAAAACAAAATAAGGTAAAAAGGTAAGTAAAGGAACCCATTTTATACCAGGTGTTATATAGGGTAATACAGCGTTAGGCCCATATATTTTATTGACCGTCGTCACACGATGGTTGATGTGGTCAACATCACGCCCGTAACCTTTATTTCCCACCGCCTTTTCCTGTTATTCAATTGAGTCTTGGTTGACCTGAGAGTCCTTACTGTCGGAAAAAATTCCACGCCCACTTAAAGAATTGAACCAGGACAACTGCCTAAAAAGAGAGTTCACTAACAACTACACTACTCCACTCTCCAAAAAACAATATAGAGCGACGTTTCAACCAAAAGGCCTTTATCAGTCAATGGATACACGAGAAGCAAGTAAAATTCAGAATTCCTATACAGCAGACATAACATACACAATTAGACACAAAATCAGAAACCTAATATCATTCCCGCCCGTATGGTGCCGTTCCCGCAAGGGAAGCAAAGAGTGCTACCACTGCGACCTACAAGACATGTCGTAAGAGACGACTGATGTAGGGCCTAGGGAAGCAACTTTAGTAAATAAAAAGCATCGCACCAATCGGATGTGCAGACCTAATTGTAGGTGCATAACTGGCACAACGTACAATCGCTCTTAGGTTCAGATCACATACAAATAACAAAGAGTGGTTAACAAGTGGTCGATATGAAGAGTTCGAAGAAGAAGAAGTATCATTCCGTTAGTATAGTTACTAGATAGTATTATCTGTCTTAATTGAAGTATTATTTATCTGTCTTAACTGAAGTAATGTTAGATAGTTTAACTAGTACAGAAAGATTAAGATATGATGTCTATACATAATAGTGATGTACAATTTTGGATATTCAATAAAGTTATTTTTACATAAGTTTACACATACAATTCAATTTTGTACAGAGAAGGACTACGACACAAGAAATAAAGATTGCAACATGTGAAATGAGATGTCTACGAAAAGCTGTCAACGTCAACGGAGAGATAGAGTGAGAAACGATAATATCAGAAGCATCGTTGGTACTATACCATGCATACAGTACATCGAGAAGCAAAGAATCAAGTGGTTCGGTCATCTAATGAGCATGGTGGTGCATTACTACAATCAAGTGCCTACAATAATCGACACTCAGGGCGCAGAGTACAAGGCAGCCCATGAACACGATGGATAGATAACATCTCAGAGTCCCTGCGAAAGCATGGACTGACAACGTCAAGCGCAACACACCTGACACAAGATAGCAAACTAAATCTTCCCACGTCGCTTCACTGCAAATGTGGTTAAGATAAGATAAGATAAGAAGACACAGAAGGACCAAAAACCATACATTTCTGAATACACACTTATAAATAACATTTCAAAGAATATTGATTGTTAAATTCCTACAGTTCAAACAAGTGAATACACAAATTAAATTTTACCGTACATTGTGAAAAAGTCAAATTTAGACAGAAATTAATGTATTCCACTCTTGATAATATATTTTGTTCCCGTCACGTACTACAGTAAACTTCGTATGTACATTATAGACACTGGTTTAACAAATATAATAAAACGAAACAAACTTGTGGAGACGCTGCTGAATTACTTCATTTCAACAAATATTACTGAGCAGTTGAACTATTTCAGAAATCGCTACGGATTTTATAGATTTTTCAGCGATGCCAGAGAGATGGGTCCCGCGTGCGAAAGAGTTTAGCGTTGGCGTTATTTAAAGAGGGAGGTGGACAACGCGTGAGATAGAGGTTGCTCTGGGTTGTCATAAGGTGGTTAAATTAAGGTAGAAGATGGTGTACACTGACATAATACAAGGAAATGGTTGGTCAGTGAAATAGACATTCTAGTGGGTTGACTTGATATTTCGTGATTAGTTAGTTAAACGACAGGTAGAAAATGTTTTAGGTTGTCGGGGTATGGTGGCTCAGCTACCGATCGATTGGGAATGTTGTAGGTTGTCAGGGTATGTTTTATGAGATTAATGCTCATGAGAGGTATGAGATCAGTGGTCAGATGCTAAATCAGTTCAGTCACCAACATCAGCATAAGAAAGAAAGTTGGCACAGAACCTTGCTTGAATTACATTGAGAAACAAAGAATGAAGTAGTTTGGCCACTTAATAAAAATGCATCAAAACTACTATTACATTTAATAGTTTGCCATTGCTTTCTGAACGGGTGGTGCTATCGTCCTTTTGTAAAAATCCCCGCGAAACAATTTGTAACCAAATTGTCCTCAGCGTGATTCGAACTCAGAACGGGTTAATAGACCAAGTAACTATCTCCTACGCCACAGAGGCCACATATCTATCTATCTATACTACTAACAATATTGCAATTAGGCTGAAGACATTTAAATGTGAAGGAAAATAGATCAGAACACGGTACAACACAGACAGTTAAGGAAAAAAATGTGGCGACCGATTGAACACACCCAGTGGCGGCTGGCGGTCATTTTTTTTGCTGGGGCCCGGCAAAAACTTCATTAAAAATAATTTACTATTATTTGTCTATTACGGGAAGTTATTACCCTCTTTCAGGAAAATAACAAATGCTTCTGTTTTAACAGCTTGATACTAAAGAGAGTTGACTATTAAATAATATAAAATCAAGGACAATTAAATATTTCGGACACATCAAACGCCTAGAGAAGATTGTTGAAAAAAAAAAAATTGTCTGGAAAACAATTTGAACATGCGTCACCCGCATGACAATAAACCACGTAATTTGTTAATGAGACCACGCATCGTATACATATTAGGAGATTTTGTAATATTTAACATATTTAAAAACAATAAATAACCACTGTGGTAAACGTAGAAAACGACTCGTTTGCTATTGTTGATGTTTGCAACCTGTAAAGGGTATGCCACGATTTTCACTCATACGTAGTGCACTGTGAAAGAAGTGAAATTCTTCACGTCTGTTGTATTCTTTGCTTGATAGAGGCAATTTGGTCTACACGTTTTTGTGTATTGTCATTGTTTTTGTATTTTGTAAATCTCTAGTACTTTGTAACTTTGAAGTGTTTCGCTCAACTCAGTTGACAACGTCATCTGTACGAAAGAAAATTGGGTACTTTTGTACAATCTTCTTCTTCTTCTTCTTTCTTCTTTTCTTCCACCATTTACTTCTTTATAGAAGGGTTTGGGGGTGCGTTACGATCCTGTGTGTCTTGTTTTAAGGCACTTTGTAAGCTGATATTCATTTTCGTAAGGCTATTCTTGATGCCGTCGCTTCATCTTTTGCGTGGTCTTCCTCTTGCTTTGTACTCATTATACTTTTTCTGTGTGGCTCTCTGTGGTAGACGATACCAGGGCATTCTTGTCAGGTGTCCAAACCATTTAATCTATTGTTCTTTTATGAATTGCAAGAATGGTTTCACATCCAGTCTTCTTCTGATTTCTTCATTTCGAATTTTGTGTCTTATTGTCACACCTGCAGCTCTTCTGAGATAACAACCTCATCTCTGTTGTTATGATTTTCCGCTCACTAGTTGCTGTTATTGGCCATGTTTGACCACAGCCAAATCTAGATAACTTAGGATTATTTTAAAGTTGACTCTGGTTTGGCACTGGTAACATAGTGTTGACCATAAAAGCGTTCTTATGAGATTTGCTTTAGTTTTTAGCGATATCTCTTTATGTGACAACAGTGGTGTTAACTGCTCCAGTACATTGTTAGCTTTTGTGCAACGATTGCTGATTTCGCTATCGATACTTCCATATGTTGTGAAAATTGCTCCTAAGAATTTGGCCTCAATTGTTTGTTTTATTTCTACGCTCTGGAGTATTATTGTAAGGTTTTCTGGTTTTCTATTTATTGCCATCGTCTCTGTCTTTAGCTGACCTAGATCAAGTGACGTCAATCGCCCTGTCACAGAGATCATAATATGCGAGCGTACAGGGGAACCAGGTTCATAGGTCATGTATGTCGTAGTTTTTGTGTGTGTTATGGTTTTACACACGCCACATGAACCCACTCTGTAGACAATATGTATTAATGCAAAGGACAATTCCCTAAAATTAATCTTATTCTAGGATGGTTTGTTATTTATTACTATTATTTTCTATATTTTTATACTGTTTTTATGTCAAATTGGGGATTCAATCGATAATTAAACGGACTATTTAATCTAGAGTCCTTGTTTATCTGGGAAGTAGTATGGCCGCGTAAGAATGAATATATCTTCCGGCTGAATGAAAATTGCATAATTGTTGTGGCAATTATCATTGCAAAAGAGACCAGGAAAAGGCATTTGATAGAGTAAACAGGTGCAAACTATGGAAGATCATTGAAGAATATGGTGTCCAGAGACAACTATTAGGTAATATCATGGCCTTATATCAAGATAGCCAGAGTACAGTAAGAAATACAGAAGGAATGGTCGACTTGTTCTCCATTACATCAGGTGTTAGACAAGGTTGTGTCATCTCACCACTACTCTTTATTTGCATATATGGATAAAATAACTCAAGAGTCAAATTCAGATAATGATGAAATAAATGAACTGCTTTTTGCAGATTATCAGTGCCTGATACATCAAAATGAACAAGATCTACAACATCATTTTGACACCTTGAACAAAAATTGCATACATCATGATATGAAAATCAACAACACTAAAACAGAAATAATGAATATGGGAAGAAAACATAATAATATAGACATCCATGTCAATGGTACTAAAATAAACCAAGTGAAAGAATTCAAATACTTAGGAAGCATATTCACAGAAGACGGAAGACTAGATAGAGAGATAGAGGCTAGAGTGCAAAAGCAAATGCTGTAACCTACCAGATAGCCCCATTGTTAAGGCACCCACAAATTTCACAGGCAGCTAAGCAACAGATGATCAACAGCATTTTTATACCTACTTTGTGTTACCAGAGCCAAACATGGACATTGAGCAAAGCGCAGTCGCAAAAAATAACTACATGTGAAATGCGTTGCCTGCGAAAAGTTACCAATAACACAAGAAAGGACAGAATCACCAACATCAGCATAAAAATAAAGTTGGCACAAAACTGTGCTTGAATTACATAGAGAAACAAAGAATGAAGTGGTTTGGCCACTTAATAAGAATGCATTCAAACTTCACAGTATACATAGTCTTCTACAACAGAACATCGGGAAAGATGGCAAGAGGAAGACCACGGAAAAGATGGCGTAGCAGAATCCTGTGAAAAAGCAAAAATAACAATCACACAAGCCACCAGAATAGCGCAAGACAAAAACAGAAAACCACGACACTGGGCAACAACCCGGATGCAGTGTGACGACAAAAGAAGAAGAAGAAGAAGAAAGCGATCAAGGGTCAGAGGTCGCAATGTTATATCTTAGATAGGACATTTTAAACTCTCCCCATAAATAGTGTGCGGTACAATGCCTGAAGCATTGGAGGGAAAATGATGAGTTTGTCTATATAATATTTTTAATAAGAATATGTTATATATTAATATGGTTGTTATATTATTCTGATATATTTATATTTTAGTGTTATATCTTCAAATTTCAAAGCTAATCAGTGTCAAGTTAAAAGTAATAATTACGAAAATAATTTCTAAAATAATAAGTACAGGTTAATTATTTTTGGTTTGGTAGGCCAGTTCTTACCGGCCCCTAATGACCAGGGGCGTATACTAATTAGGTAGGAAAGAAGTTGAATGTAAGATTTCAGACTGTGTGTGATATTTTAGATCACATATCAACTTTCAAAGCTAATCAGTACCCCGTTGAAAGTAATAATTGTGAACAAATAATGTCTAAAATAATAAGTACACGTTACTCAATATTTTGGTGGGGGAGGCCCCACTGGCCCTTAATTACGAGCCGCCCCTGAACACACCTAATTAAACAATAAAGCACTATAACCATATATGCACTTGACTGAAACTACCAGGAAAAAGATAGGGAGATCAAAAACTACCTGGCAAAGAAATCCAGAAGAGGTCAAAAAGAGTTGTAAAGACAAAAAGAAGAAACTGTCGTTACCGCATGTAGTATCACTTTTTAGTGCGCTGTCTGACAGGTGGGGCAAGGGCCTGAGGGATTTCATGGCTGCTCGTCTAGTGCAGTTGCTGCGAAGTTGTTCAGGTTCGGATTTTTCATTTATGCCCACAACAGAAAAAAGTAATTGGCCTTACCGGGAATTGAACACCAGTCTCCCGCATGTGAGTCGCGTTCTAATCCATTCGGTCATACGCGCTCCTCTCTCTAAGTTCTACAACTTCTACAAGGAACATGAAGGTTTAGTATTTCTGGCAGTAGGTAATAGTAGTAGCAGTAGTAATATTTGATAACTGTTGTAACAAAGAACGGTGATTAAACAATAGTCATAATTCTCTTCAGTTCTTCAAATCCCGTACGTTCTCTGTATTTCCTTGAGTTTTCTATAACGATATTCTTATGATATACGTTCTTATAATTTGTAAATTCTTTTATTTCTGTATGGTCTCTTTCCTTCCATGTCGATTCTTGAATTATTTCGGTTAATTTTTACCGCCCTTGATTCTTCTCGACACTAATATGTTGTACACGCCATACACTACTAAGGTGGTAGCTTTAGGGATATAATGTTGATATAATATGTTGTACACGCCATACACTACTAAGGTGGTAGCTTTAGGGATATAATGTTGATATAATATGTTGTACACGCCATACACTACTAAGGTGGTAGCTTTAGGGATATAATGTTGATATAATATGTTGTACACGCCATACACTACTAAGGTGGTAGCTTTAGGTTATGCTGATATAATATGTTGTACACGCCATACACTACTAAGGTGGTAGCTTTAGGGTTATAATGCTGATATCTTTCAATTGTTGTTACAGTTATAATTAATATAGGAGAAAATGAGTTCTGTTTCTTTTATTTTATGTGTATTACTGTCATCATAAGACTTAATAACAACGAAATTACAACCATATTCTTCCAATTATCGTTTTGTATAATGCATAATAGAGATCCAGGAAGCTCTTCAACCTACAATGAAGCGGAAGATGCTGGCAGCGAAATCAGGTCTATGTGAAAAATGTGGAGTAATTTGTTCGTCTTAAATTACGACTGTTCTGACTCTAGTTCAGTTATGATATTTGTAGTTCACTGTTGTAATGCTCTCTGCTCTGTTTCCAAAATTACATGATTAACACTAGAACAGTGTTCATACAATCGTATACATGAAGGTATATGCTCTTTCTTCACCAGTAGTTTATCATATAAAACAAAGATAAGACAACAGTAAAACTATCTACAAAACAAGAAATACGTAAACATAAAGTCAGATAATTGTCAACAAAAATGTCGTTGCTGTCTGTGTAATACTGATTTTTAGGGCGGTGTAGGACGGGAGGAGGGAGCGGGTGACATGAGCCTGAGGAATTTAATGGTCGCATTGCTAGTGCAGTCACCGCGAGACTGTTCAGGTTAGAATTTTTTTCTTAATGCCCTGACAGAAAAAAACACTCATTGACCTTACCATGGATCGAACCAGGGTTTCTATGATGGATGCCAAAGCTCCAATACATTCGGCCAGATGCTCCAGGTAGTTGTACAAAAGTAAAAATTAAAAAAGATTCAGCAACATTTCGACCACAAGGTCTTTATCAAGAAGAGGACGCCCGCGTGCCCAGTGTGTTCGTACCGCGTTGGACTACGGGTGACAAGTCCTTTGTAAGTGCGGGTTCAACTCCACGGACTGGCAGAAAAGCTACAGGTTCCCAAGATTTACGGTGTTCGTGGCACCGAACCGAAGGATTACGATGTCCATGACACCGAGCCGAAGAGCTTTCAGCTCAAGTGCTTCTGGATCGAATAAAATAAATAAAAACAAGAAGAGGATACAAGAACATGAATGTATACAAGTTATTGTGTCTATGATGTTTCTTATATAGTACCATGATTTTTATATCAATGCTGTTCTATCCCTGGTTTGATCAAGATCAATTTGATTAATCGTATTTTGATTTATGTGCTTGTAAAATTGACTTCTTCTTCTTCATCCTTCGCCCCTAGGGAGGTCCGCAACCAAAGCCTTCCAAGCGCGCCTATCCAAGACCATCTTTTCCAGATCTCTTCACTCTCCCCATTTTCTTACACTCCATCTCCAACTGCCGTCTCCATGAGTTCCTGGGTCTTCTTCCCCTACCTCTATTAAAATGAACTGACTTCTTACTTATGATATTTTCTCTAACGTCAAATAGAAATAACTAGAAATAAATCAACAACATAACATGCCGAAGCGATATGTCACTTTAGATTCATCATAATACAAAATCTTAGACTCTAAAGGATAAGGTGGCCGTTAGTTTCCATGCTAAATTCGATATCATAAGTTACTGAATCCAGTATTCAGCTACATATATGTCCACCGTTGAAGTTTAGACTTGAGATAACTTTCACATCGTCTGCCCTTTATACACCCACCTCTGTAGCCAAACGACTATACCAGAAAACAAAATTACAGTAATTTAATTCAATTGGTTTTTGTTCTATTTCAGTCAGACATAAAATGGAGGTTAAGAAATGGCCTACATAAAAAGTGTCCTCGATTTTAGAACTAGTTTACAGACTTTCAAGGTTTGGCGTATCTCAAACACTGATTAAGTCTTTTTGTTTGTTTTTTTCCTCATCTTATACATTTTAAACATCCTTCCTGGATGTCGCACCTATCGATTTCAGATATAATTAAAAATAAAAACAACTCTCTGAGCCATAATACAATTTACATAAGTGCCTTCAGAGAGCACATATTTGTGCTGCACCCCTTTCAATGTTTATACATTTATATTTATTATTCGTTTATGTAAGATAATACCCTTAGTTGTTGCTGGCTATTTAGTCATTATTGAAGCTAATATTTTAAAGTTTCCTAAACCATTTATTATGTTTGTCTTCCCACATACATCTTCAATCAATACTCGCTCGTCATAATTCGTTTTTTGCTTTTTCACGCTATTACTTGTCGCTTGTTATTTGCACTTTGTTTAATAAAACTCTCATATTGCACTGTATATTTGTTCTTACAGTTTTCTGACAATAGCAGTTTCTTTTTCACTATCCAGTTTTTTCTTCCTACGTTGGCAAATTAATATCTTCAATTGTCAATGGCTAAGTTGCCTCTGATTATTGACTATGAGCCTCACATGTCGTTTGCTAAATTGTCATCGTTTAACAGAACTTGTCCTTCTTTGTAAAGAGAAACGAATTAAGAAGTCAGTAACAATATTACAAGGGATGGAGTCTAGGAAGTTTTAGTGCAGACAGACAGCACTTTTACATAGACAAAATAACAGTCAACTTATGATCAGAAACATATTAAATATATATCACTTATCAGAGATGCGTAATAGTCAACTTTACATAGTGCAGTATCACACATTATATAATATATATATATATATACACTTTATCTAGAGAGGTAAAATACGTTTTTTAGAATTAGTGAGATCAACTGTATTTAGAGGAGAGGAAAATAGTGAATAGAGAGAAATGAGTAGAGAGAGAGAGAGAGAGAACAGTAAAGATAACAACAAATTATCGACAAAGGCAAGAAACTTTCAAAAAGTACAGTCCCCAGTCAAATACGATTAACAGACGACTTTCACACAATACCACACCTACCAACACAACCCCACACACTCACACCACCCCACACCACACACACCACACACACCCACACACACCACACACACCACACACACACACACACACATTTGTATATATATTCATATATTTATTTATTTATACTAGCAGATGCAAACGTTGCCGCACGGAAATGTTATAGTTTAAATCTAGATGTCAGTGTTTTTAATTAACAAATATAGATGATGATGCTCAACGTTTTATTGTTACCAAAATAACTATTTTCTATTGTCTATTCCCAGGAGGAAGATGTAGTTCACTCTGGCCGTTAAGCATAGGGATGGGAGCTTTAATTTGCGTTCTAGGGCCAGATGAGTCGCCCTTGTTGTGTTGTATCCGTGTTTATGTAGTGTAGTTTTGATATTCTCTATCCATCTTTTTCTTGTTCTTTTCTTAGCTCTAGTACCCGATTTCTTTTTATTGTATACTGTTATTGATGGTTGGTTGTGTTTCATTCTCATTAAATGTCCAAACCACTGCATTTGTTGTCTTCCTTTGTATACCTATATAACAACGTGTGGATATGACCATGCATCGTATCTTACGTGGAAGTATAGTTTGTCTTTGCAGATGTTTCTGAATACTGCCTTAGTTGGGATTTGTAATGTATGGAAAGCTACATGAATATTTACTTATCACGATAGGATATCCCTAAACCAATGTCTGCTGTCAATATTGCAATTCTTTCCTATAGGAGCAAGTACAACCAACTTGTCTCTGTAGGAAGTGATATCAAAGTGACATCAATTAAGATTAACTTCTGTAAATCGATTCCAGTTATTATGAATGTCTGCCCTTGTGCTTTATTAACAGTCACTGACACACAGTGTTAAACTGGAAACTCCTGGCAGTCTAAGCGTCGAGGATTATATGAAAAAGGAATTGACGGAAAAACTCTGTTATTGATCACATAAGATCAAAATGTCCATCGTACCGATTATTATTGAAAACCGATACAGTATAATTCCAGTGATGGATCCAAAGTCGCATTCCAACAGTTCTGTCTTGAACCATGATGATTCCTGACTCAAAGACAGCACAGCTGACACCTCAACAGACGAGCCGTACCATCTACGACTGAAATATATAAGCCTCGTACTATTCAGAAAACATGCAGTCACCAGTACTATCTTTGCAAAGTAATGCACGAAAATGTACACATCTTAGGTGGTCAGACCAAATCAGATCAGATCTGGAATGAATCGTTTGAGTGGCTGCGGTAAAACTGAGTAAATGAACGACTGAACAAAAACAGGTATTTATACAGTATTACTTAAGTAGTGAAAAATTAATGATTAAATATAAAAATAAACAAACTCGACGTTTCGGTACTAGACCTTTATCAAGAACAAATGCATAATCATTGAATCTGTTCGTATTGTGCTTATGATTGGTGCTAACTTTTTCCCATATAAGATAAATACTTATTATTGTTTTGGTAGTGCAAGTGGCGCTGGAATCATGAACAAACACTTTTTAAAAAATCTATTCATATCAGGTTTGCGAATTCATTTATTTTTGAGATGTAAAGAAAAAACAATAGTCAAGTTTTATAATTTTAATATTGCCTGCACTACGGAAGGAATGTTCTTGCCAACATTTAAGTTCGCAGAAGGTCGAAACGTAGATTCAATAAATGGAAAAGACACATACAAGAACGAACGATTTGCTTTTTAGATATAGACATATATCTTGACATAGACAAGATAACAGATAACTTTGCAATCGCGGACAAAATTCTTTGGTCGAGGCTAGACTCACTTAACAATGCACCATAAAGCTGACAATGACATAGAACTAAGAACGAAATAATCAAGCTCAATGTATATATTCTATGTACAATATCCCTTTAGTGTGCGTACAATGCGTACACAAATAACAATATCAATAAGAGAAAATAGAGACATTAATTTCCCTCCAACTCATTCAAAAAAGAAACAAATGTTTGACCACTAATTTAAAAGAAAAAAGAAAACAAACAACAAATGTCAACTTATGTTGCCGGCAGGGATCATTTGTGCAGCAGTAAAATGTGTTTAAAATCCTTTGATCACAAAATGGTTCCGTCGTAGAAGTCTATTCTAATCTTGGAGATGGCTTAGTTGTCGATAAACGTCTCCACTTTAGAAACTAAACATTCCAACTTCTATACATTTAGGTTTAATTCTCATCCACACAGTGGCTGGGTCCATCGATTGTGGCTAAGTCCCAAGTTTGAACTACCAACTCACACACTCAAAGCTGTAAATTAGTGGACGTACAACAAATAATACTATTATGGTTTGGGCTACAGAAAAGAAACATTAAACTCTACGGAACAAGACACCAGACGTTGTATGGCACCACAGATAAAAGAAGTTGCAAATACAAGTCGATGATGAGATTAGCAGCGGCGTAGACAGGACATTTTGATAGTTTGGATTGTATTTGTGATACCAGTCTTAGAAACAGGATAATATAAAAAACATGATAGTGCTAATAATTGTCAAGTAACATTTCCGTTTTGTTTGTTGTGTAGGATTAAAGCCCCTTTAAACTGAGGCCCGGCCCTTTCAACCCAAGGATGAACATTATTTTGGTTATATCACAGCGTGTAGGACAACAAACCTGAAACATAAGAATTAACTCCTTACGGAGAATTCCTTATTTTCATATTATTGTATGTCGTTTTTATTGTCTTCCATCTCTATTTCTACTCAGTCTTTTTGTGTTTTTATATGCACTCGACGAAATCTGACGAGTTATGGCGATATTAATTGATTTTTGCGTAAATGCTTACTTGTATTATCACCAGTGTCCCTATGCATTCAAGCAAGTCTTACCCCGACTACAAAGACACTTGTATTTTAGATACCCAAGTAAAAGATCATATAGTCTGTAGTTCAACCGCATACAAAGTTCACACCAACAATGTCACCCCTGTGTTGCGATACCCAAGTAAAAGATCATATAGTCTGTAGTTCAACCGCATACAAAGTTCACACCAACAATGTCACCCCTGTGTTGCGATACCCAAGTAAAAGATCATATAGTCTGTAGTTCAACCGCATACAAAGTTCACACCAACAATGTCACGCCTGTGTTGCGATACCCAAGTAAAAGATCATATAGTCTGTAGTTCAACCGCATACAAAGTTCACACCAACAATGTCACCCCTGTGTTGCGATACCCAAGTAAAAGATCATATAGTCTGTAGTTCAACCGCATACAAAGTTCACACCAACAATGTCACCCCTGTGTTGCGATACCCAAGTAAAAGATCATATAGTCTGTAGTTCAACCGCATACAAAGTTCACACCAACAATGTCACCCCTGTGTTGCGATACCCAAGTAAAAGATCATATAGTCTGTAGTTCAACCGCATACAAAGTTCACACCAACAATGTCACCCCTGTGTTGCGATACCCAAGTAAAAGATCATATAGTCTGTAGTTCAACCGCATACAAAGTTCACACCAACAATGTCACGCCTGTGTTGCGATACCCAAGTAAAAGATCATATAGTCTGTAGTTCAACCGCATACAAAGTTCACACCAACAATGTCACCCCTGTGTTGCGATACCCAAGTAAAAGATCATATAGCCTGTAGTTCAACCGCATACAAAGTTCACACCAACAATGTCACCCTGTAAGTTGGATACCCAAGTAAAAGATCATATAGTCTGTAGTTCAACCGCATAAAATTTTACACCAACAATGTCACGCCTGTGTTGAGATACCAAGTAAAAGATCATATAGCCTGTAGTTCAACCGCATACAAAGTTCACACCAACAATGTCACTCTGTTGTTGCATACCCAAGTAAAAGATCATATAGTCTGTAGTTCAACCGCATACAAGTTCTACAAACAATGTCACGCCCAGGTGTTGGATACCAAGTAAAAGATCATATAGTCGTAGTTCAACCGTCATACAAAGTTCATACCTCAACAATGTCATCCCTGTTTTGCATACCCAAGTAAAAGATCATATGCCTGTAGTTCAACCGCATACAAAGTTCACCTCAACAATGTCACCCTGTGTTTGGATACCAAGTAAAGATCATATAGTCTGTAGTTCAACTCGCATACAAATTCCTTATACAATAATGTCGCCTATGTTTCATATCCCTAAGTAAAAGATCATATAGCCTGTAGTTCAACCGCATACAAAGTTCACACCAACAATGTCACTCCCTGTGTTGGATACCCAAGTAAAAGATCATATAGCCTGTAGTTCAACCGCATACAAAGTTCACACCAACAATGTCACCCCTGTGTTGCGATACCCAAGTAAAAGATCATATAGTCTGTAGTTCAACCGCATACAAAGTTCACACCAACAATGACACGCCTGTGTTGCGATACCCAAGTAAAAGATCATATAGTCTGTAGTTCAACCGCATACAAAGTTCACACCAACAATGTCACCCTGTGTTGCCTGGTTCTCAAGGGAGCAAAGAATAGTACCACTGCAACCTACAAGTCATTTTGTAAGATGTGACTGAGGTAGGGACCTGGGGAATTTAACCTAGTCAATAAAAAGCGTCGATTAACTGCATAACTGGCACACCGTACAATCGCTCTTAGGCTCGGATCACATACACTTCACACATAGTGGTCCATATGGAGCGTTCGAAAAAGGAGAAAAGAAGACACGAACAATTGTTTGACCAATCTGGCTTCTAACGCCAAATATATTCAAGGCCCGTGGTCACTAGCACGTCTATTACCTTTGCTATCGGCAACCAATTTTTCATGTTTGATGTTAGCTTCTTCTGCGGTACTTTACATCCAGTACTAATATATGGGAGCGGGTCATAAACAATACATAAACAGATAGCAACATCTGTAGATATGTGGTTTTACAGACAACTGTTAAGATTTCCATGAAATGACAAATGCTAATGTGTTGAAAAAGGTTACTTTACAGAAAAAACTAATTCCCAACAGAAGAATGACACAATCATCTTTTTTATCGGGTTACGTGATGAGAAAGGGATGCTTAGAACACATAGTGACAACCGAAATAAATCTATCGGACAGAGGACAAAGTCATAGATAGTTCTGGACAACCTAGCTTGTTGACAAGTAAAAGTATCAGTAACCAGTAATTATGACATTTGTGGAGCATGGAACATGATAATGATTTTTCTCCAGCATACACTCCTTGTAATGATTCCTAAAAGAACAACAGATTAAATGGTTTGATCACCTGACTAGTATGTTCTGGTATCGTCTAGCACAGAGAGCAACATTACAAAATTACAATGCATATAGAGAAAGAGGAAGACCACGCACAAGATGGAGTGATGACATACGGAACAACTTAAGAGAATTGCATAACAACTTACTAAGAACATTCTAAAAAGACGTATAGAAGAACCACACATATCCCCCAAACTTAACTGAGATACAATGAAGGAATACAAGAAGGGGAAGAATGATTGGTACTAATTAAAATATAGTTCCCACAGTAAGCATACTTTCAGTTTTGTTTGCTGTCCTTCCTGTTCAGTTCTCTTCTTTCTGTATCCATCTTCCTCGTCTTCTTCTTCTTCCTTTTCTTGAGATTGGCAGCAGTTAAACTCTTCACCAAATCAAAGGATAAAAGAACACCACACACACCCACACACACCACACTTGTAATAGGAACGATGCTACTGCTAGAGACAGAGTGGGAAACGAAAAAACAGAAAATTTAATTAGAGAAATATAACTGAAAAGATGAGTAACAAGTGGATAATATTGCAAGAAACACCAATAAAGTACAAGAGTCGGGAAGGGGGGTGGGGGAAGGAGGGTGGGGTGCGACAATCATATAGAAATAGGAGAATGTTGTATCAAAGAGTAAACGAATGAAAGACATATATGTTGACACCACGAGAGAAAGAGATAGAGAGAATGTGAGATAGAGTAAGACAGAGAAGGAGATAGAGTAAGACAGAGGGGGAGATAAAGAGTGATATTTAATAAGATAGAGAGTAAGAGAACGAGATCGAGAGACAGAGCGAGAGAGAGAGCGAGTGAGATAGTGTGAGATAGAGTGAGATAAAGAAGGAGATACAGAGTGAGATATAATAAGATAGAGAGTAAGAGAAATAGCGAGATCGAGAGAGAGAGAGAGAGATAGAGAGAGAGAGAGAGAAAGAGAGAGAGAGAGAAAGAGTGTGACAAGTCAAGATGGTAAGATATACATAGCAAACGGAAACATTTCTGTAACAAACAATATGATATTGTACAAGAGAGAAAGAAAGATGTGAATAAAACAAAGATAGAAAAGAAAACGAAAGACAATAATGTAGTCATCTTCAAAAATAATTGACAGTAACGTAAGAGTAGAACAGTTATGAGGGAGAAGAGTGATTGAAAAAAAGAGGATAGACGTAATGAATTAGAGAAGAGATAGAATATTGCGAGTGACCGACATTTCCCAAATTAGAGATAAATTTCTTGTGAGAGAAACACAAGCAAGAGAAAAATAGAGAACGAGGGAAAGAGAGAGAGAGAGACAGAGAGAGAGAGAGAGAGAGAGATAAACGAAGAGAGTTACATGACCCAGAGATACAAATTCTTATTTCATAGAACCGACAACAGGTGGAATCTTGAGAAGAGAGAGGGAGAGAGAGAGCAGGAAAAGATTACTCCATCCATTGACCGGCAGTGACGTGAAGAAAATTTCTGAGTGGTTGTTCACTGCCTCTAGCAACGATGAAGGCCTCTGACAGGGAGCAATAGCAGGGGGTCTTCACAAAATCGCCAACCATTTACAATCTCAATACGGAAAATTGCTGTCGAGATTTGGTTTTCCCTGAGACAAAAATAAAAAGAGCCACTACAAAACTCTTTGCTGTATCCTCTCTATTTTATTCATACTCTATAATTGATGTGTCTGTAAAATGATTCTGAACAGTTCTCTTCAAGTCATGTTACTCTTGTTACTCCAAAGTATGTATTTAGTATACTTTTCTCGATTAGTGAAAACTATCAGATCACTACTACAATAAACACGCATCTAAGAGTCGAATAACGAAGTTAGGGTTTCTTTATCAAAGAAACATTGTGGAGGCTGCGTGATCTGTCTATTTATTCTCTAATCCTGTTTGCCTTTCAACGTCAGGTCGAAAAAGAGGACACCTGGAGCGAGCCTCTCTATGCACCTTGTCTTTCTTTCTCTTCTCCAATCCTGATTTGCCTCACAGCTTAAGGATAAGAAGAGTTTTCTAGCACTGGCTTTTGTGTGTGCTTCATAAATAGTGTCTTTTGTAGTCTCTGTTATCTCTAAGGTCCACCTTTTTTCGTGGCCGGTCTTTTGCTTTTTATCAACTGTAACATTGCTCTCTGTGGTGCACTGTCTGTTGGTAATCTGCTTATGTGGCCGAACCATTTAATTTGTTGCTTCTTGATAAAGTTCAGTACTGATGTTGTACCCACTTTATTCCTGATGTCTTCATTTCTAAGCCATCATTCTAAGCTGCAGTGATACTAAGTAAATTGACGTTTAAGTACAAAGACACGCGTGTATAGTATCACATAAGTAAGAAAGAGTTGAATTAAAGATAAAACTAAATATGATAGTGCTAGCCTCATCCGATATCTTCAGGATCGCTGATAGCAAAGTGGATAACGTGCTGTGCTAGTGTTGTGGAAAGTCGTTGGTTCGATGCCAGCTTGAGTAAAATTTCCTCATTGTGGACACGGTACGCTGTTGGACTACAGGAAATCATGATCATTCACTTGGGGATCTTAAATTACAAGTACCACTGAAGGCTAACTAAGACTAGCCTAAATGGCGAGGACATGGTTACAAAAAGCAAGACTTCACACAAAAAGCAGTCAGAGGTTCCATATTGAACTCATAGCAGATGAACGAGAAAAACTATTAAAATATCTTCTTTACACAACTTAACGACAAGTTGACATAATTTAATAGTTTTACAGTAACATACGTTAGATGACTAATAATACAAGCATAACTTGAATATCTACACATACAACTTCTATTTTACCGTAGTAGACTATTTGTCTAGGGGAAAGAATAGTAAGAATATATGAAGATATAAGAACATCATGTGAGAAGATCTAGAGAAATGCTGTATTGCTAATAAAAAACCCACCATATATATTTGTGTGTGTGCATATAAATATATGTTTATATTCCTGATTTATATTCTTGCCGGTGTGAGCTATCATTGTGAGTCGTAATCTTGTCATTGTGAGAATATATTCTGCGTGTGAGCTATCATTTATGAATCTCTTGTGAGAAAGGTTTATTCTTGGGTGTGAGCTATCATTGTGAGTCGTAATCTTGTCATTGTGAGATATGGTTTTTTCTGCGTGAGCTATCATTGTGAGTCGTAATCTTGTCATTGTGAGATATGGTTTTGAGTCCTAGTTCTATTTGTGTGAGTTATGTTTTCGAGTCAAGCGATTGTTGTTGCTACGTATGATGTAAGGTTATGTTTCTATCATTGTTGCGTTTGTTGTTGGACCATAGCCCTGCCAATGGGAAGTAAAATATCACTGTTGGGTATGTTATTGGACCATATCAATGTCCATGTAAAGTAAAATATCATTGTCTTTATTGTCTATTGTCTTCCAGGGGAATGATGTAGTTGGCTGTCCACTCTTGCCGTTAAGCGAAGGGATGGGAGCTTTAATTTGCGTTCTAGGGCCAGATGAGTCGCCCTTGTTGTGTTATCAGATATAAGTTATATGAGGACTATCATCATAGCACCGGACATGTCCATAGGTGCTCCGATCTCCGCCTCAGCAAATCCAGCAGCGACCAGCGACCCAACACGCCAGTTCGATGTTGATTAATCAATCTCCTTGCATATTTAGTATTGTCGTTCTTTTCGGGCTTCACCAATATTGACACCCATCTCTCTCAATCTGGACAGCCCTGAAACTCCTCTGTTCGGAAGGACTCTCTCAATACGTGAAGAATGTCATTTCGATCCATGGCAGCTCCTCTGATATTGTAGCCAAGCCAGCCAATCTATCAGCTCGTTCATTACCCTAACTCCTGCGTGCCCAGGGACAAAAATAAAGGTGATTTCTCTGATCATTGTCTGTACCAGTACCTCCACCCAGTTGCGTCTCACCATACCTGATTCGACTTTACGAATGATGCTTATGGAGTCACTGAGTATGAAAACACGAGAGTAGTTGTGAGATGCCAACCATTTCACCGCCTCCGTAACCTCCCGAACCTCCATTGTCAAACTATTTGTAGTTGTTGCGTAGTCCCCACTAGTCTCTCTTATTATTGTTCCTCCTGAGCGTGCTGAAAAAGCCCACGCACAGCGTTGTTGACAAATGACGGAACCATCGGTTCATTGTTTCCTTATCATTGTTGGGTATGTTATTGGACCATATCAGTGTCCATGTAAAACAAGATATCGTTTTGTAGGGTATCGTGTGTATTGGACTATAGCATTGTCCATTGAGGTAAGATATCGCTGTTGGGTATGTTATTGACTATAGAATTGTCCATGTGAGGTAAGATATCGCTGTTGGGTATGTTATTCAGCCATATCAGTGTCCATGTGAGGTAAGATATCACGAGTGGTTCACTGTGGGTTTAGCAGGTCATGGTCTATTACAGTTTTGTAGCAATTTCAACACTTCTGGCGTTTCACACACCAATCTGTGTATCATAGTCACCCCCTTCGTGACATAAATATATAATTGTATGTCGTCGATTGTTTAACGACGACATAAAACTACATGTTCATGTCACAGATGGGATCGGTTATGATGTAGAGATTGTTATGTAAAAACGACAGAAATGTTGAAAAACTTGTTGAAAGTATGTGAGTGTTTAGTTTTAAAATGCGATTAAGTCTCGAATAAATAAGCATTGAAAGAACAATACGAAAGTTCTAATACACTTATAATGTAAGGTTAACGTGAGAGTGGGGAAATTACGCGAAATTTAGAGGTTGAACGAAGTGACAGTGCATCTGTATCTATCATTTCCCTCCTGTCCCACCCGTGGGATTCAATAAATTCTCACTGCATCCTCCTCATCACGGGCTGGCCATCCCTCAACACGGGAACATGGATCTCAATTTCAATTTGTTAAATTGCACCAAAAACAGATGGATTGTGTAGCGACCCTGAGTGACATCTCTCCTATTTCTTATATTTCTACATTTTATTTGCATTTTTTGTGTCAACACATTTCTTTTCATTTTTGTCTTCTTTATGCTTGCTTTTGTTCCTCTTGTTATCGCTGCTCGCCTTCATTATCAGCAATAATTTGGAGTCTTTGTCATCTTTGTATTACGTCCATACATCTCTATATGTGAACAAGGCCCGCGTGCCCAGCGTGTTCGTAGCGCGTTGGATTACGGGTGACAAGTCCTCTGTGAGTGCGGGTTTAACTCCGCGGACTGGCAGAAAAGCTACAGGTTCCCAGATTTACGGTGTTCGTGGCATCGAACCGAAGGGTTACGATGTCCATAACACTGAGCCGAAGAGCTTTCAGCTCAAGTGCTTCTGGATCGAAAAATACAAAAAAGTGAACAAGAGACATATCTCAATGTCAGTAAGTAACATTCTTCTAAAAATGTCTGTATTTTCTCTCTCTACTATTGCGAACTCATACATGTCATAATAGATCTCTCCTCTTGTTTTTAATATATATATATATATATATGTGTGTATATGGCCTTTATCGTCTTTACAGACGGTCAATTGGCAAGTGTTTTGCTGTGACAACTTCTGAGTTTTCGCTTTTCTTTCCTGTTTTTTATCTCATACATAAGTCTCTTCTCAAAAGACTCTGCGTTCTTGCGCAATATCGCTTGTCCTCTCCCTTTGTGCTTAGCCTGAGCAGCTGGTATGGAGAATTTGCCTTGCATAAACTTGCACAAACCCCCTCTCTATCCAACTGTTTCATAAAAAGGAAAGACACAATCTATACGTTTAGAATCAAGCAGGGTTTGCAGGAGATGCCAGAAGATGGAAAGGAATGTACATTTAACCACCAACTGCCTTATGGTATATATAAGTATATCTGTAATGAGTTACATGAGGACTAACATCATATCACGCCATCCATGTCCATAGTTGCTCCCATCTCCGACTCAACAAATCCAGCAGCGTCCTGCGGTACAGCACCCCAGTTCAATGTTGATTAATCAATTTCTCTGCACATTTTTTGTATGTCGTTCTTTTAGAACTGTACCAATATCGACACCCATCTATATAACTAGTTACACGTATATTAGTTGATATTTATTGAATAGTACCGCAGTAATGCCGGTGTACAAATGAGGCATTGATTACTTATATTATTCATTGACTGTCATTTCATCAACATGAGAAAGATATGTTTGTTACACATGTGAATGTATGTCATTATTCATTGACTGTCATTTCATCAACATGAGAAAGATATGTTTGTTACACATGTGAATGTATGTCATTATATACATGCTACAATATCAAGATCAAATGTTTCTAAACGTCACAACGAATCGATTCCAAAGCTCTTAGTGATAAATTATACTTTTTCCACCTCAAGTATATCCACTTCTAACGTGAAGCGCAGTTTTAAAATTTGTGGTTTCTGTCTGCGCAGCGTCTCAACTGTTGTTGTTAGTCCATGTTGTCGTTGTAATTTATGCTGTTGGTAAGTCTTCATCGTGCTCTGAGACCCAGTACATTCATTATGATAGACACAGAGTGGTAGAGGATTGATCTACATTCTTAAACGATTGACAAACACAAATATTATTATTTCTCCACATTTTGTACGGCAGATATTGTTCGCATAATGTTTCTGCTGTATGCGATTCTGTGTTTTCTAGTAACTTTGAGTATTACTCAAGCAGCTCATCTCCCCACACTGGGACATAAAATAATATATATATATATATATATATATATATATATATATATATATATATATATATATATATTACTTCTCACTTGCTTTCATATTAGTCATTAAAATAGTTGACCTAACGTCGTAGTATCATAAACAATTACTTCTTCTAATCCGCTGTGTCATTCTTACTTAGTTATATATTTCCTTCCAGTTATATTTTGAGGCATACGATGATTCTACAAGGATTCTCCATGTTCCTCTGTTTCAGCTACATTTAGAGCAATGCTTCATATCATACTCTGTGAATTTCTTCTTCCATCGTACATCTCTATTTCTTCATCTTTTTCTATTACTTCATTCTCGCTCCAGTTCTTTTATTTATGTTTAGACCGCACTAAAATAATCACATAGAATCATGAATACTTTATTGCTTGCTTAGTAACTGTGGTCACATGAGCATCGTTCTCGCCTCTTCTTATTTTCTTCATGTAACTATAACTGTTGTCAGTACTTTATTACCTAGCTTTGACCTACAAATAATATATGCTATTTCACGCTATTCCAGTCATATTCTAGAGAGGGAAATATATTATGTGTACAAGATGACTTCTCTTAAGTGGAACTATTTTATTTGGTCAAAATCAGTTATCTTTCTAGCATTGGAAGAATGTTATGATATTTCCTTTTTCTTTGCATTATTTGCTTGTTGTTCATAACCACGATTATTATTCAATTTGTCAATGTCAGCTGGTCAGTCAGTTCTTGTTGTTCATGATAACGATTATTATTCAATTTGTCAGTGTCAACCGGTAGTCAGTTCTTGTTGTTCATAACCACGATTATTATTCAATTTGTCAGCGTCAAGCGGTAGTCAGTTCTTGTTGTTCATAACCACGATTATGATTCAATTTGTCAGTGTCAAGTGGTAGTTTTGGCTCAGTTCTTGTTGTTACATAACCACGATTATTATTCAATTTGTCAGCGTAAGTGGTAGTCAGTTCTTGTTGTTCATGATCACGATTATTATTCAATTTGTCAGCGTCAAGCGGTAGTCAGTGCTTGTTGTTCATAACCACGATTATTATTCAATTTGTCAGTGTCAAGCGGTAGTCAGTTCTTGTTGTTCATAACCACGATTATTATTCAATTTGTCAGTGTCAAGTGGTAGTCAGTTCTTGTTGTTCATGATCACGATTATGATTCAATTTGTCAGCGTCAAGTGATAGTCAGTTCTTGTTGTTCATAACCACGATTATTATTCAATTTGTCAGTGTCAAGTGGTAGTAAAGCTATCACAAACGCAAGCATACCTGGTTCAAACCCCACGGTGGCAAGTTTGGGAGCAAATTCGTTTCCGTGGAATTTTTACCAAAAGGTAACAATAGACCTCATCGTTCAGAAAGCAATGGCAAACTACTGAACGTATAAGTGGTACCTAGAAAATTAACGACTCGTTTACTGTGGTTGATAGCTACGTCCTGTAAAGGATATGCCACGATTTTCAGTGGATTAGGCAGGCCTCTATGTGGCCGAGGCACGAATGTTCAACCTATGACACATGTCTTTTTTTTTTAATATCAGAGTGCTATAATAGTTTGTATACTAATTAAGATATAACAGTTTGTATACTAGTTAAGATATAATAGTTTGTATACTAGTTAAGATATAATAGTTTGTATACTAGTTAAGATATATGTTATATTATCAGATAATTTAACTGAACTGTCAGTGATTGTCGTTCAGTTTTGGCTTATGTAGAGAACAGGGTATTTATATTTTGTGTTTTATAAACTGTTTATTGTATTTGATTTGATGTGCTACACATGCTAGCTTTAGCTGAAGATATGTTGTAATTGAATACATTTTGATGACAACGATTTTGATGAACGTTTTTGTTGATAAATAACTTTATACGCAGTTAGTTCTCTGGAGAACTGAGTTTGATTTATTAAATAATACTTAAAAAAATATATAGCCATTACCAAGAAGCAACATAATATTCAGGCTGCCAAACGCAGCGGTTGGACCAGTACACAAACGCACTACCCAGTTTTCAAGCTAATCTAGTGTAATTGAGGACATTTATCACAAAATTTATATTTTATCACACTCTTCGACATCTCTCTCTTTCTCTCGCGATCCTCGCCTAGACTGATGAACCAAGTTTTATCACGAATTTTATTGTAGCTTTTAGGTCACCTGTCCTTCGTACAGCTTCTCGCGAAGCTCTGTGTTATCGGGCCAAGTTTCTTTACTCAGGGCTGCTAACAGCTGGCAGTCTTGCAGTATGTGCTCTGCCGTCATTTTCGCCTTTTCACAGTGGCACAGGCTAATTGTGCCAATTCTAAATTTGTTAAACATGTGGGCCCGTAGTCTGTTATGGCCGGTACGGAAACGGAATATGGCAACTTGTTCACTACGGGATAGACCATAGTACCCATCACTGCTGTTGTGTTGTGGGTGGTCTTTCGACTATTTTGTATTGTACTGCCTGCCCATGGTTGTCCTGGCTTCCTCGTAGCTGATCTCGTGGTCAGTCTGCGGTAGTCGCCCACCTGCTTTTTCTAGCCTGTCAGCTTCCTCGTTACCGCTTATGTTGCAGTGTGATGGTATCCATTGAATGGCCGTGCGTTTAAGTGAGTTTACTAGTACACGGAGGATCGCTTTCAGCTCGTTGAGTTCTGTGCTGGCTGCGCTTTTTAGTGCCGCGATGACCGACAGGGCTTCTTCTCTTCTTTCTTCTTTTTTTCTCGAATTCTGTTTGCGTCACAGCGTCAGGTCAAGAAGAGATTTCTAAAACGTGCCCTTGTATGCACTTCGTAGATAGTGTATTTTATAGCCTATGTTATCTCTGAGGTCCATCTTTTGCGTGGCTCGGCTTCTTGCTTTGTACCCATTGTATCGGAGCAGCATTGCTCTTTGAGGTGCACTGTCTGTTGGTAATCTGCTTACGTGGCCGAACCATTTAATTTGATGTTTTGTTGATGAAGTCTAGTACTGATGTTGTACCCACTTTTTCCTGATGTCTTCATTTCTCAACCGGTCTCTTCTTGTTACACCCAGCATTCTGCGTAGGCACTTCATCTCTGTTGTGACTAGTTTTCTTTTATCATTTGTTGTCGGTGACCAGGTTTGGCACTGGTAACATAATGGGGTTTTTTGAAGGTTTCCAGGCTGGTTTGGAGACTTGTGCTGTTGTACTAGATCTCGAGGATGCTTACAACAAAGTTCCAATCACATACCTTATATAAATGCTCACGACTCAATATCGATACATTGCTCATAAGATGGATTGCAAGGGCCCTGTTCGAGAGAAAAGTGGCACTCAGGTGTGGTAATTGGTACTCTGTGTTGACAAAAATTTCACCGGGTCTACCCCAGGGGTCCCCACTATCTCCATTACTATTCAATGTATTCACCATAATGATTACGAAGCAGCTATCTGGCAGGGAACGAACACTGTCATTTGCAGACGACATCATGGTGTACAGACAGGGAGAAACAGGGATGAAATTGCTAATAAACTCCACGAAGAACTGAACCGCATAATGGCCTGGTGAGATGTTTCTGGTGCAACGATAAACCATACCAAAGATGTGCTATCATCATCTTCTTCTTCTTCTTCTTCTTCACCCTTCGCCCCTAGGGAAGCATAGGTCCGCAACCAAGGCCTTCCAAGCCCGCCTATCCAAGGCCATCTTTTCCAGATCTCGCCACTCTCTCTCCGTTTTTTTGCATTCCATCTCTAACTCCCGTCTCCAGGTGTCTCTGGGTCTTCCATTACGATTATATTGCCCTGGGGGTTCCATCGGAGAGCCTGTCTCGCGATGCTGTTAGGGGGTTTCCTCAGTGGCTATCATGGTTCTCCTTAAATGATCACATTATGAAGTCTGACACACCACATGTCACTTTAGATGGGCATACGCTCACCCGAAAAGCATCTTTGTGTTATTTGGGTGCAAAATGTGATCGCAGTCTATGCTTTAGGGACCAAATCGACCAAATTATTGCCAAAGGTTCGCAACGCACTATCCGCACTGAGAATCATGGCGGCTGCTAACATTGAGCAACGCCTTCTTGTGCTCTTGTACCAAGGTATTGTTCTGTCATGTATAGAATATGCATGCGCTCTCCTAACAATTAGTCCTACGCACACAGTGAGACTGGAAAGAATTCAGAATGAGGCTATGCGCATCATTCTTGGATGCACCAAAGATACACCAGGAGTGTCAATGCGATTCCTTCTTTACCTCCCAACTATTGCTAACAGAATTACAACTTGGAGGGTTCGATCATATCTAAGCATCAATGCAAACAAGAAACATCATCTCCATGAAGAACTCATTAAGGAGAAAGAGTGTAGACTCAAGAGAGACAGATCATGGCTGAGTCAGGCGGAAGATTCGCTTAGGAAAATATGTGATCCTTCCGGAATTGAAACATGAGAGGAATAGATTGCTGTGCCACCTCAATTTAAGACTGCTTTCACCGTTATTACATCTATTAAGAAAAACTGAGAACAAAATAATATATCACTGCTTATCGTGGAGGTGGAGGCCCTCTTGAATGACATCATCAATGATACCGATGTGGTTATTTACACCGATGGTTCAGTCATTCGCCAACAACGCTGTGCATGGGCTTTTTCAGCACACGCAGGGGAAAAATAATAAGAGAGGCCAGTGGGGCCTACGCTACAACCACAAGTAGTTGACAATGGAGGTTCGGGCGGTTACGGAGGCGGTGAGCTGGTTGGTATCTCACAACTACTCTCGTGTTTTCATACTCAATAACTCCATGAGCATAATTCGTAACGTCGAATCAGGAATTCGTTATTCGTTTATTCCCAGATTTTCGTTTTTATTTCCAGATTTTCATTAGAAACGTTTGTTTTTGGTCATCCATTTGTTCTTTTAAATTTGTCACTCCTGTTGTTCGTTTGCTTGATAAAGGCCGTGTTGGTCGAAACGTTGCTGTATTTTGTCATTGTTTTTGTAATTTGTAAAACTACAGTACTTTGTGATTACGTGTTTTTCCAATCAAAAAGTTTTACTGCAGTCTCATCTGTTTTGTGAATACTTGTTTTAGTGGGCGATAGTCGATGCAGATATTGGTAGTGCTTTCCTCTCTGGTGAATGTCATTACTTCTGTTTTGTCGATGTTTATTCTCATGTTGTATTCGCTACATGCTAACTGGAGTCTGTTAATAGCTTTTCTTCTGTTGTTGATATGACCGAGCGGTCATCGGTGAATATCACGACTTTGTTGCGCTAGGCGCTTCTTCTAAGATCATTTCGGCTGCTGTTCTAATTGCCTCTGCCCGGTAGTTGTTTGAAAACTTGCCTGTGGCAATCGACTTCGTGAAGTTCACTTTCTTTGAGAGTTTAAGCACTATTCCTCCTCCGCAATCGCTGATTGCGTTCAATGCCGATCCATCAGTGTACACGTGCGCCCATTCATTTTCAGGGTACTCAGTCTCTATGAATTTTTCGGTAACCTCTCTTCTTTCACATTTTTCTTGCTGCCATTTCTTAAGTATACCTGGGATTGATTCCCTTAATTCTGGCATATTGATCTTCCACGGCGGGCTCTTATCAGTTGCCTGTATCAGTTTGGGTTTGCACTTTGCTAAGACCGGGTGGACTTGGGTCAGTGCTTTAACACTTTTTTCTAAGCTGGTTCTCTTTAGCCTGCCCTTCCTAGTCTGTTCTTCCTGACATACATAGGGTGGGAGTTAAGCCATTTCAGTTTTTCTGACAGTATCATAACTTTCCTGTCTCTGCGTTCTGACATTGGTTGGAGGCCTTTGATTGTTTCCATCACATTGATAGGCGTAGACTTCATGGCACCTGTGATAATGCGTACTGCTCGGTTTTGACTGCTGCTCACTTTGGCGAATTGCTTATTGGGTGCACTGCTCAATGCTGCAATGCCGTACTCCAAGACCGGTCGCACTCTTCCGGAGTAGAGTGTTTCAGGATTCTGGGATTTGCTCCCCACGTAGAACCTGCGAGTTTGCGCGTCTTGTTGAGCCTCTGTTGCGTTTTTGCCGTGGCATTGTCTATTTGGGAGCACCATGTCAGCCTTCGGTCTAGTGTGACTCTCAGGTACGTTGGGGTTTTTCTTTCCGGAAGTCTTGTCCATTGACTTTAAGCTTAATTCTGTAATTCTGGTTGTTCTGCGAGAACACCGTGTTTGTGGTCTTTGAGGCGTTAATGTTCATATTCCACTTTGCTGAACAGATTTCTAGCTTATTAAGCGTATCTTGCAGTCGATTTGTTGCTATGGGCACTGACTCCTCTCTCGCCCAGATTGCCAGATCGCCGGCATACATGGCTCAGTGTACTCGCTTTGGTAGGCATGTTGCTATGTCGTTAACTAAGATTAGAAAAAGAGTTGGTGAGAGCACTCCTCCTTGGGGGACTCCTTGCTCTAGTGTGGACTTCATGCTTGTGTACCCCTGAACTTGAACCCGTGCTGTTCTGTTCTCTAGGTATCTATCAAGCCATTTGTACATTCTTTCCTTTATACCGAGGGTGAGAAATTTCAGTTTTAGCCCCTCTTTCCAGACTGTGTAGAACGCCTTCTCCATATCTACCAAAATTGCCAGTGTCTGTTTTTTTCTTGAAATCATCCTCAATTTCCTGGGCGATATAGGTTACCTGATCATCGGTAGATCGGTACTTCCGAAAGCCTCCCTGGTGCTCCATGAGAAGACTTTTGCTCTCCAAGTGCCATGATATCCGTTTGTTCACCATGCGTTCCATGAGTTTGCCAGTGCAGCTTAGGAGGCTTATGGGTCTGTAACTCGCCGGGTCGAGTTTATCTTTGTCTGGCTTTAGGATGGGTACCATGATCGCGTCCTTCCATTCTCTTGGGACTATGCCTGTCCTCCACGACATATTTAGGACGGCCAGTAGAGTTGTCTTGGCTCTAGTCCCCAAGTGTTTAAGGGGGGATTCTTGTCTTGAAAATCAAGAATCTATTTTCGTTGTTTTCATATTAATATAAAATTTGTATAAGCATCTTGAAAGAGTATGACTTAGAATAGTAGAAAAAAATGAGTAAAAAAAAATGTCAAAGTGTTGCCATGGAAACAATACAAAATGGCCGTCAAAAACAAAATTTCAAATTCTAAGGCTCTGAAGTTAATGAATATAAATAAATTCTGTTTTCACTCTAAGGTGCACAATTGTAATATCTAAAATATTACACATGATTTTTAGGATATATTAAATATTTAATTTTTATAAATTTTTGGGTAAAAATTCCCTCAAAATTTGGTCAAAAAGCTGTTTTTGAGGGGTGTGTTTACACAAAAATTCATAAAAATGTAATATTTAATATATCCTAAATAAAGATGTGTAATTTTGTAGATATTAGAATTGCTCACCTTAGAGCGAAAACAGAATTCATTTATATTCATTAACTTCAGAGCCTTAGGAATTTGAAATTTTGTGTTTGGCGGCCATTTTGTATTGTTTCCATGGCAACGCGTTGCCTTTTTTTTTTTTACTAATTTTTTCTACTATTCTAAGTCATAATCTTTCAAAATTGTTATACAAATTCTACATTAATACCAAAGCAACGAAAGAAAAAAGTTTCAAGACCAGAATCCCCCCCTTAAAGCATCTCATTTGTGACTTCGATATCTCCCCAAGTGTTTAAGCATCTCATTTGTGACTTCGACATATAACAGAATAGATTACGGAAACGTGTGTTTAATTGTTAAGGTGACTCGCATCATCCAATGTGTTGTTCGAAATAGTTCAGGCAAAGGAGAAGTTCGTCATAGCGTTGTTTGCACGACGATAAAAATAATTATTTCGCTGAACAAAAATTAGGAACCAGTTTAAAAAAGAAATGTTATAATATATTATTGAAAAGTCAAAACTAACTAATAAAGTACAAACAAAAGTTACAATTAGATGAAGAAAAATACATTAGAAGAAGCGTGAAAGATATTAATAGCACCATAGATACTTGATTATTTGACTACCTTGATGTGAGATTGATTGTAGTCCTTGACTAGAACATAACAGCTACAGAAGCAGTATAAACTTGGTCTAAAGGCAAAGTACATTACATTGACTTTTCTATACAGTTCTGTCCCTCTTGTTAGATATGACCAACCACCTGCAGAATGATTGCATAACAGCTACAGAAGCAGTATAAACTTGGTCTAAAGGCAAAGTACATAACATTGACTTTTCTATACAGTTCTGTCCCTCTTGTTAGATATGACCAACCACCTGCAGAATGATTACAAAACACACGAACTCCTTAGTTCCTGAAATAATCTTAGATATATCCGGAAACATGCACAAATGAAGTTGAACATCGAGGTCCTGATTCGCATCCACAATCTTAACGTACCATGGTGTTAACGATACGATCCCTATCGCAGTCATGTATCGTCATTTGTAAGTTTCTAAATATTTTGATGGTTTTCCATTACTTTCGTTCCTATTTGACTTTATATTAAATGAAAACTACTTCAAGAAAAGTATAAACAAAAACGAATACATTTGCTTATGCTTGTACTAGAAGTTAAACAGTTTCCATTCATTCTAGTATACTCTGTGACCAAACAAAAAGAAAAAAGATCATTTGTATCAAAACTAATGATGCTAGCATGATAGCTTGTGAAAAATTATAAAACAATGCATGCATTCACATTAAAAAAAAATTGTTTATGTATTCACACATAGATTACTGATATAATAAGAACCGTCGAATTTGTTTATTTAGCCTTTTGTTGTTCAAGACACCTTTTTAAGTTGAATTGTTTGTTCTCTCTCAATTTCACGTTTTCTTTTTAATCATGCTAGTATGTTTCATACACAGTTAACACTGTATTATATTTGCTAATATAGTAAATATTTAGTGCAACTACATCCATTTTGTCTTCAATTTGATATATAATAAGTCAAATTGTACAGCATATTTACAAACAATATTTGAGTTGTGCTAAACTAGGAGTGCACGGTTTTGGGAACTAATTCAGTACAGACGTTGGAAAAAGTCGCAGCCCATCAGCTGAAAAGGCAAAGGAACAGTACATTCATAACTAACAAGGTTTTGTGCGTTATGGTTCAAGAATTGACAGTATATTAAGATCTCGTAAGTGTATGGTAGTGAAACCTTCATCTTGAGATAACCTAGTAATTGGGAAAGAAAGGACCATAAGACTTGGCACAACTAATAAATACCTTACTACTAGGCAAGTATCGATAATAAACTAAATACAATAGTACCATTCACCATGTTTGAGATTAGACACTGAACAAACACATAGGAAAAGAAAACAGCGTGCACTGCTCGTTGACAATGATGGAGAATCCATACGTGAGTGCAGAGTTACTGAGAGCAGAAGTATTCTTGAAGATTTTGTCATATCTTGAGTGTAGAAAACCTCATCACAACCAGCAAGCAACCTGTTTGCTGTCATGAACACAGTCAACGTTTTATTGTCTATGATAACATTGGGTAGGGCAAAAGTGCCTTCTCATTTTATTAGTGATATGGCAGCTTATTATGAATGATAGCAAGTATGGAAGAAATGACTCAAATATTTCACTTCTACATGACACATCAGAGCTTGCCACAAAGTTCTACTAGACCAATGATCAGAGATGTGTGTCTTCTAGCATGTTGAACGAGGATAGTATCTCTCTCCATAATTAAGACGTTCTGATGCTGTTTTTCTTTGACAAACCAGTTACTTCTTTATAGTAGTTATATAGCCTGTTATTATCTGCACACTCATATACAATCATGCATACCCATGCTCGCGTACGTAGCACATATATATAAACCACCAATACCCGTTCTCGCGCACATACGCATATATATAAACGATGCATACCCGTGCTGACGTACAGACGCATCCATATACAATCAAATAAAAGCCCCAATAGCCTAGTGTTTAGTACACTGGTTTCTTAAGCGCGTAGTTCGGGTTCACTTTCACTCTGTGAGTGCATTTTGCCCCAACCGTTGTGACTCTTAAGTCGTTTCAGTCTCAATTGGGTAGCAGCGAATACTGCACGGTAAAGGCAGAGGTCGAGATGTTGGCCACATCACCCATCGTGTGCATGATGGTCAATGAAATATTCGGACCAAACACCATATTTAAAAAAATACATCACTGTTCCTTTTCTTTCTTTGTGCAGTTAAAAATAAACTTCGCGCCCACAGACACACCCACATACACACATATATAAATAAACACGCATAGATTCCATCGTACACATTATTCGTTCCTCAAGTCTTCACATTTATTTGTGAGTTTTTATGTGTGTATTATTTCTGCTGTACTGTTGAAATATTGTTAGAAAAAACAATTTGAATCTTATCTTTGAATTATCTCTCTCGTTTTTCTATCCACGTTATTTCTCCTTCATCATGTATTTCTTGTTTTATTCCCTTCATTATTTAACATATATTTACTGTAATGGTTGCTACATAGACTCCACATCGTTGTCAACATTGTCCCTTACATCGCATTATTTATCTCTCATTTTCTACAATAAATAAATAAATCGCTAAATACATCATTCGGTTTCTTTTTATTTGTTCCTTTCCATTCACTTGTTCACTGCCGTCAAAGCATGGGAGAAAACAAAATTCAGCAGCGATGTTCATATTAATTTTTATCTTCATAATACAGCTGTCTATCTCCATGGAAATCCCATCGTAGTCGCCATGAATATGATGTCGTAAAATATATTAACGATAGATTGTCTATAATAGTTTCTATATAAACGGGAATGTGAAACTTCGCTATTACTAACTGTACAAGTAGGATAATATTGTGTATGATTCATAGTCTTTTCTTGATCATCTCACATACCAATTGTGTCGTAACTGTATTTGTGTTTTTCATATAAATATGTATGTATATATATATATATATATATATATATATATATATATATATATATATATAGTTTAGTATCACTGTTCTTATTAGTCCTGTTCTAGTTTCGCTGTTTACTGATGTTTGTTTAGGACTATTTCTCAAACTATACCAAAACTAATGTTTTCAATATGTATCGCTTAGTTACACTATCTCCAAGAACTTTCTACTAATACCAATGTTTCTAATCTCCCCTCGTTTAAAATAACTGTTTCCAATATCTCTCTTCTAATACGGCTGTGTCCAACATCTATATACGAGACTAAGCTTCGAACGGTCAAGGTAATCAAGATCACATTTTCAACTAACCACACTTAGATTCCCAATTACTGCAAACCTACACCACATAGATACCACGCTGACCGATTTCAATTTAAACTGATTGTACCACAATAATGGCGTCCAGGGACAACTATTAGGTAATATCATGGCCTTATATCAAGATAGCCAGAGTACAGTAAGAAAAACAGAAGGAATGACCGACTGGTTCTCCATTACATCAGGTGTTAGACAAGGTTGTGTCCTCTCACCACTACTCTTTATGGCATATATGGATAAAATAACTCAAGAGTCAAATTCAGATAATGATGAAATAAATGAACTGTTGTTTGCAGATGATCAGTGCCTGATACATCAAAATGAACAAGATTTACAACATCATATTGACACCTTGAACAAAAATTGTGTAAAACATGATATGGAAATCAACAACACTAAAACAGAAATAATGAATATGGGAAGAAAACAATAATCTAGACATCCATGTCAATGGTACTAAAATAAACCAAGTGAAAGAATTCAAATACTTAGGAAGCATATTCACAGAAGACAGAAAACTGGATAGAGAGATAGAGGCTAGAGTACAAAAAGCAAATGCTGTAACCTACCAGCTAGCCCCATTGTTAAGGCACCCAAAATTTCACAGGCAGCTAAGCAACAGATGATCAACAGCATTTTATACCTACTTTGTGTTACCAGAGCCAAACATGGACATTGAGCAAAGCGCAGTCACAAAAATAACTACATGTGAAATGCGTTGCCTGCGAAAAGTTACCAACAACACAAGAAAAGACAGAATCACCAACATCAGCATAAGACAGAAAGTTGGCACAAAACCGTGTTTGAATTACATAGATAAACAAAGAATGAAGTGGTTTGGCCACTTAATAAGAATGCATCCAAACTCCACAGTATACAGAGTCTTCTACAACAGAACATCGGGAAAGAAGGCAAGAGGAAGACCACGGAAAAGATGGTTCGATGGCGTAGCAGAATCCTGTGAAAGAGCAAAGATAACAATCACACAAGCCACCAGAACAGCGCAAGACAAAAACAGAAAACCACGACACTGGGCAACAACCCGTTAGCAGTGTGACGACAAAAGAAGAAAGAAGAAGAAGTACAACAATATCTGTTTTCTAAATTCTAGAAACTCTAAATATAGGAATATTCAGTTCGATTTTATGACACATGATTACTTACAATCAATATACTTTGTGGGAAAGTCACGTGGAGTAAGTCACAAGTTATTCATTATTCTTCGCTTTGTACTTAACAAATGTGACTAACAAGAAATTAATTGCTGGTCAGAACTCTGGTCACACAAAATGATTATGAAATCGGAACCAATTAACATTCACCCTTCCCCATCTTCTTTCTCCATCTGAAACTCCAGCTAGAATAATCAAATAGTCACAGTTTCATGAACTAGTAATGGATTTGAGAACAGTAGAAATGTAATGTCTTGACTAAAGTTAGTTTAGTTGTTGATTACTGAAGTGACGTCATATTATTCCGGGCAGATCTATAGGTGCTTGATCTCCCCCAACAGATGTCAAGGGCTATGCATACTGATGGTTTTCGTGACTCGCTGGTTAAACACACTCCTCTCTCTTCCTTAAGTATCCTGTTCTACTTGTACAACGTGTAATTTCAAACTTCTTAAATCACTGGACTGATTCAGCATCAATATTAGTGTCCTCATCCCACACTTGGTCGTCAAGACACACAGGAACATAGCCCTTATTCAGTCGAAACTCCCAAGAATGTCTGCAAGACTGTCTGCTCTCTCGTTGCCGCAAACGTCAGTTCGGTCCCGGGGCCCGCAAGGACAGCAACGAATAGTAGCACTCAACTTACAAGGCATGTCGCAAGAGGCGAATAATGTAGGGGCATAGGGAAGCTACCCTAGTAAATATAAAGCGTCGCAGAAATCAGATGTGCTGGCCTACTGATAGGCGCATAACTCGCACATCGTACAATTGCGCTTAGGCTCAGATCACACACACATCATACAAAGTGGTTAACAAGTGGCCAAAATGGAGCGTTCGAAGAAGATGAAGAATTTGGTGTGAACACCCGCTTTCCAGGATATTAGATCCACTAGGGGGTCAAAGGCTCATGAGGTTATGGTGGTACATGAGCCAGGGTTAGCGAGGGGCTCAGCTACCAAGACCCTGCCCCAACCTCCACGCGGTGACCCTGGAAACAGACTCTGGTTCCGGTCTGGCTAAGAGGGGCAGGAATCGGGGAGAACCACTGGTAGTGGTAGCAGTGCAAGTACGGACATGCAAAACAGATCCATACTAACAAAATGCACAGATCTCCTTACCGATGTCCAACAAGATATTGCCCAAGTTCCTAAACGTAACGAAACAGCAACGAAAAGTCTCTGACATGGATGAGAGGTGCATCCAGTGACGAAACGTGTGCCCACGAAGGGCGAAGGTCGAAGCCCTGAGGAGGGGGCAAACATTGCCAGCCCGTCGGCAAGAATAAATAAAACAGGACCGTAACGAATAAAAGTCTACCCTCGTGTCGGTACGAGAGAAGATTGCAGCAGACCCCGCATCGGTGGTCTAGTGCAGATACATGTACTGGGCAAGGTGTGCAGAGCGCAAAAGAACAAGTTGCGTTTTAGTGCATAACGAAACTACCCGCCCTGGGAAAACCGTGCAAGGTACTGTGCGACTAAAAATTAACATCCCCGGAAGAACTGAGGTTGGTGATACCAAAAGGAACTGCCAGCCTTGGGGCAACCGGTCAAGGTTCGATTGCAGTCGTAACTAACATCCCCGGAATAACTGGAGCGGGTGATGGTGGCGGGCGCAAAATCCTCAGCTGCGCTGATAGCGCCGTCTGAAACGACCCTCTACATTGTTGGTACTGGGCCCCATGCCGGTGCCTTTCGAGGTTAATTGCAAATTGCCACGTACCATCGCGCGTCTAGAACAGGCTGAGAATGTTCCTTCTCCGGAACAATCTCAAAAATGCACGGTAAAGCAAGGCCGACAATGTACGGATCAGACAGGAAGTCCGGTTCCTGAACATTGGCGAAGGTCGATACTTTACACGGTGTTTTATACGAGTAAGACGAAGTCCGAGGACAAGCTGACAAGCCCCAAGAAATATTTCTCAGTCAGAACGGGTAAAGCAGCGTTACTCACTGTCCTGGCTTAGATCACAAAGCCCAAATATACGGCGAAGCTGATCGTAAAGGCGTAGATCCGAAAGGATCGTACCTAGGAAAAGTTCACCCTAGTAAATCAAAAGCTGGCTGAAACCGGACGGGCGGGCCTAGTCACCATGGGCGCACAATCGTCCTGACGTAGATCACTACGTTCTTGCCAGTGGACCAATTATACATCACAATAAGAATGACCAAAATTGGCCGTGAAGAACGATCGCAGAAGAAGAAGAAGATCCACTAGAATGTCTGAAGTTTGAAAACCTCTATAGACGACACTCACTCATACCGCTACCTGCCATTCTGGATCTTCCGAAGCATCGTTAGTTTGATTAGAAGTTAGTTTAACTAACAAACCTGCTGCCTTGCAGGTCGGCTGGGACAGCCAAAGGCTGACGGAGAGCAAACCCAATAAACGCTGGCTGAAACCTGATACGTCGCTTAAGGACAAGCACCAGAACTCCAATTGGCGCTTTAAGATGTGACGTGCAAAACCACACCAATGCTAATTCTGAATGAATCAGATTTCCACATGAATGAGATTTATGGGGAAATCTGGTACAGCAGTCTAAGCGGTGATTGCGAAGAAGAAGTTTAACTAAAGACAATCATACGATATCTTGACTAAGACTAACATCTTTTCTTTATGCTAGAAAAAAAGCACAATTGCTAAGATCACGTATATTCTCAATGTCAGCAAAATCGAACCAGGATGCAATATGTGATATGTGATTTTTAACATGCCAGCAACAGAAGCAGAATGAATATTGATTACTATTAAGGTTCTAAATTTTAGGATTAAGAAAACACGGTTCCTTCTAACAACGCAATTAACATAATCTTTTTTTTTTTTTAAAACCTGTAGCTATCATTTCTTGTTTAACGCCGCTTCTTCCAAGATGTATCAGTATTGTGGTCCCTATAGCGCTTTGTTCTCGTTTCTGAAGTTCACTAGGGGATTGTTTAGAACAGATGCATTAAGGCTGCTTGCCTGAATCTGTCACCCCGCGTGTGCAGACAATCGCTTTTATATTTTTATCCTCAAAAGAAAAATAACTTTTGACCTTCACGCGGGTTAAACACCGCGTTTAGCCAATCGACCAACCGCACTCCTCCTTCTTGGAAATGTATCTTTGCCAAGTTCTAGCACAGTTATGTCAAACATTGTCTTGTGTTCTGTCAAGATATTTCCCAAATATTTCAATTTTCTTGCTTTGTTTAGTATCGTCCAGTGCTGCCAAAGTTTCCTTAAACTTTGTGAAGATATTTCTCAAATATTTCAATTAACTTACTTTGTTTAGTTGTTATGAATGTTTCATTGAAATAGTGTTCAAGTTATTCCCATTATTTTGTTTGTTCGCTGTTATTTCCCATCTCATACTTAATAGAATTATTGTTAACACTTGATATATTGTAGAATAACAACGTCAACTATTCTGCTGGGATTTCCTTCTGGTGAGCAGGGTCTGTGGCACGTTTAGAGGTAGTGTAGATTGTATTAATATTTCAACTTGTATTCAGATTCATATTTAAATCGTCTCAGATCTTCTACAAACACTTTTGTACTGCAATATTTGTGTTTTTATACTCGAGGGAAATATCACAGATTGATTGTAAAACATGAACATTAATAACAAACAATGGACAGATAAAACACGCCGAGAACGTTGCTAGAAAATCACTAAAATTCTCCAAAGAAGCCCACAAAAGACAAAAACAATAAAACAACATATCCCAGCTATATCAGTTATAAAACCAAATGACCACTGAGTGTGTTTCTTTTCTGGAAACCAATTCCTTCCTTTCTCCTATCACTTATCTTTTCCCTTGTGATCTGTCACTGTCTAGTCTAGCCCTTTCAACTCAAAAACTAAAGATTCTCATCTCCTGCTGGCACTTGACAATGAATACCCAAATGTAGCAAAGAAGAGAAACTGATGTCATGAAAAGCCTTCAAAATACAGGAAATGAAAGTTGGAAACGTGACAGCTATTTCCCTTTTATTATCTTTCTTCTTTTGACAATGTTTGCTAAATGTCAATTTCAAAAGCATCATCTCTGAGAAAAAAACAAAACAATATTTATGAAAATAACAACTTATTTGCCAGATTGAAGATTACCAGTTCTTACATAGAAACATAAGATATGTTAATGTAGACAGTTCCATGGAATTCAGACAAATATAGCTGGCATTAGATCATAGGTGTTAGTGAGTATCAATAAAGATATTTAAGACATACGACACAATGACAGATCATTGTTTAGTTCTAAACATGTTTACTTATTTACATTATCAGACTTTTTATTGAGGTGCAAGGAGCAGGTGCTACTTTATTTTCATTGTCTAATAATATTTTATCTGCTACTATTTCTGCAGGGACGGAACTGGCATCGATTGGGTAGAAAATATAGTCAACTAGAAAGTTTAGATTTTGCAGATGATATTGCCTTGTTAAGTAAAACAACCAAGATCTGCAAAGAAAAAGAGACAACTTGTCATCTATAGAATTAAAAGTTGGACTGCACATAAGCTATGAAAAAACAATATAATGAAGACACCTATGGCAAGTAATGCAGATATCACACTGGAATCTTAAATGATAAAAATAACAGAGCAGTTCACCTATTTAGGTAGCAATTTTGATTGCACAGGAAATGTTAAAAAGAAATTATGATACGGATTGGCAAAGCAACATCAGCTTTTAAAAGTCTAAATACATTATGGAACTGCAAGTTATATAGTATTACAACTTAATTACGAATTTTCGATTCAAATGTTGTATCAATCGTAACATATGCCAGCGAGAGTTGGAAAATGACTAAAGATATAGAAAGCAAGTTGAATGTATTTGAAAATAGATGTCTGCGAACAATAATGGATATAAAATGGAACGAATTCAGAAGAAGTCATGAAAATTCTTCTTCATCCGTGAACGCTCCTTTTCGACTACTTATTAATCCCCTTTTTGTGGTTTGTATGTGATCTGATCCAAGTTGTGCACCTATGATTGTGCGTTATGCCAAGTTATGCGCCTATGGTGACTAAACCAAACACGTAATTACAAAGTACTGTAGTTTTACAAATTACAAAAACAATGACAAACTAAGCCAGCACATTCAACGTATTGCCATCATTTTATTTATTAGGTATCTTGCCCTAGAATTGCTCTTTTACGATTATCTTTCGCCGTATATTTGGGCTTTATGATCTACGCCAAAGAGCTATGCACCTTTTCTGACTATGTGAGGTCGTTCCGGATTAAGAACATTTCTCAGTCTTTTTGGGGCACATAAGCTTGTTTTGGGACGGCATCTTACTCGTGCAACACACCGTTAAAAGTGTCGGCCTTCGTCATTGTTCGGAGTTGGACAGCCTGTCAAATCTTTACAATGTCGGCTTTACTTTTCTGACCACGTTGAGGTTATTCCGGAATAGAAACATTCTCAGCCTTTTCGAGGCGCGTGTCGACACTTGGCAATTTGCAGTTTCTTCTCTGCATTTTCCCTGACCCCGGGAAACACTGGACTGAGGATGCGCACAAATAATGTAGAGGGTCGTTTCATTAGGCGCTATCAGCGCAACTTAGATTTTGCGCTCGCCAAATATCCTCCGCCCCGGTTTCTCCGGGAATGTTAGTTGTAAGAACAACAGTATCGTGCCCTGTTGTTTCAGGAAAGGCAGATTCGTTAGGCGCTAAAACACAACTTTAGGATTTGCTCTCAGCCAACTTTACCCAATAGATATATCTACGCTTGACCTCCTGTACGGAGTTAACTGCAATCTTCCCTTGTGTCGTCATTTCACATTGCATCTTTTCCGACGATCCTTGCCGAGAGCTGGCAAAGGCGTTGCCACTATTACTTCGAGGGGACGTGAATATTTTCATCCCGACGACTCGTATCTTGTCAATTTTATACGATTCTTTTAAAAATTTATTTTGCTTTTCCGTCGGCCGGGAGAGATGTGCAGAGACAGTCACTCGGGGATTCTTCTCGTCTATCTTACGAGATATATGTCTGTTTCCAGGGTCACCACGTAGGATATTGATTTGTGCCACTCACTTATTCTGGCGCGCCGTTGTTCCTAGAATTGCGCCTTTGATCCCGTGATGAAATCAGAGAAATGTCTGGTCAACCACTAGTGACAACTGTTATAAGAAATAGAAGATGGAGATATGTTGGACACATCTTGAAAAGAAATAAGGAATGAAAATCAAAGCAGACATTGAAGTGGGATCAAGAAAGAGCAAAGGGTTCAAGAAAGAGAGGACGACCTAAAGAGCACCTGAAACGAACTTTGCTGAGAGAGGCGAGAAATGTCGGTCTCAGTTCCATGGAGGAGATTGAGCGACTTGCCCAGGATAGAGCGGTATGGAGAAATTGCTTGCAGGCCCTATGTTACGTATAACGGTACGAGAGAGATTATTATTGTTACTATTTCTCTACATTTAGTATATTTGTAGCACACACATATATACTGGTAAATCGTTTTGTATTTGTCTAGCTAGCTATGCAACAGTTAACTATAACTGAAGTGTGTAATAAACAACCAAAGCAAGATGTCATGTATTTCTCATTTGACTAATATTATCAACTTGATTTTTCTAGCCTGTGATCACACTACAACATTGATAAAAAAAAAATAAAAATAAATTAGAGGCATATAAAAAAAACCCATATATGTGAGTAAGGAAACGCGATGGGGAAACACACATGCTGCAAAGGAACTTGGAAGGTAAGAAAATAAAGGCGATTACTCATTTACATATCAGTTACAAAGTTCAACAATTGATCATCCATTTGTTGGTGTCATGAGTCGAGTAAGACCAGACCTGCATCAACAAATGCACTCTAGATATGGAGGCATACATTATCATGAATGTAAACATCTAAAAGTGGCATCTTTGTAAAAATGTCTCCCTCGAGTAGTAAATGAAAATATAATATCATTTGTCCGAACACATTTCGCTAATTTGCCAAATAAAGAGCACATGCGTGATGCTGCCCACACCACCACACCACCACACCACCACTCGAGTGAGGTTGATGATAGAAAAATAACAGACATAACACTGTATTCACCAATATATCACAATGTTGGAATATGGGATACGTTATTTTGTAGCTTATTTTTTCTCATGTCATTAAAATAATAATCGTGGCATATCATTTAAAGGGCGTAGCCATCAACCACAGTAAACGAGTAGTTGATTTTATAGACACCACTTATACGTTCACTAGTTTGCCTTTGCTTTCTGAAACGGTGGGGTCTTTTTTAACTTTTGTAAAAAACACACGGAAATGAATTTGCTTCCAAACCGCCTGCTGATGAGTTTGAACCAGTTACGCTTTGGTTGTGATCGAGCTCACTACTGCTTAAGCTACAGACGCCCATATCGGTAATATTTATTGAAAATTTATTGATATATTTATTGGATATATTTATCGGAATATTTATTGATATATTTAAGGTTATTAATTTATATTTATGGACATATTATTATATATTTATTGATATATTTATTAGATATATTTATTGGATATATTTATTGGATATATTTATCGGATATATTTATTGGATATATTTATTAGATATATTTATTAGATATATTTATTGGATATATTTATTGGATATATTTATTGGATATATTTATTGATATATTTATATATTTATGAATATTTATGATATATTTATGATATATTTATTGGATATATTTATTGGATATATTTATTGATATATTTATTGATATATTTATTGATATATTTATTGATATATTTATTGATATATTTATTGGAATATTTATTGGATATATTTATTGATATATTTATTGGAATATATTTATTATATTTATTGATATATTTATTGAATATATTTATTGAAATTTATAAATTTATGATAATTATTAGTTATGATATTTAAAATGAAAATGTCAGGTAGCTTTTGTGTGAAGTACATTCACTTTGAAGGGAACGTAATGACTGTTATTTCACATTTCTAGAACAAAGTATACATGAGGTAAGAAGGCTAATTCCTATCCTCACTCGTGGAACGTTGAGTGGGGGAAATTAACGCAATCGTTTCAATGTATTCATCATAGTCAAGGTGCGTATCCTTTATAGGACGTTGCTCTCTTTGCAGCGAATCTGAAAGTAACTCTGTCTCTAGCCAGTTCATCCACTTCGTCGATGGTCATATTCATAGTTTCTTTAATATCTTGTAGCCATCTTCTTCTTGGTCTGCCTCTGCATCTGCGTCCTGGGATCCTGCCCTCTAATATTATTTTATCTAATATTTTCAATGTATTAGATAGAATAAAATGGCTAGTAGACCTTTTAGATATTGAAGCATGATGGGCTTGACACTTCACATTTCTACCCAAGTGTGCAGTAGATAGGAAGACCGATTCCTTTTCTAATGCTTGATATGTCGACATTACGATTGAGCCTACAATCATCCTGTGTTGGAGTTGATAGGCGAAAGTTTAAAGTTATGTTAATTCGTCCCTCATTAACGATATTACAGAATATAAACATGATAAATCGTGACTTCTTTTGCGTGAGATTGTTCACACTTTTTCTGACTCCACTATACCAAACAGTTTTGAGGTAATTGATGCAGAGATTAACTTTAAAAGTTACAACTGTTTTGTGATGGTGAATGTTTATACAATAACACGACTTCGAAAAACAAATTTGACAGTTTATTAATGATATTCTATCGTAGAAAGATATTCCATGCATTTGAAAATAGATGTCTGATACAAATAATGAACAAACAATGGGATGCAATCAGGAGAAGTGATAAAATCAGAGAATTGTCTGGTCAACCACTAGTAACAACTGTTATAAGAAGGAGAAGATGGAGACATGTTGGACATACCTTGAGAAGAAATGATCAGATAATACTAAAGCAGGCATTGAAGTGGGAGACATAGGGTTCAAGTAAGGAGGATTTCCTAGAAAACCCTGAAATGAACGTTTCTGTGAGAAGAAAAAACTATTGGACTGAGTTCCATAGAAGAGATTGAACATGTTGCCAGGACAGAGCGGTATGGAGAAATTAGTTGTAGTCGCTAAGCAACCTATAATGGTACGAGATGAATATATATATATATATATAATAATAATAATAATATATATTACCCTCGTACCGTTATACGTTACATAGGGCCTGCAAGTAATTTCTCCATACCGCTCTATCCTGGGCAACTCGCTCAATCTCCTCCATGGAACTGAGACCGATATTTCCTGCCTCTCTCAGCAAAGTTCGTTTCAGGGTCTCCTTAGGTCGACCTCTCTTTCTTGAACCCTTTGCATCCCACTTCAATGTCTGCTTTGATATTCGTTGATCATTTCTCCAACATATCTCCATCTTCTCTTTCTTATAACAGTTGTCACTACTGGTTGACCAGACATGTCTCTGATTTCATCACTTCTCCGGAATTCGTTCCATTTTATATTCATTATTTTTCCCAGACATCTATTTTCAAATGCATTCAACTTGTTTTCTATATCTTTAGTCATTTTCCAACTCTCGCTGGCATATGTTAGGATTGATACAACATTTGAATTGAAAATTCGTAATTTAGTTTTAATACTATATAACTTGCAGTTCCATATTTTATTTAGACTTTTAAAAGCTGATGTTGCTTTGCCAATTCGTATTATAATTTCTTTTTAACATTTCCTGTGCAATCAAAATTGCTACCCAAATAGGTGAACTGCTCTGTTATTTTTATCATTTTAGATTCCAGTGTGATATCTGCATTACTTTCCATAGGTGTCTTCATTATATTTGTTTTTTCATAGCTTATCTGCAGTCCAACTTTTGATGCTATAGGTGACAAGTTGTCTGTTTTTCTTTGCATATCTTGGTTGTTTCTACTTAACAAGGCAATATCATCTGCAAAATCCAAATCTTCTAGTTGACTATTTTCTACCCAATCAATGCCAGTTTCGTCCCTGCAACATTTTCGCATCACCCAGTCAATGGCCACTCCAAACAATAGCGGAGATAGAATACAACCTTGCTTTACTCCGGTTTCAACCATAAACCAGTCGCTGTGTCCACCATCAGTGCGAACTGCACACTGTGAACCATCATAGAGGCTCTTTATAATGTTTATTATTTTGTCTGGTATTCCATAGCGTCTCAGAATATTCCACAGAGAGATTCTGTGTAGACTATATATAGATATCAATCAATCTCCGCTTCATCAGTAAACAATATAAATATTATACTTTCAAGAAAGAAAAACCAATTTTTAATCGCAACGTTCAACAACTGTACAAGTGCAGTAACATTTATAAGAACACAATCTCTGTTGTGTAAATACAGAGAAGATATTCATTCAACAGGCAAGTTAATGATCAGTTCGTTCTTACCAAACTAACGAATTCTTGGCAAATATAAGATCACCAGCATAGAAATATGGAAACTTAGTTGTCCTCTTGTCTGTCTAATAGCAACATTAGCAATATATGAATGTTCATGTATATCATTTGTTATTTCTGAAATGTAAATAAACTAGCAAACGGTGCATGACATTTTCATTACGTACGGACGTGTTTTGAAGGGATCGTTATATTTGATGACATATGCTAACATTTTAGAAACTACTTTCATAAATGATGAAACAGGCACTATGTAACTTGCAGTATACAAAGGCTACACTATTTGAAAGCATGTATCGAGCTTGGGGACAACGTTGCTATACGATATTAAAATAACGTTTTTCTAGTCTATGTTATAAACATTGCATGGACAAAATAATCATTGCATAGCTTGAAGTCTCTCAACTTGAAGTCTCTCAACTTGAAGTCTCTCAACTTGAAGTCTCTCAACTTGAAGTCTCTCAACTTGAAGACTCTCAACTTGACGTCTCTCATGTTGAAGTCTCTCAACTTGAAGACTCTCAACTTGACGTCTCACAGCATGAAGCCTCTCAACTTGAAGTCTCTCATCTTGAGGTCTCTCATCTTGAAGTCTCACAACTTGAAGTCATACAACTTGAAGTCTCTAAACTTGAAGTCTCTCAACTTGAAGTCTCTCAACTTGAAGACTCTCAACTTGAAAATTCTCAACTTGAAGTCTCACAACTTGAAGTCACACAACTTGAAGTCTCTCGAAGTCTCACAGCGTGAAGTCTCACAGCGTGGTCTCACAGCGTGAAGTCTCACAGAGTGAAGTCTCACAGCTTGAAGTCACACAATTTGAAGTCACACAACTTGAAGTCTAACAGAAATAAAAGTTATGGTAGCCACACATATTCAATAAACGTCTGTGAGTTCTCTTGTTTCATATCCATGATTGATATATACGCACAGAATTGACTAAAACACTCCTCACTCTGCCCTTCAGCAACCCTGTTATATGTGTATAACAAGTAATTCCAAATGACTTAAACCGCTTGATAAATTCAGAATCAATTTTAGAGTCTTAATCTACCAAACGTTCACCATGAAACAGTAAGAACATCATCCTTATGCATCCACAACTCTCCAACAATTAATGATGTTGATATAAGCTTGTTCGTTTCTCATTGCGAAGAACACTTCTTGCACATGACAATATTAGAGACACTAACGATACAAGGGAATTTGGAAATCTGTGAATATGGAGATTTAAGAAGCTGGGAATTTGGAAATTTAGGAAGTTGGAAAGCTGGCTAAAGATAAACCTGTACCAAAGGAGAGGCCAGGTGTCTCCTCCCATCCGCTAGTTTACTGACATCCCAGGGAAAGGTCTGGTACCAATTTTGCGTCTCCGCTAATATGAAACAATGGATACAGGTGGGGGAATTGACTATGTCAACAACCGAACAGTATCAATGACTATGGTTTCAAACTTACGCTGGTAGATAGACGATCTCTGCAATAGAGGCATCGGCTATGGTCATACACCAGAATGGTGGACACTGCCATGAAAGAAAACAATAGCAGACTACATACCAAGGTGATGTTCTAGAGAACTTAAATAATATTTTAAAAATAGAAACAAGATCATTTGGAGAGGTACCATGACTAGGAGCATAATCATACTGTGGAAGAGCCCGACACCGGAAATATATCTAACACATTTAACAACTGCCAACATTCTCACTGAGAAGATGTTCAAGAAGGTTCCCGTGTGAGATTTACAAGATTTGAAAAAGAAATTAAAAAAGAAACTTTGAGTGACAAAGTTAAACAAAAGAAACGTGGAATAAAACAGCAATGAATGAAGGGAAACACTGTACAGTTGGAAAAAACTGCACGCGTCGTTCTATTCACGAGTGCAGTTTTTTCCAGTGACCTCTAGGATTGTTGCCGGAGCTACGGAGTTCGTGCTTTGTGTAATACTCTCGGCAAGTGGCGTGTCATTTCTGCTGAGAGGGACAGAGCCATATGGGGTAAAACCCGGTGCAATGAAGTCAATCCTTCTGCTTTTAATCACTTTTAGGGGGTCTCTGTGGCTGAGTGGTTAAGCCCTTTGCCTTGCGAGTCGAAGGTCGTGGGTTAGAATCCATTTTGCGCCGTTCTATTCACGAGTGCAGTTTTTTCCAGAGATCCCTAGGATTGTTGCCGGAGCTACGGAGTTCGTGCTTTGTGCAATACTCTCTGCAGGAGGCGTGCCATTTCTGCGGAGAAGGACCGAACCATATGGGGTAAAACCCGGTGCAATGAAGTCAATCCTTCGACTTTAAAACCCTTTTAAAACTGTACAGTTAACAACGAAGTAGACAAATTAAATGTCGATATATTAGGAACATATGAGCATACATAGATTGAGAGGACAGTATCATTTTAATACACACAATCACAGAATGTTCATATACTCTGGAGAAGAGAAACAAGAAAGAAATCAAGTAGCTATGTACGCTCAAAAACAAACATCTTATACACATCTGAGAGACAGTCCCATAAGCGAAGGAATTATTAATGTAAGGCTCAAGGGAAAATCAGCAAACGTCACACTTGTGCAAATATATACATGGAAAACATATGCCGAAAAAGGAGAAAATTTATGAATTATGTAACATTCTTCAGAAAACGGTAAAAATATATTAACAAAAATGAGACTTTATCAATAATGGGATATTTGTTTTGCTAAAGTTAGCAAAGATAAAACAAGAGAGGAAAAACAAACAGTAAGAAAACACAGCATACAATATAGAAAGGAGACAGGGAACAAACCAATAACTCGCTATGCCAAATATGATCTGATGATAGCAAACGCAAAGTTTTAGCAACATCCTAGAAGTTTCTTTTCTTTATTTATTGTTATTTTTTTTTCCGATCCAGATGCACTTGAGCTTTTCAGCTCTTCGGCTCGGTGCCATGGACATCGTAACCTTCGGTTCGGTGCCACGAACACCGTAAATCTGGGGAATCTGTGGCTTTTTCTGCCATCCCGCGGAATTAACACAGAGGGATAGTCACCCGTAGTACAACGCGCTACGAACACGCTGGGCAGACGGGCAAGTTTCTTTTATCTGGACACTATCAGACAGAAATATTTAAACCAAATATATTTGGGGTCAAAAGCGCATAGGGACAACGCCGCGCCAGGATTGGTGAGCTGGCACTAATCAAGATCCTGCCCCACCTCCACGTGGTGACCCTGGTAACAGACATTGGTTTACTGTCTGGCTAAATGGGTAGGGATCAAGGGAGACCTACTCTGGTTTGAGTAGAGAAGCAGACGTAGTCACGGTGGATGAGATCCGCCAACAAAACAGACGAGCGGAATCCCAGAGTGACTACTAATACACGTCTCTCCCGGCCGATGGTAAAAGCTGAACGAATAAACAATAAGGGATGAGGGGTGCATACAGAGAAGAGATGTGGGCCAGTGGAACAAAACTTGGACCCCAGATGAGTTGCACGTGGGTCCACATAGGGCGAAACCCCAGCAGAGGCCTGAATCCAGTGCGCGTTTCCGCTCGTAGGGAAATACTACTGCCTTGTGATTGGATTGGGAAACTTAGATCTGATTAGTTAGATCAAAGGCTAGCGGAGCGAACCGTACAGAAAACTGGACGGAAGGAAAACCTAGTAGTCCATAAAGAGATCGACAACCTGGGCAGATGACGCTCAACAGCCCGGGAGGGTAGGTCGTCTAAGGGTCGCTACTCTAAAAGAAAATAGCAACCTGCTGTATTGCAGGTATTTCTCGGGACAGTCAAAGGCTGACCGAGAGCGAACCCAGTAAACGCTGGTTGAAATCGGACACGTCGCAGAAGGACAAGCAATATAGCTCCAAATGGTACTGAAGATTATGACGGAAGATTAAACATTCTTGACAAAGGTTGTTTATATATCACAAAAAGAGTGATAAAAATGGCGATAAAGAACGATCGAGAGAGAGAGAGAGAAACCAAATATAATTTATAATAATGCAACAACGATGAAGAACACATTCATACATTCAAATCTCTAAATAGTGTGGACTGTGGAAGTGATCATGGATGCAATAATAATGCAAAGCTAAAATTGAAATTTTGAATATTAGAGAAGAACCAGAAACAGGTTGACTAAAATAAATAACAGAAGAATATTGTATATAAGTAAAGAATAGACTTAAAATACTGATATTAATTCAGAAAGAGATGACACTAGATGGGTTAGCGAAACATGCTAGTGATATCCCATTTCATAGTTCATAAGTACGGTTCCAACTTCACTGCAACGGGTCACCCCATAATTGCTCCGTTCCTGTGCAAATGAAAATCACACGAAATGTTAACAACTGTGAAATGTTTCCTGTGTGAACTAATTCCAGAATGAAACAGCCGCGTACCACCACAAAAGCAACCTGCTCCGCATAAATGCATATGGCCGTCGCTAATGTAGCAACACCAAACTGTTCACCACTTGTCTATTATCGTCAGTTAAAGATAAAGTTCCCCGAAGAAACTACATGAAGAATCATTGGATTGCAAATGACACACTATAACCAATACAAGATAGAAGGGAGAAATTGGTAAATGATATAACAAGTAAATTGGATAATCTACACAACAGGTTTTAAAAGAAATAAAACTAACATAATATGTGACAACGAAAATGACTCCAAGATTCATGTACAAGATTAGAAGAACATCGGAAAGGGAGAGAGATCAGGACATGTTCAAATGAGTAAATATAATGACCAATACTTTAACACATAAGAACAATGCAATTGGCAATAATTTTGAAAAAATCGTGATAGAATAATCAAAAATTCTAAACAGATGGAAGAGTACAGCAAAAAATGTTTATGAAAAGAGACGACAAGGGCAGTAAATGAAACAATGACATGATCAAAGAGAATGCTAAGGACCACCGAGAGAGGATGTGAAATGGGCTGTACAACACTTGAGGACAGTAACACTTGCAGGATGTGATACTATTTCATCAGATTTTATCTAAGCTGGAGGAAAACAAAGCATACACATATATCATGCAATAAGTAAACAAGTACTGAAAATAAAGAGTGTTACCAAATCGAATAAAATTAATCAATATTTATCCCAATACTCACAAAGGAAGACACCAAACAGTGTACTAACTATAAAATCAATGGCAGTGATTAGCACCATTAGTGACATCTTATTAAAAATAAGTATAAGAAGACAACATAGGAAATGTAAATAAAATATAGAATAAAGCATAAACAAAATACATACTGCATAACATACACAACAGAGATATGTGTGTTCACATATTTAACATGAGAACAACTATAACAGATCTAGAGAGTATAATGTAGATCCATATCCAAGGGCTGTCATCACACCCAGCTTTGGATTGTCTTCTACAGCTACTTACAGACTGTCAGAACAATTATCTTCTGTTACCTTATCTGAGTTCTCTACTAGTGCATAATCAACTATCATGGATAGTGTTACTAATCTTGAGTTACATCTAAAATATAATTCACTTAACAGTTTACGCTCTACTTGTGCATAGTCAACCTAATAGCGGACATACTTATCAAATATTATCAGGAAACAAAGGTGGAAATATTTAGGTCATGTTCTTAGATCAGACGAAAAGAGACTAAATCGACAAGTCCTTATGTGGTCACCAGTTGGAAAAGAAAACGTGGAAGACCAAAGACCACTCTTCGAAGAGCCATCCAACAAGAAAGTAAACTATTGGGATGTAATTCCATTCAAGATCTCCAACTGCTAGCAAAGAACCGTATCACATGGAGATCTAAAACCTCTGCCCTATGTGCCGACTTTGGCACGAAAGGAACAAACTAAGTAACTATTGTATTCTTTTTTTTTGGTGCTTTTGTGTGTGTTATAGATGGAACTTCTTCTCTATGTTGTCTATCTGCTCTGTCTGACCAAATTATGATTTATTATGAGATCAGGATTTTTTTTCACCAGCTTCTGTCCATCGTGCTTTCGGATGTCAAGAAGTTGCGTCTTAAATAAGTGCACCTCATACTGTGCCAGATAACCAACATGATGGAGACTCTCCTACATCCTAGTCTTATGATATTTGTTAACTAAAATCGATGTTGAATCGATCAAGCGATTTAAGCAGTTTGGAGTTACCCGTTGTTCAAGTCGAACTGGATGCCTGAGAGGCAGAGTGAGAGGTGTGTTTAATCAGCGAGCCACAGGAACCATCAGTATGCATACTCTTCTATATCTGTTGGGGGAGACTGAGCACCTATGGGTCTGCCCGGAGTGCAATGACGTCAGTTTAGTAACCAATAACCAATAACCAATAACCAATGATATTTGTTAAGTCAAAGAAGATTCAAAGATGCATTGATGCCTTCATTACGGGTTTGATCCGCAACCATCATTGAACCAGTTATCTAGTTTTGCCAACACATATAACAAAGTGTATAAAGGGATGGGTTATCAGTGGCGGCTCGAGGTCATTTTGTTTGATGGGGTCCGGCAAAATTTCGGAAAAACTGGGTTTTTTGGAGTATTTACTATTTCTTGTCTATTTCGGGAAGTTATTACCACTTTCTCTCTCTCTTTTTCTCTCTCTCTCTCTATCTCTCTCTCTCGAGCGCGCGATCACAGCTTAGACTGATGTACCAGATTTCCCTATAAATTCTGCTTTTATGTGGAAATTTGATTCATGCAGCGTTAGCATGAGTGTATTTCGTCACATCTTTAGCGCCATTTAAAGCTCTGGTGCTTATCCTTCGGCGATGTGTCCGGTTTTAGCCAGTGTTTACTGGGTTCGCTCTCCGTCGCCTCGGGCTGTCCGCAGCCGACATGCAAGGCAGCAGGTTGCTATTTTCTTTTAGGGTAACAACCTTCCCTCCCTGGTTGTTGAGCGTAATCTGCCCAGTTTACCTGTCTTTTTTTGGACTGCTTGGTTTGCCTGCTGTGTAGTTTTGTGTACGGTTTACTTCACTAGTCTTTGATTGTCCTCAATCAACTACAAGACAGTGGTAGTTATCTGCGAGGGGAAATGCAGTTATTGCTCTCTGGATGGAGAACCCATCTTCGAGGCTCGTCACCTTGCGTTTCATTTTTGTTCACTAATAGCGGACATACAGGGCAAGCAAGCTCAATGTGATCCCATTTATTGTTGTAAACAAGATGTATTAATGCAAGGGATAATTCCATAAAACGAATCTTATTTTAAGAAGGTTTGCTATTTAGTGCTATTATTTTCTATAATTTTATACTATTTGTATATACAATTGGGGATTCAATGGATAATTAAACGGACTATTTGAGCTAGAGTCCTCGTTTTTCTGGATAGTAGTTTGGCTGCGTAGGATGAATATATCTTCCGGGAACGCAAGAGAGAGAATATATCTTCCGGCTGAATGAAAATGACATTGTTTTGGCAATTATTATTGCAATAGCGATCAAAGGTCAGAGGTCGCAATGTTACATCTTATGTAGGAACTTGTAAACTAGCCCCAGAAATAGTGCACGGACAATGCTTGAAGTAAGGGAGGCTAAATGAAGCTTCAGTATATATAATATTGTTTAATAAGTAGATATTATATAAATAACAGGATTGTTATAATATTCTGATATAATATATTTATATTTTAGTGTTATATATTCAACTTTCAAAGCTAATCAGTGTCAAGTTAAAAGTAATCATTGCAAAAAAAATAATTTCTAAAATAATAAGTACACGTTAATTTTTTTGGTTTGGTAGTATCGGTTCTTACTGGCTCCTAATGACCAGGGGTGTATACTAATTAGGGGTAAAAGATTATGAATTTCAAATTTCAGACTGTGTATGATATTTTAGCGTTATATACCAACTTTCATAGCTAATCAGTATCTCGTTGAAAGTAATAATTATGAACAAATAATGTATAAAATAATAAGTACAAGTAACTCAATCCTTTTGGGGGGACTGGGCCCCACTGGCCCTTAATGACGAGCCGCCCCTGTGGGTTATCAACATAGTTCCACAAACATGAGAAAATGACAGTCTCACATTTTAGACTTCTTGAACTATGGTAAATCTGCAAGGAACACAAGAAATATATGTGTGTTTCAATGGAGCAAAGAATTCTTACTGCCACATACGGAACTATCCGCATGGGACGATACTAACCACAGTGTGGTCTGCATATTTGATGTGTACTGCAGAATACGTCTCAAAGTTCAGGTGATATGGAGACTCCATAATTTCAAGTCAGTTTTTATTTCCATTCATGACCTGCTATATTTGCTATATTATCTTTCCAGACGGTAATATGTACGAATCATTGCTGCCCTCCACATGTAAATTAAAACCAGCTTGATTATAGTTGACATTTCAAACAGAAAAATACATTTTAAAAACATGTATAAAAACAGTGGTAAACTAGTTCATCTGCGAAATAAAAAAACCCGGACCAGATCAGAGTCTAAATGTCTGACAGGACAAAATGAAAGATCATTTGAAGTTTCCTGCACTCTGAGAAATTGAAGCAAGCTTGACTGTTGGTGTGGTGTAACAATAACTCCATCGCTATAAGATGTTCAAATATATAAACATATGGGGTTCCGGGCCATAAAATGTATTTAAAGGGTGTCCGCGGTAATGCAAAGTTGGAAACCGCTGTGCTAGAGTAATATACTTAATTCGTTTTTAATAATAAAATGATGTCAGAAGAACAGTGTACAATGTTCAAGATAATTTAGTATTCTATTATTTAAAGCAACTAAATCTTAAATTACAAAACTCTCATTCTGTTATCATAGAATATAGACATCTTGACTTTGAGGATATAACGTTAAACAATTTCTATTAAAAATATTCCAAGTGATTCGTATTCTATTTCGATTGTGCTCATGTACCATCTGATAGTCACGAGAGACTTCAATGGGAGCTTGTTTGATAACTTCATCATCTGGCATGGATCATTTCAACTGTATTTATTTGAATATAACCTGATTATTAATCATCAATATCTACATTGAAAATAAGAGAACTTCTTAAGGTAGATATTTACATAGAAAAAAAAGTGAAAAATATTAAAATTCAGCAAATTTCTACAATTTAAACTGTAAATCATCTTCAATATATCCCAGTATTTATTATTACCAGGTCCTTGCGGTATATTTTCTCAGTATGATGCAAGTATTCGAAAGCCGCCCCTTAAATGTTTTTTCTTAAAAATAACCTTCAATTGTGATTTTGATTTTGCTGCTTATGCCGCCCCTTACGGTTCCACCTGATTCGGCCGCTTCTCTGTATCATTGCACGGCCCGGTCCAGATTTTTACTATTATTATATTCCTCTTGTACTTTCATACGTTACATATGCCTTGTGATCAATGTTTGCCTACCGCTCTATCCAGTGCAACTTGTTCAATATCGTCTATAGAATTGAGCTCGATATATCTCGCTTCTTGATGAAGTTCAGTATTGATGTTGTACCCACTTTTTTCCAATGTCTTCATTTCTCAACCGGTCACTTCTTGTTACTCCCAGCATTCTGAACCCACATTTCCCAATCTCTGTCGTGACTAGTTTTCTTCTATCATTTGATGTCAGCGTCCAGGTTTGGCACTGATAGCATAATGTGGAGAGAAAGATTGTATTGAACAATGCCCTTTTTATGTTCTTGGTAACACTGTATTCATAATGTCGACTAACTCAGTTGAAGAAAATAACAACTGTCACCTCTGGCCAGTAATGGCGGAATTCGGGAGGGCCATTCAGAATCAGGACTTTTGATTCTGGACACGACTTTGCTAGCGCATTTCCACCATGTTTGGTCGGGTATCATCCAGTTTCGTTTGCCGACCTACTGAGTTCGTGCTTGAGCAACGCTGTGAGCTATGAATGTTACATGGAATGCTTTTGCTGTGTCAACCGTGTGTTTGTTGTGTGTATTCAGAAAATGGTGGACAGCGGTTATGACGAACCGGCTCAATCTGCCGTATGCAGTGATATCGCGTGTGTAGAAAGCTGGATTTTGACGGCATTGATGTTCCCGTCGACATGAATTGCAATTCAAGTAATGAACAGTTTTTTGTTGACACTTTAGCGACGGCCATATGCATTTATGCGGTGCAGTTTGCTTTTTGTGGCGGTACGGCTGTTTCATTCTGGAATTAGTTCACGACACAGGAGATAGTTGTTAGCATTTCGTGTGATTTTCATTGGTGCAGGGACGGAGCAATTATGGGGTGACCCGTTGCAGTGAAGTTGGAACAGTACATATGAATTATATGAACTATATCTCGCTTCGCTCAGTAAAGCTCGTTACAGGAATTTCCTACGGTGATTTTTGTTTGTTGAATCCATTCCTCGTACTTCAATGCATGCTTTATGATTCTTTGAATCCTTTTTTTTAGAGTAAACCAACTTATCTCCATCTTTTCTCACTCTTAAAACATTTGTTACTTGACATTTGTTATATATCATCATCTGTCCTGATGTCATCATTATTTCTGTTCATTATTTTGTAGACATCCACTTTCAAACACATTCAACTTACTTTCTATTCTACATCTTGTCATTAATTTAAGAATAATGCAATATTGTCATAGAAAATTCGTAACCTAGTGTTTCAACTATATAGTTTGGAGTGTGACATTTTACTGAGACATTTAAAAGATGGTCAACATTTTCCAGCTTATGCAAAAATAAAAAAGAAAAGAAAACTATAGTAAATCTACCTTGATAAGATTACCTGTTTTCTCTAAACACACACACGCACAACTCACTCAAACACGCACGTACGCACACATGCACACACACACATAAATACATAAATATGCGCACTCAAACACGCATAACGCACGCACATACACACACACACACGCTCGAACGCATGCACATACATTCATTTCAGGAACTTATATTTATTTATTTTTTGTTCGATCCAGAAGCATTTCAGCTTTCAACTCTTCGACTCGGTGCTATGGACATCGTAACCCTTCGGTTCGGTGCTACGAACACCGTAAATCTGGAGAACCTGTAGCTTTTCAGCCAGCCACGGAATTGAACCGTACACACAGTGGGATTTTCACCCATCGTTCAACCCGCTACGAATACGCTGAGCAGGCAAGTATGGGAACAACCAATATGTACATTTTTTCAATATATTAATACTTTCTGAGCAGTAACATATCACAATTTCAAACTGTAAAATTAGAACTATTGTCACAATTAGTAGAAGATATTATTTAATCTTCATTTTAAATCACTATGACCGTTGGTATATCTTTGTCGTTATCTGTATGCAGTGTGCTGTGAAATTCGTCACTCATGGTGTATCGTTTGCTTGATAAAGGCTTTTGGTCGAAACGTTGCTGTGTATTATCATTGTTTTTGTAAAACTATAGTACTTTGTTATTACGTGTTTCACCATTTTACATAGTTTTACTGCAGTAGCCCCTATATCGATATTACTATGGTTTAAACATCAAAATGTCTGTCATTTGATAGATTTATTGTTGAAAATTGCAACATTATTAATAGCGTTGTATTATTTTCAACCACATCAACTTTTCTTTGTGTTGATTATATTGTAATGGCAGTTATCAGAGTTTCTTCCGCTCGAATTGAGAAAACAATAACAAAAAATTAAACTGCATGTTAAGCCAATGTTCTCTGGAATCCGGTTCATTAAAATTCCTTCTTAAATCGAGGATTAACGCCTCTTTAAGCCGAGGTATGTCCTTTTGACATATTGACGATTTTTTCTTAGATCAGAGCGTGTAAGCCAACAACAAAAATAAACACTGTGTCTGTTTGTATATGACGATCGCTTGCCTTTAATTCTCTGCTTGTTGATGGTCTTTTGATGTAAACGTCAATGTATTTTTATACTTTATAAATCTATCTTACTTTTGGGTGGCTTAGGGGATAGTGACTCGGTCTATTAATCCCAACGTTCTGAGTTCGAATAACGCTGCGGACAATTTGGTTGCAAATTGTTTCTCGTGGATTTTAACTAAATGACGATGGCACCACCCGTTCAGAAAGCAATGGCAAACTACTGAATGTAATAATGCCTAGAAAAATCGCAAACAGCGTTAAAAGCTGGGGTTGATTCGTAAAGTCCTGTAAAGGATATGCAATTAACTTTTAACTAGCTTTTTCTTGAAGTGTTTCCTTTTGTTTTATGTATATATATACTAAAGTGGATAATAAGGGACAATATATCGTAAATTGAAGTTACATTTGCCATTAACTTATTTTTCAGCAGATATAATTTGTCACTCTTGCCTGATCTATTTACTTATCATTGTCGCAGATTGTATACTGTTCTGCGTCTGCACGTCAGCACCGGGAAGAAATGGGCTAGCTCAGACGAGAATTTAATCAGAGCTGGTAACGATTTGTTTCCAATATCGCTCCCCGGTATGTGTGTGTGCGTGTATGTGTGTGTGTGTGTGTGCATAATATGTATGTGTGCGTGTGTGTGTCTATATAATATGGATATTAGATTATGTGTGATTGTATGAATATGTGAGTGTCTAGGTATGTGTGTGATCCTATTTACATATTTGTAAACAAATGTGGGCTTACATTTTCTTCAGTTTGTATGTCGATGTGCATATATTTATGTCTATGTATATGTTTACATAAGTGTTTTATATGGTATCTATATATCAATTAACATATACATATATATATATATATGTTCATTAATATATATTCACATGTATATGTATATGAATACTGTTAGTGTATTTAAAAATGTGCCTCCATGTAGTTATTATATCTCACTGTCCCGTACATTGTATGCGTGCGTTCAATTTTCTGGAATGAAAAATTCATATTCATTAAATCTCAACTGTTCTTCCTTATCAATGAATTTATCAAATTATTTCTAGAATTTTCTTCCTACTCTCATTCGGCGAGCGTCTGTGGCTCAAGCGGTAGTGACCTCGATCACCACCCAAGCGTACCTGGTTCAAACTCCGCGGTGGGCAAGTTTGGAAGCAAATTCGTTTCCGTGGAATTTTTACAAAAGATAAAAATAGACCTCACCGTTCAGAAAGCAATGGTAAACTACTAAAAGTAAAAGTGGTGACTAGAAAATCAGCGACTAGTTTACTGTTGTTGATGGATATGTGTTGTAAAGGATGTGCCATGATTTGTCACTCTCATTCAGTTTATAGTTTTGATATCTCGTTCATATTTGATCATAACTATACTCAGTGTTATCTTATTTCTGTATGTTGTTTGTCCTGATCTCATTTCACTGTTTCGCTTCATTTACCATATGTTCGCCTTGTTTCTTATGTTATGTTATGTTATACGATCGACATCGTGGCACATTGGGCATTCCCATTCGTGCTCTGTCCTCCGCGCAGCAGCCATCCCAGAGACCATTTATCTCTCTCGATCACCGCACAGACCGATGTACCGATGGTCTGAACGGGACAGCTGCAGGGACCTATGAGAGAGAGAAGTTCCGGAGGACTGTTGGGGTGGCAAAGTTCTACTCAAAACAAGCTATTTAATGATGATGAGATAGCAGATATTTTATCTCAAACATTGATCACTTCATTTATATTAATTAGTGTTATTGAACACATTTAGACATGTTTATGGTTAGAACATTGGCATACATTTTCTCGGAAAACTCTTACTTCTTACAATCTTGAAGTGAAAAAAAAACCCAAAATGCAATATAAGGAATCATATGAGATAGAATTTATTTGGTAGAAATATCAAAATTAAGCAATGTTTAGCTTTATACTAATTTGTTAACCTTTAAACTGGCAGTCCTAGTAGTTTTGATTGTTCTGCTATTGTTGATCTTATTTCGTAAACAATCATCAACTTGTGTCTGCGCAGAATAAAGTGACTCAGATGGTATGAAAGGCTCATTCCTACAAAATCTCCTACAAAACCTTCTTTAAAATTATATCTTGTCGGTGCTACGGAGCTCGTGCACTGTTGATGAGATCGTTCTTTGTAAGAAAGAGATCAAAGCACACATGATTATCCACAGAAGTGCAAAACTGATGGTCCAATTAATCAATCAATCAACCAATGTTAGGGTAACAAATGAGGAGATCTCGATGAACCAAAAATAGAAAAATAGACGCTGACGTTGAATAGGAGACACCTCAAGGAAACCCGAGAGAATATAACATGAAGGAACTTTTACTATGACCCGCAAGGAACACAGAATAGAAGATGACTAGAAATAAGAGATGTACAGGCAGAGATTAACGTTCTACGGAAGAGCTGCCAGGAGCTGCATGACGTATCTAAAGACCTGGCATGAGTTGGTTGAGGGCCTATGCGCAACCTGGCTTAAAATGGCACACACGAGAGAGATAGTGATAGAGAGAGAGAGAGAATGTGTGTGCCTGTGTGTGTATGTGAAAGAGAGAGAGAGAGAAGAGAAAACTTAATGAAAACTGAGACATTACATAAGTATAGCTAGAAACAATAACTTGGCATACACAAGGTAATCAATGTTGGACAGAATGCAAAACAGAATCATAATTATAAAAACTAAATGACGAAATAAAATATAAGTAGTCAAGAAGCATTTGTATTCAAACAATTCTCATTGTTACTAACTGTAAGCAAGTACTCGCTAGTCTTCAATTAAAACACTGATGTGTAAGATTGGTGTGGCAAGAAAAGAACGGTACAACAGGTATACGAGTCGGCTCATCAATCAAAATAGAACTGGTACGGTCAGTCGCTGGACGCTGTTGGAGATATTGCGAAGGAGATCGGAGCACCTATGGACATGTCCGAGTGCAATGAAGATATTGAACTGAAACTGAAACTGAAACGATGTGTAGCAAGTACTGCTAGTCTTCAAAAAACACTGATGTGTAAGCAAGTACTCGCTAGTCTTCAATTAAAACACTGATGTGTAAGCAAGTACTCGGTAATCTTCAATTAAAACATTGACGTGTAAGCAAGTACTCAGTAGTCTACAATTAAAACACTGATGTGTAAGCAAGTACTCGGCAGTCTACAATTAAAACACTGATGTGTAAGCAAGTACTCGATAGTCTTCAATTAAAACACTGATGTGTAAGCAAGTACTCGCTAGTCTTCAATTAAAACACTGATGTGTAAGCAAGTACTCGGTAGTCTTCAATTAAAACATTGATGTGTAAGCAAGTACTCAGTAGTCTACAATTAAAACACTGATGTGTAAGCAAGTACTCGGTAGTCTTCAATTAAAACACTGATGTGTAAGCAAGTACTCTGTAGTCTTCAATTAAAACATAGATGTGTAAGCAAGTACTCAGTAGTCTTCAATTAAAACATTGATGTGTAAGCAAGTACTCAGTAGTCTTCAATTAAAACATTGATGTGTTCGTATTTTCTGTTAGCGTTTTAGATATTAGAGGATCACTATTCTTCACATTCGTTTTTTCTCAGGTTTGATTTATCACCTAGTTCTCTCTATTGATAAACCTTCAGGTAGCTTGAGGTGCGATCAAATAATTGTGACAAATTACAATGTAATTAAAACATAAGTCAGAAAGGAGAGAGCAGATCAAATATGAGTATATGATTCATGAGCAGATGATCAGTGTTAGAAAACATTCCAGTATATCGATCACTACTGAGTTATTCAGTACGAATCGAATAGTTGCATGTCAGACATGAATACCACTATGTCTAAATATAATCTAAAGACGAAATATTGACTTTATTGCACCGGTGTTTCCTTCATATGATTCCGTGTCTCTACACATAAATGGCACAATACCTAACTAGATGATTGCACAAAGCACGAACTCCATAGCACCGGTAACAATAAGGAAATCTATCTTGGAAAAAATGTATTTGAAAACAGAACGACATAGTCTGGATTCGAACTGCTGACATTTAGAACGAAAGACAACAGCTAAACAACTTAGTCACAGACCACTAGACGACATATGGTAAACTAATGAAAGAATATAAGCTGCAGCAGATGTAGTTGAAACACCACTCAACTGTACCACTAATATTATTGAAGGTAGCAATAGTTTATTATGGAAAACATATCATAAAATACTTGTACTTGAGCCCAAGTGGTTACCGGGGCACAAATTTTGGGTGTAAAGAATAGAACCACTATTACCTGCCACGCGTGTCGTAAGAGGCAACTAAGAAGGTTTGGCTGAAATCGGATGCACGTGTAGAAGTCTATGCGTTTAGGGGCCTACCAAACCAATGTGCAACGTATACACGATCTTGGCATAGATCAAACATATCACAAAGAGTGATTAAAATTGGTCGTAAAGAACGAAAGCAAAGAAGAAGAAGACGTGTACTTGATTTTGAAACAATCTTGAGTTGCCTGCATGACATACTATATTCAGAAGATTTTGAAAACACAAAATGATTGATCTAACAACAATATGAATTAATTAATAACACGAATCACATGCATGGCTAGAATTGACAGTCTATAGCAGTGGTGGGTAACCTACGTCCCGCCAAATAATTTTGACCAGCAACCGAGGTGTATGAAATATTACTATACATCATGAGATTTGCGTTTAAACAATATTAATTTAGGAAAAGCACACACAAACTCGCACACGATATCCCCACTTTTAAAATCAATGTAAGAAAATAACTATAATAATGAGTTATTAAACAGGGTCCTTTAAAACTGATTTATCGCAATACAAGGAAAACACATGTTCAAGGAAATCACGTCAATATGTGAATATCAGGCCCTCTGTATACTCACATTTTTTTTTATGTCCGGCCCCTTGCATATCAAATATTGCCCATCTCATTTCTAAAGTGAGCTCTCATTCAAATTGGGTTCATTTAACACAATAAAATCGCGTTTCCTGTGTAATCAATACGTTGAACAAAAATGTTCCCTAGCTTTTGCAGATAGTAAGATGAGAGATTTAAGTCGTTTCACATTTTAAGTACAAGTATGATGGGTGTAAGAAGGGCCATTTCCTTTCCGAATATGTGCAACGTCGGTTTTATTTGTATTGGACTAACCCCCTGCCCCCTTCCACACCGTCAATGCTAAATTGTTTCCGATTAGAAAAGATCACATTCTCTTCGGTGCAATATTTCCTTTGAATACGATCCTTCTGCCACAGTTAAATTATATCTTGATATTCTTTGTCTTCTAGCAATTATCCCTTATTACACATACTTTCATTGTTGTTCTTGTTTGATCATATTTAACACACATTTATCATTGATGTAAGTGGCGGTTTTATTCGTCTCACGACAGTCATATTTCTGGAGAAACAAATATGAACTTGTTGCTGCTATGAGGCTTCAAACATTTTAATGTTTAGATAAGTGAACTAAGCAGCTATGATTCCTCAGCGGCGACCAGCCCTCGTTCTCTCTCTCTCTCTTTCTCTCTCTCTCTCTCTCCCTTTTTCACACACACAAAGCTGCGCATTATTGTCTCTGGAAGCCCTGATATATATATATATCATCATTCATCATATATCATCTAGTAGAATGTCCTTTAGGAATATTGTTTTTATATATATATCATCTAGTAGAATGTCCCTTTAGGAATATCGCTTTTATATATATATCATCTAGTAGAATGTCCCTTTAGGAATATCGTTTTTATATATATATATCATCTAGTAGAATGTCCCTTTAGGAATATCGCTTTTATATATATATCATCTAGTAGAATGTCCCTTTAGGAATATTGCTTTTATATATATCATCATCTAGTAGAATGTCCCTTTAGGAATATTGCTTTTATATATATATCAAATTCTAGATAGAAATGTCCGACTTTAGGAATATTGCTTTTATATATATATCATCTAGTAGAATGTCCCTTTAGGAATATCGCTTTTATATATATCATCATCTAGTAGAATGTCCCTTTAGGAATATTGCTTTTATATATATATCATCTAGTAGAATGTCCCTTTAGGAATATTGCTTTTATATATATATCATCTAGTAGAATGTCCCTTTAGGAATATTGCTTTTATATATATATCATCTAGTAGAATGTCCCTTTAGGAATATTGCTTTTATATATATATCATCTAGTAGAATGTCCCTTTAGGAATATCGCTTTTATATATATCATCATCTATAGAATTCTGAAAATTTTATATATATATCATCTAGTAGAATGTCCCTTTAGGAATATCGCTTTTATATATATATATATATCATCTAGTAGAATGTCCCTTTAGGAATATCGCTTTTATCAGACCCCGCCTGAAAAAACTCTCTGTATCTAGCAACTTCTTCAGCCTCCTCCCAGCGTCATGTTCACGGTTTCTTTGATGTCCTACTGACCTTGGTCTTCGTCGTCGTCTTGTACTCACAGGAACCATGCATTCCACTATCGTTCTCTACAAACTCATGTGAAGTTTAATGTTCCAAAAATATTTCATCTTCCAGGACATGGTGTTATTAATGAACCAATGCTCCTTGATATGCAGGTCTTGTAGGATGTCTTTGTTTTTCACTTTTCTGTCCAGGATGTTCTAAGAACGTTTCTGTAACAATATATATATATATATATGTATTGTCTCCGAAATAAATGTCTCCGAAAATTATTAACAGTAAAATGGAGTGATTTCCTTTCTAACAACACAGTGAGAGATAGAACACACCAACAACCCGTATCAAATATTATAAGAAAACGAAGGTAGAAATATTTAGGTCATGTTCTTAGATCAGACGAAAAGAGACTAAATCGACAAGTCCTTATGTGGTCACCAGTTGGGAAAAAAACGTGGAAGACCAAAGACCACTCTTCGAAGAACCATCCAACAAGAAAGTAAACTATTGGGATGTAAAACCATACAAGATCTCAAACTGCTAGCAAAGAACCGCATCACATGGAGATCTAAAACCTCTTCCCTTTGGTACGAAAGGAACAAATTAACTAACTATATATATATATACAAATAAGAATATTGGAACATGCGTTCACAGACGGCAATCAATCAAGTTAATGATTGAAGGTGAACACTGAGATTTCCATATTGAAAATGTTCAATTCCAGTAATGATCACCAACGACTTTGCTTTCAGTGAATACACGATATATCTATATTGCTTCTGAATACACTCTCCTGAACGAATATATTGAAAGAAACTAGCGATCAGCTTGAGGTAGGTATGTAGCATATGAACAAATCTTGTCATAGAATACTACATGTTATGTTCATATATTTTCAATGGGAAAGAATACAATCTCCTAGGAAAAACAACACAAATTGCAATATTTCAAGTCTATGGTTACAACCCTCACTCATTTTTTCATCTGGCTTGGAATCGGCATCAGTGGAGTTATATTGAACATTGCATAGTGTGTATTTAAGTTAAAATTCGCCCAAGTGGTTACTGGGGCCCAAATGTGGGATGTAAAGAATAGAACCACTGTTACCTGCCACGCATGTCGTAAGAGGCGACAAAGGAAGTTTGGCTGAAATCGGATGTACGTGTCCTAAACGTGTAGAAGTCTATGCGTTTAGGAACCTACCAAACTAATGTGCAACGTATACACGTTCTTCATCATTAATCCTCTCCGCTCCTCGTGGAGCATAGGGCCTCAACAGTTGTTCGCCACTCTTCTCGGTCTCTGGCTGTTCTTTTATGTTCTCCCAGGTCAATTGAGCACTTTTCAGCTCCTCAGTAAGACCTCGTCTCCAAGTCTGCTTAGGGCGTCCTCTTTTCGTTTTCCCTGCGGGTTCCACTCGAGCACCTGTCTAGTGACACTCGACTGTGTCTTCCGCAAGGTATGGCCTATCCATCGCCATCTTCTCCTCTTGGCCTGTGTCATCATAGGTTCCTGCCCTGTTCTTATCCACAGATCCGTGTTTGTAACTCTATCATACCATCTCAATCTGAGAATCCGCCGCAAACATCCGTTGACAAAGGTCTGGATCTTATTTGTATTTGCCCTAGTGACTCGCCAAGTTTCCGAGCCATACAGCAACACCGACTTCACATTTGAGCTGAAAATCCTGAGCTTTGTTTTCGTGGAGATGGCAGTGGACTTCCACACCATGTGCAGGATCGCAAAGGCCTGTCGGGCCTTCCTAATCCTAGCATTAATGTCCTCATCTGTACCTCCTGATCTGCTGATCTTACTTCCAAGGTAGACAAATTCATCCACATCTTCTATGTCCCTTCCCTCAATCCGTATTGGATCTTGCTGTATGTTGTTGCTACGCATTACTTTAGTCTTCTCTGACTGATTTTAAGGCCGACTCGTTGGGCCGTTTGTGCCAGAGCATCCACTTTTTCCTGCATGTCTTGTAGTCTATGCGAAAGCAAGGCGAGATCGTCCGCAAAATCCAGGTCTTCTAGCTTTGACATAAGTGTCCACTGTATGCCTTTTCCAGACCTGTCGTAGGCTGTGCGTGTGACCCAATCAAGTAGCACCAAGAAGAGGAGGGGAACAGCAGGCATCCCTGTCTAACACCAGTAGTGACCTGGAACTCCTCTGACAGTCTTCCATCATGAATAACCTGGCAGGCAAACCCCTCATACAGCTGCCTGATGATGTCGACAGTCTTCTCCGGCATCCCATAGTTTCTTAGGATCCCCCACATTGATTTCCTATCTATGCTGTCAAATGCCTTCTCAAAATCAACAAAGCACACGTAGAGCGGAGCCTGCCACTCCATTGTTTGTTCCACTATGATTCTTAAGGTGGCTATCTGGTCATTGCAAGATCTATCTTTCCGGAATCCCGCCTGTTCGTCCCTAAGCCTCTGGTCTATAGCGTCTTTCATCCTGTCCAGAATAACCCTAGTGAGGACTTTGCTGGGAATGGAGAGCAGCATGATCCCTCTCCACTTGTCACAATTTGACAAATTGCCATTCTTTGGCAGTTTCACGAGAAGGCCTTTCTTCCAATCTGCTGGTATCTCCTCCCTGTCCCACACCAAGTTGAACAATATGTGGAGTTGGTTTACCATCTCTTCTCCTCCCTCCCTCAGAGCTTCCGCTGGGATATTATCAACTCCTGCCGCCTTGCCCTTTATCAAGTTTTTCAAGGCATTGCGGATTTCCTGTTTTGTGATCTCCTCTACGTTTATGTCCAGCGGGTCTCCTTGCCCTAAATCTAGTGGGTTTAGTGGGGAGGTCTATTTAACACTTCCTGGAAATGCTCTTTCCAGCGCCCCAGTTGTTCATCACTTTTAGTCAAAAGTTTTCCAGTCTTATCTCTCACTGGCCTGCTCTGCTTATTTTTCCTCCCACTCAACAATCTGGTTGTCTCATAGAGAGCCTTGAGGTCACCTTTGCTAGCTGCTGTCTCTGCCTCTTCTGCTATCTCATTTATGAATGCTCTTTTGTCGTTTCTCAGCTGTCTTTTTTCCTCTCTAGCCATCTCGTTATATCTAGTTGCTGCCGCCTGTTTTTGCTGTCTTGTTCGTGACTGGTTTACTTCTTGTTTCAGCTTCTTCCTCTCCTCCACCCTCTGCCATGTTTCGTCCGTGATCCAGGGTTTCCTGATTGATGATGGTCTCCCAAGTATTTCTTCACAGGCTCCAACCGTCGCCTGCTTTAAGGTGTTCCACCTACTCTCAACTGTACCTTCCTCTTCTGTTGTCTGTAGTGCCTCGAAACGGTTCTTTAGAGTAATCTGGAAGACTTCCTTTGTGGCCTGCGATTGAAGTTTCTTGACATCAAACTTGATTCGTGTACTTTGTTGTTTCTTCTTTGCCGATAGTTTCATTTTTAATTTTACAGTTACCAGATGGTGATCAGATCCTATGTCTGCTCCTCTCTTCACTCTAACATCTTGTAGTGATGCTCTCCATCGTTGGCGAATTGCCACATGGTCGATCTGGTTTTCCGTCCGATGGTCTGGCGAGATCCATGTTGCCTTATGGCATCTTCGATGCGGAAAGAGTGTACCCCCAATGACAAGCTCATTGGAGGCACATAAGTCTGCAAATATCTCACCATTTTCGTTCATGCTTCCAAGACCATTTACTCCCATCTCTTTTTCCCTGCCAGTGTTTTCGTTGCCCACCTTGACATTTAAATCCCCCATAAGAATCATCATGTCGTGCTTTGGTACTTTGTCCACAGTTGCCTGTAGTTGTGCATAGAAATGGTCTTTTCCACCTCCTCTGCATCGTTCGTCGGTGCATAACACATAATTATGTAGGTCTTCTGGAACTTAGATACGAACCTTGCACTAATAATGCGGTCCGACACTGGTTCCCATTCCATCAGACTTTGCTTGCTTCCTTGGTCAGCATCAAGGCCACCCCGGCTTCCCGAGGATCATCTTCATTTTCTTTGCCCGAATGGAGCAGCGTTTCTCCCGTCTGAAGTCTTGTTTCCCAAAAAGCATTCCACCTTGTTTCACACATTCCCAGCAACGTAAGCTTGTACCGATGCATCTCCTTCACCACTTGTGCACATCTGCCTGTCTCTAGCAGTGTCCTTACATTCCACATCCCTACAAGGGTGGACTTCTTCTGTGTAATCAACCTGGGTGCTTCTATCTTTGTTGTCTGCGGCCGAAAAGGGTCGTCAGCACATCAGCTTCCTTGCGGGTTGGCTGCTGCGCGTCATCTGTCTCCTGCATGGAGCCCTAGTCCTTCAGACTCGAGTTAGTTTTGAACAATTTGTTTTGGTTTCTGTAACTACTGTTTTTTTAAATGGATGGGTAGTTAGCCCATCGCACAACCCCAACCTGGAGGACCAGGAGACCACATTTAGTCTGCCCTCTCTCCTTCGACCTTCCCGGCTTGGGTAACCCTGCCGGCATAGCTCTCCGGGTCCCTGAGGTACGCAAGCCCCCTCACCACTACAAGGTAATGGCCTCATGGAGGGGATACACGTTCTTGGCAAAGATCAAACATATCACAAAGAGTGATTAGAATTGGTCGTAAAGAACGAACGTGAAGAAGAAGAAGAAGTTAACAAAACTGACTATTGTAGCTAATACTTCATTGCTCATGGAGTAAGCTTATGACACAAACATTTAACAAACAAGATGTAGTCGAATTTATTGTTGTCGACATATTTATACCGCATGGTTGATTCATAGTTGATTCATAGTTGATTCATGGTTGATTCATGGTTGATTCATGGTTGATTCATGGTTGATTCATGGTTGATTCATGGTTGATTCATGGTTGATTCATGGTTGATTCATGGTTGATTCATGGTTGATTCATGGTTGATTCATGGTTGATTAAGCTGTGGTGATTCTTTTTAGTTGTCCACAACATTTAACGAATGTTTTGTCAATTTGTAGATCAATAAATGTACTTTCAACTTCAGCTGAAGTAGAATAAGTTAAAAACCGGTGACCGACTGTGTGCCTTTACCTAAATATATAACGTATCTGACAGCGTCATTTGCTCCAATTGATTGTCTCCTTCCATGAGGGCATGAAAGCCAGCATACAGTTCGATGGCAGCACATCTGATAGTTTCGAGGTTAAGAGTGGAGTCAAGCAGGGCTGTGTTTTTGCCCCCACTCTCTTTGGCATCTTCTTCGCAGTCCTTTTGAACCACGGCTTAGAGGACGCTGATGGTGATGTTTTCATCCGCACTAGATCTGAAGGTTCACTCTTTAACTTGGCTCGCTAAAGAGCAAAGACAAAAACGACGGAAATTCTTCTCAAATACCTCCTTTTTGCTGACGATGCTGCATTAGTCGCCCACAGTGAGACTACACTGCAATGTCTAATTAATAATTTGTCAAAGGCATGCGACATATTTTCTCTGACTATAAGTGTCATCAAAACAGATGGTTTATGTAAGGGAGGTAACAAAACAAATATCACTTTAAATAGCAATCATCTAACACCAGTTCAACAATTCTGCTATCCTGGGCCCATGGTCACTGCCAGCCTTTCTCTTGATGAAGAAATCAACGCTCGTATAGGAGTGCGGCTACTACATTCGGCAAACTATCAAAGCGAACGTGGGACAACACAAAACTGAAATTGCAGACGAAGATTCAAATATATCGAGCCTGTGTAATTAGTTTTTTATATGGATCAGAAACATGGACAGCCTACTCTAGGCATGAGAGGAGACTTAACATCTTTCACCTTCGATGTCTCCGCAAGATTATGAACATCACGTGGCACGACAAGATAACCAACTCGGTAGTACAGCAACGTGCAAACCTGCCTTCCATCATGGGCATACTCAGCAGTAGACGACTAAGATAGTTGGGGCATGTGAGAAGAATGGAAACTTGTCGCATACCAAAACAAATGTTGTTCTGTGAACTTTCGAGGGGAAGAGGCACCAGGGCAGACCCTGCTCAGATATAAAGATGTCTGCAAAGCCTCAATGAAAAACTTTATATAGGTCCCAGCATATTGGAAGAAATTAGCTGATGACAGAAGGGTGTGGAAAGCCATATTGCGAAAGGGCGCAGAGCACCACTTATACGTTCAGTAATTTGCAATTGTTTTCTGAACGGAGAGGTCTATTTTTACCTCATGTAAAAATACCACATTGGTATTTGTGACTTAGGGGATAGTGACTCGATCTATTAACCCCGAGGTTCTGAGTTCGAATCACGCTGTGGACAGTTTGGTTGCAAATTGTATCGCGTTGAATTGAACAAAAAGGGCGATGAAACCTCCGTTCAGAAAGCAATGGCAAACAACTGCACGTAATAATGCTTAGAAAAATCACAAACAACGTTTAAAAGTTGGGGTTGATTCGCAAAGGCATGTAAAGGATAAGAAATTCACTTTAAAAAAACCCACGGAAAAGAATTTTCTTCCAAACTTGCCAACCGTGGGGTTTGAACCAGGAACGCTTGGGTTTGTGATCTAGCTCACTACCGCTTAAGCTACATACTGCTGTTTATGTAGTTGATGTATAATCTCTCACTAGTCACATTCATTTCTAGTAGTTATTCTGTTATCTGGCAGATCTTATAAGAAATATCATGACAGCTAGTCTGTCATGATTCCGCATCTAATTAATTACAAACTTGCCCGTGAACAAAGTACTCGAGCATTTATGCAAGTATATTTCTATAATTATTTAACAAATCGTGTACACTTATGTAATGGGTATGTCATGAGCAATAACACACGCACACATAAACATGCACGCGCGCACATACGCCCAATTATCTTAAGCAGATCTCTATGGAGTTAAGGTATGGTGTGTGGCTTTCACTGCAACAGAACAAGGTTTGTTTCTCACTTCAAGATATATAACCATATCGCCAGTGATCACTTTTTCAATATAGGTGAGATCTATTTCCTACTTTTATCGGAGCCTGACGATACAACGTAATAACCGTGTTAGCGTTGAGCCTGTAATTGAGGCATTCATAGTGTACTATCTAGTTACGGGAAAACTGCTGCCAAGGCAAACTACAATTTATACAAATTACATCGTTCTGTAAATAAATGCAACGAGGTCCCTCATCGCTGCCATGGTGTTCTGGTGTTGTTGTTGAGATCTTCCTTGATAAGTAACAGATCAGATGACACATAGTTAATCACCGAAGTGCAATGTTTATTGCCTATCAATGAATCAGTCAAACAATATCAATACAATGATGTAGTTTCAGTTTTTATGATGTTGCGAAGTGTATGAGGGGAGGGAGAGGGGGTGTTCGATCAACCCTTTTCATGTAAAGTTTTAAAAACAAATAATTGTTGTCTACATTGATATATTGATATACTGCCTCAACTAACGCTGTGCACTGTAGAGTTGCTACGCAATTTTCATTATAGTGTAAGACTGCAGTAAAACTATGTAGCAATGGCGAAACGCGTCAAAACAAAGTACTGTAGTTTGACAAAATACTAAAACAATAACATTACACAGCAATGTTTCGATCAAAAGGCCTTTATAAATCTTGAGTACAATTTTAAAAAAAAACACATTTGAAAATATTTGTGTTACTGTTACAGTATAATGTCCAGCACCGACTATTGTGCTGTAGTTGAGTGTACAATTCTAATTTACTAGAATAGTAAAAATATTATACACAACGCACATAGTCGAAATTCACAGTGGTAATCTTGATAATTCTGCTTTTAGGGTTGCCTTTTCTTTACAAATTCTTGTCTGATCATACATGATGTATTTTTAATTGAACATTGACGTGTGATGTAGATGTAGGCACATTATTCTGTGTTAAGCTCGTTAAATGTAATGATGTCGACATTTTCAATAGACATTTAAAATCTTATTTTATGTCTTCAAACTGGTCTCCGGCTAACGTAATAGCCTATAGGGATGTAGCTTTGAAAAGTTGTATTTCTATATGCATATGATGTACTATGCTGATATTTATATTAAATAAAAATAGAGACACACATTCTATTTTTATTTCTCAAGACAGACAAGTAATACATTAAAACAGTTTTACACAGCGGCTATACAAGAAAAAATCAACGTTTCGTTTAGAATATCTTTATCCAGAACACGACTCAAGAAAAATTATTCATCTCTTCTATCTTTGTGTGTGCTGATGTTGATAAAGTATTTTTAGTAGAAACGTAGATGTTTTCTATTTCTGGCATTTCAATTTCTGCATTTTTCTTATTTAGTATTCATTTATGAATGGTTTTACAGCAGTCAATCCTTTATTTAATTATTTCTTTTGAAAGCGCCACATTCAAGCATCATTGTATTCCCACTTATTTGTTATCAGTCCCAATAATAATTCATGTTCTGTGCTACAAGAGCCATTACGTCTTTCTCCACTGTTTGCCACAAACATTTTTGTGAGTTATTTACTAAGCCATTTCCTCGTAGTTTCTTTCTATTTCCAATACTTTATTCTCTTCGATTTTCTGTCACATTATTATTACAGAAATGTGGACAATCATTTAATTTTCTCAATAAACTGGTTCGTACTTTTACAGCCTCTGCTTTAAATCTTTATCAAACATTTCACTTTTTCACACTTCTTAACATCAGTCGTTTATATTCATCATTATTTGTCGTACAGGTGTTTAACTTTGAATACCTTGTTTCCCAACTTGCAGACATTGTCTAGAATCTATCAGGCATAACTTTGTTCTCTTGTTCAAACTCGGAGTCGTCTTTTGTGGCACGATTACTGTCAAGACAGCTTTAGACAGCTCTCAAAATTTTCTTAAATATCTAATCAATTCCTGGCATTGCATGGAAGACATTTGAAACAATTCATAGAAAAGTGTTTGGAATCAATTTGACTAGACACAATGGCGAATGTAAAAGGAAAGTGGTAATAATTCAGTGTTAATCGCCAGAAACCAATGTCAATACATGTACAACAAACACATCAAAAGATAGAATTGCTTGTCGGCGGACGTTTCGATAGAATTAATACCGTCCTTACGTTGTTGATGTATCTAAGTTCAGGAATTCTCAGTTTGTGTATGTTGTGACATGTCTTAGTTTAGTGGGAAACACATATGTCATTAATATCAACCATACAGAGAGGAGGCACGAGAAGCTTCAAAGGACGTATCACATAGCAAGTGTTATCACCTTGAAAATAATGTGTTCCTTTTAAATACAAATTAAGGGTATCATTGGGGTGACATTATCAAATGTGTCCGACACACATTTAATTAAGAATTGAGTAATGTTTATCAAAATATCATTTTTTTTCTTTTGTGCAACATTTTAAAGGTGTAGCTTCAAATGAAAAAAAATACATTAACAATTTGTAATAATATTATTACCGTAAACACTCGCATGCCCGGGACAGTATATCCACGTAAGCCTCTGGAAGTTAGAAACTTCTATAGACGCCATCCACTCATACAAGAACCCGCCCTTCTGGATCTTGTGAAGCATCGACTAAGAGTCAGATACAACAACGGCCCCAGTAAATGAAGTCCCAGAGAGCCAATGGATGGCAGGAGTAACGGCCTCAACCTCCATCCTCATACTAGAAGTAGTTGTCCTGTATGCCCCAATTCGATCTGCAACAACCCTACCATGCGCATTAGCCAAGAAACCCCAGCCGGCCTTCTCACCACAATGAACCGACCCATCGGTAAATACAACAACATCATCATCCCTTGCTTTATCTTCTATCAGCTGCTTAACTGCGAGATTAGCCTTCATGTTGCCCCAATCTCTACATTCTCTTCCAAGATTATTAGTCGATTATTTTTGTGACGTCTCCCTTGTCTTTAGTCTCACAGACTTCGTTGTGTTTTCTAAATATGATGTTCAGGATTGTCCCTGGAATATATGGTAACATTCATATTTTGGATAGGTGTATTGTAATGGAGATTTCATTATTTGATGAATATTGTTAACGATTTTATTAGCACATATTATTACTACAACACACAAACAATGCAACATAGCTTCATTTTCACAAGCCACAAGATCGCAACTAGCTAAAACAGTTATCACTAAGAAAAAGAAAAAAACCTTATTGCGTAATTCAACAAACACTTTGATATAAAATATTTATTTTACCTTTTTTTAACAATTCATTAATTTTTTATAAGGACCTCCATTATTTTCATAATGAAAACTTATCAGCATGTGTATGTTAATCATCTAGTTCACTTCTCCTCTTTCTCTTTGCGGTTCATGTCTCATATGATGTCCCAGTAGCTTTTCACTGAGTACTCTGTATTCTAAACATGTTCAACTGTTCCTATAATTCCTTAACATATCTTCCAGCATGTAAATTCATTTATTCTATGAATAACAACAGAGATTTAGCCTCAGTATTAACATGAGAAAATGCAAAGATTACATTTGCTTTCACGTTAGTCCGTCTGTGTAATTATTTATTTATGCTTGTGACATCATTTCCAGATAAAACTGTTCCAATTTATCATTGATATTTTGTGTACACTCTTCTTCTTCTTCTTTGCATTCGTTCTTTATGACCAATTTTAATCACTCTTTATGATATGTTTGATCTTTGCCAAGAACGTGTATACTTTACACATTGGTTTGGTAGACCCCTAAGCGCATAGACTTATAGACGTTTAAGACAGATGCTTCCGATTTCAGCTAAACCTCCTTTGTTGCCTCTTACGACATGCATGGATGATAACAGTGGTTCTATTCTTTACACCAAATTTGGGCCCCGGCAACCAATCGGACGGTACACTATTCAAGAATTCAACAAGCTGTACAGTTTTATTTTTGTTAATTATTGCTTTGTCAAGTATTATAATCCGTTCGTGAAGTGATAGTGAAGAGAAAATCATTTCTACCTGAAATTTAGTCTGACACTTATTTACATGTTTTTTTATTTATGTTCTTTTTTATGATCAATGGTTGATGTATATTTTATGTTCATTACAGTTTATAATTTAAAGTGAAGAAATCATACACAGTGAGAAAACCAAATGCGAACATTGTAGAAAGCCAACTATATTTAAACAATAGTCATAAACAAGTGCAGATAGGCAACATAAATGCATTGAAAACAAAGAATAATTAATGATTGCAAGAAAACCACGTGACAAAAGAAGTACACAGTAATGAAACAGGTTGACTATGTGAATATGTACAGATTCTCAACAAAATTAGTATCACACGTGGTTCTAAGTGGGACTGGACGTCTGATGGATAGAATGTATTGTGTGTTTAAACAGCGACCCACGGAAACTATCAGCATGCATACCTTTCACATCTGATGAGAAGACTGAGCACCTATGGGTCTGCTCGGAATTCTATAACACCGGTCACTAAAAAAAATGTGAGGTTAGATACAATTTAAACACAAATAATATAAACATTTCATATTTATGTTTATTGTTCTCATGTAACCACGAGTGGCCATCATTGTCTGATGATATTTACTTCGTGGCAGAAATAAACCAACCTTTGATGTTTTTAAATGTAGCAGTATTTACTTCGTGGCAGAAAGAAACCAACCTTTGATGTTTTCAAATGTAGCAATGTTTACTATTCTTCTTCATTTGAATGTCATCAATAAATCATCTTAAGGATGGACATCCCGCTTTTCATTGGATCATAGAGTGTCAATACTGGAGAGTAGATAAACTGACTGATTCATCGACTTGAATAACATAATCTATTTGAAACAAGATTATCTTCTTTTTATGCAACTGTTTGGTAACCCCATGAACCGAAACATAATTAAGTGCAAGTATGTATGCAAGTTTGAAACATAATCATGACACCAATTTTCTACACATTCTTCATGAACGTTCTCATAATTATACCACAATCAAAATACAATCTAGTTTGAATTATTATACATATTGCGTATCACATACACATTCTGGGTATAATATACGACTACAATGACAACTTATATTTGTATCATATCAGACGTCAGGAAGGTTTATAGAAAGCAATCATGAAAAGGAATATAGCAAGAAAGAGAAAGAGCAATGAAAAAAATACAAGGATAAGTTGGGTGCAAGATGAGACGACCATATTACAAAGTGATAAGTTGGGTGCAATATGTGACGACCATATTACAAAGTGATAAGCTGGGTACAAGATGTGACGACCATATTACAAAGTGATAAGTTGGGTGCAATATGTGACGACCATACTACAAAGTGATAAGCTGGGTGCAAGATGTGATGACCATATTGCAAAGTGATAAGTTGGGTGCAAGATGTGACGACCATATTACAAAGTGATAAGGTGGGTGCAAGATGTGACGACCATATTACAAAGTGATAAACTGGGTGCAAGATGTGACGACCATATTACAAAATGATAAGTTGGATGCAAGATGTGACGACCATATTACAAAGTGATAAGTTGGATGCAAGATGTGACGACCATATTACAAAGTGATAAACTGGGTGCAAGATGTGACGACCATATTACAAAGTGATAAGTTGGGGGCAAGATGTGACGACCATATTACAAAGTGATAAGTTGGATGCAAGATGTGACGACCATATTACAAAGTGATAAGTTGGATGCAAGATGTGACGACCATATTACAAAGTGATAAACTGGGTGCAAGATGTGACGACCATATTACAAAGTGATAATTTGGGATGCAAGATGTGACGACCATATTACAAAGTGATAAGTTGGATGCAAGATGTGACGACCATATTACAAAGTGATAAGTTGGATGCAAGATGTGACGACCATATTACAAAGTGATAAACTGGGTGCAAGATGTGACGACCATATTACAAAGTGATAAGTTGATGCAAGATGTACGACCATATTACAAATTGATAAGTTGGATGCAAGATGTGACGACCATATTACAAAGTGATAAGTTGGGTGCAAGATGTGACGACCATATTACAAAGTGATAAGTTGGATGCAAGATGTGACGACCATATTACAAAGTGTTGTATAAGACGCGGAAAGACTTACATAGGATAGAACGGGTTCCAATAGAGTTGTCATGTGATCAAATATCTGTTATTAACGTTATTCTGAATGCAAATATTTATTCATTGAGTGTATGTCGACTTCTTCCTCTTCGAGCGCTCCATATCAACCACATATTAAATAACTCTTTGTGATCTGTATGTCATTCGAGTCTAAGAGCGATTGTACCTTGTGTCATTTACGCGCCTACAAGTAGGCCAGCACATCCGATATCTCCGACACTTATTGCTTTAATAGAGTAGCTTCCCTAGGCTCCTACCTCAATCGTCTCTTACGCCAGTTGCCTTATATGTCGCAATGGTACTATTCTTTGCTTCCTTGTTAGCCCATGCAACGCACTGGCGGATCTGTCGACAAAACTAATACTAAACTGGAGTTGGATGTAGTTTGTTGGTTACAGTCACAGTCTAGCTAATCACAAGTTCATAGGTAATACATCTCTTCGGTTTAGACACATGTTAGTCGATCCAGCTGTGATTAAGTGAATGTAATGTAAGGATAGTTGATCCAGCTGTAAGTAAGTGAATGTGATGAAAGAATAGTTGATCCAGCTGTGATTAAGTGAATGTGATGTAAGGATAGTTGATCCAGCTGTAAGTAAGTGAATGTAATGTAAGGATAGTTGATCCAGCTGTAAGTAAGTGAATGTAATGTAAGGATAGTTGATCCAGATGTAAGTAAGCGAATGGGATGCAATAATAGTTGAACTTAAGTAAGAAAATAAATGTATTGTAAGAAAGACACATTTTACAATTTTAGCTAAGTTGTAGTTGTGTCGGCGATAAATCATCATCATCGAACTAATTAGTTCATAATAAACTGCTTCAATCTCTAAATGTTAATACATAATAAACTGCTTCAATCTCTAAATGTTAATACATAATAAACTGCTTCAATCTCTAAATGTTAATACATAATAAACTGCTTCAATCTCTAAATGTTAATACATCAATCAAATGCTTCTAATCTCTAAATGTTAATACATAATAAACTGCTTCAATCTCTAAATGTTAATACATAATAAACTGCTTCAATCTCTAAATGTTAATACATAATAAACTGCTTCAATCTCTAAATGTTAATACATAATAAACTGCTTCAATCTCTAAATGTTAATACATAATAAACTGCTTCAATCTCTAAATGTTAATACATAATAAACTGCTTCAATCTCTAAATGTTAATACATAATAAACTGCTTCAATCTCTAAATGTTAATACATAATAAACTGATCTTCAATCTCTCAAATGTTAATACATAATAAACTGCTTCAATCTCTAAATGTTAATACATAATAAACTGCTTCAATCTCTAAATGTTAATACATAATAAACTGCTTCAATCTCTAAATGTTAATACATAATAAACTGCTTCAATCTCTAAATGTTAATACATAATAAACTGCTTCAATCTCTAAATGTTAATACATAATAAACTGCTTCAATCTCTAAATGTTAATACATAATAAACTGCTTCAATCTCTAAATGTTAATACATAATAAACTGCTTCAATCTCTAAATGTTAATACATAATAAACTGCTTCAATCTCTAAATGTTAATACATAATAAACTGCTTCAATCTCTAAATGTTAATACATAATAAATGGTCATTTCTCTTCTTTGCGTTCGTTCTTTACGACCAATTTTAATCACTCTTTGTGATATGTTTGATCTTTGCCAAGAACGTGTATACGTTGCACATTGGTTTGGTAGGCCCTAAACGCATAGACGTCTACACGTTTAGGACATGTGCATCCGATTTCAGCCAAACTTCCTTAGTCGTCTCTTACAACATGCTTGGCAGGTAACAGTAGTTCTATTCTTGACACCCCAAATTTGGGTGCCGGTAACCAGTCGGGCGTATGGTCATGTTGAAAACATGACACTCTGAAATCGTTATATCGTCCGTGTATTGTCAGGGTCATCAAAGGGAAGCATTAAATAGTAACACTGTAACTTACAATGCATGTCGTAAGAGGCTACTGATGTTGGGCTTAGGGATGCTACCCTAGTAAATAAAAAGAAGCGCAGAAGTCGTATGTGCTGGCCTAATTGTAGGCGCACAACTGACACAACGTACACTCGCTCAAAGGCTCAGATCACATACAAATCACACAGAGTGGTCGATATGGAGCGTTTGAAGAAGAAGAAGAAATCGTGATATAAAATGTGATCATTGTTTCTGTAATCGATTCTCCGTACCAAACTGTAATCTATTGGTTCCAATGTTTATAAGCCATTCATCGATTTCAAGATTTGCAAGTTAAGAAGTAATCGATTCTCCGTTCTCCTAGTGTTATTACCATCTCTGGTCATGTCACACATCGCATTCGAATATAACATGTTTCTCTTGGCTTAGGCTGGTAAGTCGCTGCCCAAGGAAGAAATTCTTTACAAAATTGAAATTCCTACACATATTTACCATTCTAAAAAAATGGACATGAAATACGTTCATGTGCTCAGCTGTTGAGTTCTTCCTGTGTAAGAAAGGAATAAGAACACTCGTGATTAATAGCCAAAGTGCAATGATGACGGCACTATGAATAAATCTCTCAAAACACATATTATGGACATTCTTTCATAATTTTACTTTCCTTCTACATTTCTTAGTCTGGAAATATTTCTAACTGAACTTTTGACGGTTTCATATTGTCCGTACTGTATTGAAGGGATGGATGCATGTGCTACTCTCGTTGAAAATATTCTTAGTCTGGTTTCTGTAATTTTCGAAATATTGATCTGGCAAATATAACTACCGCATGTGTGTTGTCGGAACTCAAAACAAAAGCATCGAATAGTAGTAACAGTGTAAAACTACAAGGCATGTCGTAAAAGACGATTAAGGTACGGTTAAGCAACCCAATCCGGTATAAAACCTGAGCTACAAAATCTAACCAACCATGAACAATTTAAACACAAGAAAAATTATAACGGTGTCAACAATAAGGAAAGGAGTTTCTCCTAGAAGAAGCATGAGTCGATGACGAGAAAGCCGCACGGAATCTGCAACGACGATTATCTTTCTCTGATCTAGAGAAAGCTCCAGCATAAATAGATTTGAAGATAGTTTAACGATATACGGACAAACTAGAAATATCTGCAACAGATAGCTAAAAATATGAAGATTTGGCATGAGATGATGGCATATGCATCACAGCTTTAGAAAGGCACACGAAAGAGAAATATAACTTTAAAAATACAAAGCTCTGTGTTTTATTGTTCGGTTTTTCATCTGTTGGAATTCACAAAATTCAGGACAACAATTAAAAAACCATAACGTATCTGAGCCTCCATCGATAATATATTTATTTCTGATTAAAAGACATTTAAAAGATAATTAAATCTCCATTTCAGTTTTCCAAAAAATAAATCTATGCACAAATAACTGAATTATATGTTAGTTATTTCCCTGACAGTTAATGCAAAATAATCTACACAAGCAATTGAAATACAGCTCATAGCTAGTCGCATCGTGAAGAATCTTTGAATACGTGGCAGCGACTGGAAGATGAGATTGAACTTGGACTGTATTTACACATGTCAATAACAGGAGAATAATATGTCCGATTTATCCAAGCGTACTTCCATGATGGAATAAATTGATATTTCAAGAAAAGGAAAAGAATTATAAACGAAATGAGGCAGGGAAGGAATGATCATCTCAAACCCGACTTGACGGAGTTTTCTTTGTCAACAGAAAAATGTGATTGATCACTTCTAGACTTGGTACACAAGCTAATGATGACTTTTAATCACATTCAGTACATCATTTTGCATCACACGCGGTCATCAGTGATCTTGCAACTGAATATGTTCTAAACTTTTGAGATTGTGTTTAACGGTCAAATAGCAATATCAAAATTGAAAGTTTTTTATTTTGTCTATTCGAATATCGCAATGATCCGATTACCTGATCGACTAGTAAAAAATATTTACAACGCTATATATGGATACAGTTAAAATGTTAATCGTAGGGATAATTCGTTACAGTTTCAGTTTGGAATATCTTCATCGCACTCCGGACATGTCCATAGGTGTTCCGATATCCTTCGCAATATCTAAAACAGCGTCCAGCGACTGACCGTACCAGTTCTATTTTGATTGATGAGCCGACTCGTATACCTGTTGTACTGTTCTTTTCTTGCCACACCAACCTTCAAACCCAGTTCTCGCAATCTAGTAGTTGACGTTGGTTATTGGTTATTGGTTACTAAACTGACGTCATTGAAACTCCGGGCAGACCCATAAGTGCTCAGTCTTCCTCAACAGATATTGAAGAGTATGCATACTGATGGTTCCTGTGGCTCGCTGATTAAACACACCTCTCACTCTACCTCTCAGGCATCCAGTTCGACTTGAACAACGGGTAACACCAAACTGCTTAAATGGCTTGACCGATTCAACATCGATTTTAGTGTCCTCATCCAACAGAGAGTCTCAAAGAGACCGAAGAATATTCCCTTATCCATCTTCAACTCCCCAACAATCGATGCTGTTGATACAAGCCTGTCCGCTCTCTCATCTCATTACCGTAAACACCAGCATGCCCAGGACAGTATACCCACGTTAGCCGCTGGAGGTTAGAAACTTCTTTAGACGACATCCATTCATACCGAAACCTGCCCTTCTGGATCTTGTGAAGCATCGACTGAGAGTCAGATACAACAACTGCCCCAGTAAATGAAGTCCCAGAAGTCCAATGGAGGGCAGCAGTAACGGCCTCAACCTCCATCCTCATACTAGAAGTAGTTGTCCTGTATGCCCCAATTCGCTCTGCAACAACCCTACAATTCGCATTAGCCAAGAAACCCCAGTCGGATTTCTCACCACGTTGAACCGACCCATCGGTATATACAACAACATCATCATCCCTTGCATTATCTTCTATCATCTGCTTAACTGCGAGATCAGCCTTCATGTTGCCCCAATTCCTACATTATCTTCCAAGAGTAATGATAACGTTGAGATAGTTCATCATGCTACCATCTGTTGGGATCCATTCTTCCCTTTTGGTAGGGTCGCAACCGTAGTCACCTGGCCAATTGTTCTCTCAGCCTGGGCCATCCACGACATGCCACGCTTGATTCTCGTGTCCTTAATATCATTAGTGTTCTTGTTTAGTAGGTGTCTCTTATCCGAAGTAACCCGCATATATGCCTTGGTTTGGGCGATATCATGACGGGAGCGTAGTGACAGAAGGCCAAGCATATATCTCATCTTCACAATGGGGTATCTCTTGTGCAGCCCAGAACTATACGCATACCTTCATTCTGAACCCGCTCGAGTCGTTCACATTGTGATCTTGATATCGTAAGAATTCCGAGTTCGTAATCTACCACTGACATTACCAGTCGATCGAACAAAATGGCAAGTAGTCTCTGCTCAAGTGTGCGGCCACCATAACTTTGAGAGCCGCAAGACCACGCTTGCACCGTTGTATCGTCTGTTCAATATGGTGTTTGAAAGATAGACTACGATCAAAGGTTATTCCAAGATAGCGCAGCCTGTCTCTGCGCTCGATGGTATGTTCATCAAAGATTACACAAGGTAGGTCAGCCTTGACAATGTGATTATTCAACGAGCGCCACAGCTTTTTCAGGATTGATCTGAGAGCTAGACTCTCTACACCAACCGAGATGGTACGCAATGTTTTCTGAATGTCGTCAACCATCTCTCGTCTATCTGACCCAGTCCTATATATTAAGATATCATCTGCAAATGTCAATGTCCGACCCAAACCGGTTGGCTGAATTTTAGCTACATCTGCTGTGTAAATATTAAACAACACGGGTGATAGAGAAGAACCCAGGAGTAATCCCGGGCATATTCGTGCAGTTTACGTTGATTTGTTTAGATGAAGGTCCTCTCTTCGGCCACGCTCTATGAGGGCGTTCACGATGTCAGTTCTGTCCATTGGCTGGCACTCTGATATAGCGGCAGAGCCAGCCAGCCTGTCAGCTCTCTCATTGCTAACGAAACCCATGTGCCCCGGAACAAAGACAAGTGTAATTCTGCAAATTGTTGACGTCTGCAGTGATTCAGTCCATTGCCTGCGCACAGAACCGAGCTCCACCTTTCGGATCATACTCAATGAGTCACTCAGAATGCACGCATGAGTGTAGTTTTGTGACTCTAGCCAGAGTAGTGCATTGGTCATCGCCAGTACCTCCATTGTCATGCTGCTTGTTGTCATACTGAATGCGCCACTGGCTTCCTTGATCATTCTGCCACATGAGCTTGCAGAGAAGGCCCATGCAGACTTTTCGTGACGAACTACCGATCCATCCGTGTAAATAAAACGTCTGCATTGCAGTTTTCATCGATGATGGCTTTAACGTCTGCATTCAACGCCGCGGGATTTCCCTCTCTGCAACCTTTGTCAAATTTAATGATGGTTGAAAAAGTGTTCCAGAACTGAGAACAAGCATTCGTTACAGAACTGAGAACAAGCAATACGATCCGGTTCTCGAAGCTCGCTTCACTGGTTAAGCACACTTCTCATTCTGTCCCATATGTGTTTAACCTACACGAAGGCTGCATGACTCTCCCTCTCTCTCGATCGTTTTTTGTGGCCATGGTAAACATTCTTATTGTCATATATAAACAGCCTTTCTCAAGAACGTGATTTACGTCCCATCGTTCAGTACCATTTGGAGCCCTAGAGCATATCCTTCGCTGAAGTATCCGATTTCAACCAGCGTTTACTGGGTTTGCACTCCGTTAGCCTTTGCTGTTCCCAGCCAACCTACAAGGCAGCAGGTTGCTTTTTCTTTCAGGTTAGCGACCCTTAGACGACCTGCCCTCCCGGAATGATGAGCGTCATCTGCCCAGGTAACCAGTATTTTTGTGGACTACTTGGTTTTACTGCCGTCCAGTATTGTGTACGGTTTGCTCAGCTAGCCTTTGATTGTCCCCAATCAAACTACAAAGCAGCAGTAGTTCCCTGCGAGCGGAAACGCGCAGTGCCGGATTAAGCCAGCGCGTGGCATGTAGCAAATTTTACCAAGGAGCCCTAGGCTGTGTATGATAATAAAATAAAACATAACTTTTACAAACAAACTTGTCTCTATTTAATGTGAGTAAATTTAGAGATAGCACTAGACAAATTAATTTCTCTAAGTAAATTGCATTCAATGTTCAGTGAATGGTGAGGTTAGTTAGACGAACTTGTCCCATCATGTTCCTTAACTGACGTTTTACACTCTTTAATGTCAAAAAAGAATGTTCTCCGTTGCAGTTAGTAATCATTAAAGACAAGTAAATTGGTAAGACTATTTCTGCTTCTCTTCCACCATTTACTTCATTTTAGAAGTGTTGCGGGAGATGGGGGCGGGGGGTGAGGGGGGCGCGGTGATCTTGTGTGTGCATAATTTAAGATACTTTATAAGCTGATATTCATTTTCGTAAGGTTGCTCTTGACGCCATTGTCAATCTTTTGCGTGGTCGTCCTCTTGCTTTGTACTCATTACACTTTTTCTGTGTGGCTCTATGGTGGTAGACGATATCAGGGCATTCTTGGCAGGTGTCCAAACCATTTAATCTGTTGAAGATTTCCTCGCTTCTTTCATACTGATTACTAGGCACTCCTCCGTCTTATGATTTTCCACTCATTGCATGCTCTTATTGCCATGTTTGACACTGGTAACTATAGTGTTGGCCATCATTAGCTGCTGTTATTGGCCATGTTTGACACTGGTAACATAGTGTTGGCCATCATTAGCTGCTGTTATTGGCCATGTTTGACACTGGTAACATAGTGTTGGCCATATCGCTTTTATTGGCCTAGTTTGATGGTAACATACAGTGGTGTTAACTGTCCATGTGACTTGGTTAGCTTTTGTGCAACGATTGCTGATTTCGCTATCGATACTTAACATAGTGTTGGCCCATCTTCTTTGAAAATTTGCTTCTAAGTATTTGACCTCAATTGTGTGTTTTATTTCTACGTTCTGGAGTTTTATTGTAAGGTATTTTGGTTGTCTACTTATTGCCATTGTCTCTGTCTTTATTATATTTATTCTCATGTTGTACTCCTTCCCCTTGATGTTATATGACCTTTTTCGTCTTTACAGACGGTCAATTAGCAAGTGTTTCCCTGTGCCAACTTCTAAGTTTTCGCTTGTGTCCCTTGTCTTTCAGCTCATCCCAAAGTCTCTCTTCAAAAGATTCTGCGCTTTTGCGCAATATTGTTTTCCATATATCACGATCATCAGCCAGTTGTTCCCATTTGCTGGCACCGATAGAAAAGTTATTCATTGAAGCCTTGTAGGCATCTTTATATCTGAGCAGTTGCCTGCCTTGGTGCCTCTTCCCCTCCGAAAGTTCACAGAACAACATTTCTTTTAGAATGCGGCCATTGACCATTCTTCGCACATGCCCTAGCCATCTAATTCTTCTACTGCTGAGCATGCTCATGATGGAAGGCAAGTTTGAGCTTTACAGTACTTCAGAGTTGGTTATCTTGTCATATAACCTGATGTTCATAATCTTGTCATTTTTCTTTACAAAATCAAGTAAACTTTGGACGAGTTGTTCAGCAGTATGACTTTCTATATCCAAGAACTTCACAAACCTTTCCACTGGTCCAGATGGTAACACATAGCGCAATATTAGAGTGAATTGGTCCACATGCGAAATGTCTGGAGTAGAGTCCACTGATACTGAATAGTACTTGCATTTCATAATTTCGCAAATAATATGATCCAGTAAGCTTGATGCAATTAGATGGATAAATATCCTCGCATGTTGTATTTGATAAGTATGACATTATTGCATAGGACTACATACGGATGTGTGCAATGTACGAGTGTGTGGATCGGGTAAAATAAACTGAGATGAACTGAACTGTTATCATGGAAAATAATTAATATATTTGTATAAAGATCATTTACATAGATCACATCATCCAGCTAAACGTTTCAACTACAGAGCACTTGCACAGTAACTCCAGCGACGATTTCCAATTTAACTCAGTACAGAAAGTAAAGTAGTTAATAGGTATCTGGGTGAGAGAAGAATCTACTGCACCTGGAAATAAACATCGTCCACTGATATACAAACTGGGCTCACTGAGCTTTGACGAATATATTTATTCCCCCTCCACTTTCCATTGAATTGACCATCAAATATCAGACACACTCCACTGTTTGTAATTTAGTCAATATTGTCAATTATCAGTGATCAGGAAGAAATAAATCTATCAGTTAATCAAGATTTTAATAGTTTATACAATTCTTATTTGAATAATTAGCAAACTTGCAACAGGCAGCCAGTTGTTTGTGTATATCAAGATTGATTGATTGATAGGTCCAGCATCATTGCGCTTCGGTGAGTAACTATATGTGCTTCAATCTCTTTCTTACACAGACAGATCTTGTTCTTCTTCGATGGGTATTTTCGGCCATTTTGATCATTCTTGTTGTGATATAAAAACAGCCTATGCCAAAAACGGTTTTTGAAGTAACATCATTTAGTGCCATTTGGATCTCTATTGCTTATCTTTCAGCGATGTGTCCGGTTTCAGCTAGCATTCTATTTACTAGGATAGCTTCCACTAGATTGTGCAAGTCATAACGATCCGTTGTGCAGTATATGTTGGCTTGGATCTACGCCGAAGAGAAGGAGAGTGCTGCGCCCTTTCTGATTGTGAGGTCGTTCTGGATTAGGAACATTTCTCAGTCTATTTGAGGCACATAAGATTGTCATAGAACGGCGTCTTACTCGTATAACACACCGTGAAAAGTGTCGGCCTTCGCCAATGTTTGGATTAGAACAGTGTGTCAAATCTTTACATTGTCGGCCTTACTTTTTTGACCACTTTTAGTTTATTCTGGAGTAGGAACATTCTCAGCATTTTCGAGGCACGTGTCGGCACTTGGCAATTTGCAGTTACTACTCTGCATTTGCCCTGGCCCTGGAAACACTGGACTGAGGCTGCGCACAAATAATGTAGAGGGTCGGATCGATAGGCGCTATCAGCGCAACTTAGATTTTGCGCTCACCAAACATCACCCGCCCTGACTTTTACGGGGATGTTAGTTGTGAGAACAACAGCAGCGTCCGTGCCCGGTTGTTTCAGGGACGGCAGTTTCGTTAGGCGCTAAAACGCAACTTTACCCAATCTGCGCTTGGCCTCTTTTACGGAGTTGGATGCAATCTTCCCTTGTGTCGACACTTCACATTACATCTTTTCCGACGATCCTTACCGATAAGCTGGCAAATGCGTTGCCATCATTACTTCGAGGGGACGTGAAAAGTTTCCTCCGGACAACTCGTATCTTGTCATTTTTATACGATTTTTGTTTTAGCAACTCAAATCATGCCCCCACCTCAGGGCTCTGAATTTCGCCCTATGTGGGCCAACGTCTCTTCTCTGGATGCACCCATCATCCCTTTGTGCGGTCATTTACTCCGGGAGAGTTTGCATTCGTTCACGCTACTATTCCCTACGTTTCAGCAATCCTTTGGGCGACTTTCATCGGACTTCGGTTAGGAGATGCGTAAGTTTGGTTCAGGTATTTTGGACCTGCATTACTTTCCCGTGCTTGCACTACTACCACTACCTGTAGAACTCCCTCGATCCGTACACTCTTGGCCAGACATGATCTATTGTCTTGTTTCCAGGGTCACCACATGGAGGTGTGGTAGGATCTTGATTAGTGCCAGCTCACTAATTCTGGCGCGCCGTTGTCCCTATGCGCTTTTGACCCCACAGAAAGATCTCAGCGGCAGTGAGCGATCTCCGTAGCACCGGCAAAGATTCCCAATGTAATCTAATAGATGGTGAAGATATTTGGTAGAACTTTATTTTTAAACTTTGTCTAATGAATTTTACACAGGCATCGGCTTTCCAGCCTGCTCTTCTCGAGTTGATTGGTGTAGAGATTAGGTGTTAGCCTCTCATTACAAAGGTACTCGGTTCACTCCCTCGTGGAACTATCGATACATTTTCTTCCAGAGTTCCTTTATCTCAGTGTAGGTGAATTCCTAGTCCTATCGGAGACGGACGATAACATTAGATTCGATTTGTACATATTCAATTTTAGCTCTTGGTATATCAAGACAAATAGAGGATTATACGATACTAATGATCATCTCATATATAGCAATTGCTTCTTTATATTCGAAACTCCTTGAGCAAATAGACGATTTACCTTGAAGGTAATGCTTAACTGAATAATAACATTTACGAGAAAATATAACTGATCTGACACACTTCAAACACATAATTATTATTAGTCTTAACCAAAGAACAAGAACGAGAATAGTAGTTAATCTAACTCAAACAACATGTATTTCAACCGAAGTGTTTTACAACAAATTAATTACTTTGTTTCGTGGTGAAACCGCTTTAGTATTTTGTTAATGGCTAAATAAATGATTGTATAATGTTATTCTATTAAAGAACAATAACGCTGAGGCATAGAGTGACACAGAACACAATAACGCTGAGGTATAGAGTGACACAGAAACAGATGAAGAGAGTATAGGCGCCAAAACACAGAGTAATATCTCACAGAAATTGGTAACAGACGCCAAGTGGCAGGCGCATGGATTATTAAAAACTAAACATCGGACGATACTGTTACGAATGTAGACTTCACAATTTCTCGGTTCACTGTGAAATCATGGACACGGTTAGTCACTCAAATGAAGTGCTTCAGCAGAGAAAGACATGTCCTGAGTCATCGTATCTTGTCTGATCCTCCCAACTCTTCAATTATCTGGAGAATAGCAAAGCGTCTCTTAACCCAGGTCTGCATCCTTTCAAACCAGCCAACATCGTCCGACTGTAAAGAAAGAGGAAAATTATCCACGCCCCCTCATTCCTTTAATTCTGCCTCCTTCGTCTGAGCTCGATGATTGATGCTGATCTTTACACCCAATATTCCGAGCGAGACTCGTTTAAAGAACTCAAAATTCAACCTCTTCAAACCATTCGGGTTCTTTTCATATCCGTCCTCCTTCTCGCTCTGTGGTGCCGATCACCTCCCTTCACTCTCTGTGATGTCGATTCACCTTATTTCCACTCTCGGGTGTAGAATCTCTTCCCTGCTGATGAAAATTCTCTCTGTTTTTGTTAAATATTATTTTTTTTTAAAGTTGGCGGGTTATTTTCTAATCTGTTTTCAGTGCTTCAGATGGGATAAGGAAGAGAACTTTGGTCAACATTTACCCACAACCCTGTCTACCCACATGTCACTTTAATCATACACGCACATTTCACCCTAATAATTTCCTCTCACATTGAACACGTTAAGTTCTCTCTTTCCAATTCTCCTTTCACTAACTACATGTCTCTATCTCTCCTATTTGTCCTCATGATGTTAGCATGAAAAATGTGATCATCTATCACTTACACAATATGGTATTTATTCATACAGTTACATTTATATCTTCTTTTTCTTGTTTACTATCCATACCATTATTTACTTGTATTCACACTTTCCCTCTCTCGCTCTCTATCTGTCTATCTCTGTCTATCTCTCCCACTCTCTATGTCTCTATCGCTCTATATCTCTATCTATATCTCCCTATATCTTTCTCTCGCTCTCTCTCTATATATCTATCTCTCTATATTTATTAATCAAATCATATCTATCTATATTTCTATCTTTCCCTACATCTCTATCCCTCAATCTATCTCTTTCGTTCTATCTATATTTCTCTCTTTCCCTACATCTCTATCCCTCAATCTATCTCTTTCTTTCTATCTATATTTCTCTCTTTCCCTAAATCTCTATCCCTCAATCTATCTCTTTCTTTCTATCTATATTTCTTTCTATCTATATTTCTCTCTTTCCCTACATCTCTATCACTTAATCTATCTCTTTCTTTCTATCCTTGTTAGATAAACCTAGAACCCTAGAATAGCTATAAAACACATCACATGATATGTATATGATTTGTATATGATTTGTATATGATTTGTATACGGTTTGTATACGATTTGTATACGATTTGTACACGATTTGTATACGATTTGTATGTGATTTTATATGATTTTATGTGATTTTATGTGATTTTATGTGATTTGTATGTGATTTGTATGTGATTTGTATATGATTTGTATGTGATTTGTATATGATTTGATGTGATTTGTATGGGATTTGTAAATGATTTGTATGTAATTTTATGTGATTTTATGGGATTTGGATATGATTTGTATATGATTTGTATATGATTTGTATGTGATTTGTATGTGATTTGTATGGGATTTGTATAGGATTTGTATGAGATTTGAGATGGCAATACAGATACATTTTCTACAAAACATTGTTCAACTGATATGTTCTTCTGGTATATACCAGTATTATATAAATAAGAATATATTCACACAACGTAACCAACAACTCTAAACAAATACAACACTCAAACATTATTCACTTCATCAAAATGCGACGCAATGTTTACGGTTTAAATACCAAAGATTTACTTCATTTTACCTAGTTTCCTCATATGGTTAGGTTCTAACTGCTGGTAATGGCATACACATGCTGAGAGTATGTACAATGTACGAACTTCGTAGCTATAGCAACAATTCTAGGAATCGTGAAATAAATGTACTCGTGAACTGAACAACATGATTCCGAGTCGATCCCACGACTATCACAACGCAAGGCAAACAGCTTGACCACTTGGTCCCTACCACCGCCATGACATGTTCGTACTATCAATAACAGCAAAGCTAGGAACAAAAGCAACAATTTGATAGTGTTCATTTTGATAGAGACGTAACAGTATTTCCAAAGAGCAGTTAAAAGCCTACCAGTTGTTAAAAGAATGATTGCAACGCCAACAATAGTCAAAGCTTCGTCTTCTTCAAAGTTCTTTTGTCGTCAGACTGTCACTGGTTGATGCCCAGTGTCGTGGGTCTCTGTTTCTGTCTTGCGCTGTTCTTGTGTCTATTATTTCTGCTCTTTGGCAGGATTCTTCTATGCCATCCAACCATGTTTTCCGTTGTCTTTCTGCCGCATTCTTTCATGATGTTCTATTGTAGAAGACTTTGTATGCTATGGAGTTTAGATGCATTCTCATTAAGTGGCCCAGCAACTTTATTATTTGTTTCTCAATGTAATTCAAGCAAGGTCCTGTGTCAATTTTCTTTCTTATGCTGATGTTAGCGACTCTGTATTTTCTGAGGTTGACAGAAAAGGAGTCAAATCTAACAAGAAAAATAGAGAATCAGGATTTCAAATCAACCCCAGTTGTTTTTTCAACATTTTCATTTTTGTATTTAAAACTAAAATCCTAACCTGCTTATATTAATCCGGAAGCACAAACAAATGAACAACACACACACAGACACACACACAATCACATTGTATCTGTTGTCAAGTTGGTGAGCTTGAAGACACAAGTTGACAAAATAAAAATATACAGCTTCTCATTGTTCTCCTCAAGAATTAAAACTGAAAAAAATGAGGTTTTAATTTGCTTACGAGCACAGTTTTCAGTTTCATTCTGTGAATAATCTTATTAATGGAATAATGGCGGAATATGGAAAACAATTTTTCTTTAAACCTGCGGTATTTCCCTTGACATTATCTACAAGTCTAGTAGGTTCAAATTAAAGAATAACTGTTTCGCAATTTTATTTTCAGTAATTTAGTTTTATTATCATATGGGTAGCCCTTATACGCGATTTTTGTAATCCTTTCCATGATGGACATAGCGGATGAGGAAGGAAGGAAAAACAAATATAGGGAACATAAAGCACAAACAAGCAGAAGAAACTAAAAAAAATGATCTCTGGGGAGATTGATGAAGAAAATTACAGATAAGGGATGACATGAGGACAAGGGTACGGGTCACAGAACTCTTGAGAAATGTATTTGATTTGGTGAAATTACATATTCTTCTCTTGTTGACATCGGTACATATGTCGAATAATTTTTGTAAGGTGGCCACGTCAATGTCCTATCTAATCTTTTATTTTATAAACGTAGGAGGTCGTTCTTATTCTTACGTTAGGATGAGAATTAGAATTTAAAGATGTCTGAACAACCTTGAACTTTGCATTATCACAATATTGCTATAATGATGTCAGTTTCGTTCAATGAATCAAGTACACACACACGCACACATACACACCCACTTTATATATATAAACACATGATGATGATTCTCGTCCATCACGGCTGATATGACCACAATTTTCATCCAAGATAATGTAGTTGCGTAAAACGCATACATACTGAATACACACACTCACCCAGACAACACAAATATTATGTGAAGTGTTACAATAAATTAGTTAGTTAGTCTTAGTTAGTCTTTCCTCTTGGGCCTGTGGGCGGCGCATAGGGCAGGGGTCATAGTTCTCCATGTCTGCGGTTCGTTGCTATACAATAAATTACAAGCAAATTAAAATAAAAGAAACGCCTCTACAAGATGTTGATTTAAATATGTATTTTAGCAATACTATACATAATATTGATGAATCAACAGATGGCAACGTCAAGATAGACATACATAATACAAAATATAAACTTGATGTACTAGAATATATATGGGAATCAGTAGTAATCAAATACAATACCTAGCCATGGATATATAACTGAAATGTTAGGTCAGTCCTTAAGTACGACTCGTAGACGTACAGAACTACAGGAATTAAGTCACACAAAAAAGTATTTACAAAAGAGTGCGTGTCCAGAAAAGAAGAACTGAAATATATGATAAAGTTACAAAAAGAAGGATCTCATGGAAATTATAAAACAAACACCAGGTGAACGAAAGCCGAAGACAATAATTTGTAAAATCTTCTTATTTCTTCTTTTGTCGTCACACTGCTACCGGGTTGTTGCCCAGTGTCGTGGATTTCTGTTTTTGTCTTGCGCTGTTCTGGTTGCTTGTGTGATTGTTATCTTTGCTCGTTTACAGGATTCTGCTACGCCATCTAACCATCTTTTCTGTCAAATCTGATGATTGTAATTACGTAAAAAAAATTGTAAAGTATAGTAAGGATGGGTTTGAACTGAAATCCACAGGAAAACGGCAAATGAGAAAGATTAACATCTCATGAGCAAGTATGGTAACTTAGGAGGCATACTAAGGAAGATGATCTAAAAAATGAATGACACATGTTTGTTGAGAACCTATGAAAATGTGAAAGTTGATAGAAGTATTACATATATTAGTTTTATTACTCCAGTTGATAACTATACGATTGAGATTGTTTATGATTGTACTACCATCTGACATCAATATAAAGCTTATCATCAATATGAGAAAAAGGCAGTCATCATTTTTCGGTCATGTGATGAGGAGGGGAGGTTTAGAACACATTATGACAACCGATAAAATCGAGGGTAGACGAGACAGAGAAAGACAGAGAGAGAAAATTTGGAAAGCCTGACTTCATAGCACGGTAGAGCGTCAACATCTGAGTTGATAGCAAACACCAACAACAGAGATTTGTGGAGATCCAAGATCGTCTAAGTCAGCCGGCACGGCACCTGATGGTGATGATGACCATCTTACATAAAACAAACAACACAAATCGTTAATATACTAATACGAGTTGTAATGTGGGAAATAAATCAGTGAAAATGACAGTTAGTAATTATACATATTTATCAGCACACCACCAATAACTGAATAAATGTATGTCAACATACAATGTCCAATACATTCTGTAGGGAGAAATTGGATTTCCAACTAAAACGTTACAAACGCTATCATGAACAAAACTAAATGTAGATCTTTGAAATATAAGCTGTGACGTGTGCACCGTCTACAACATGACAACCATCCATATAAACAATATAACAACAGAAGATATGAAGAAGATATTATAACAGTGGCTACAAACATTACAACAGAAGATATGAAGAAGATGACACAACTGTTCCTACAAACACTATTACAACAGAATGTAAACAAAAGATTATACATAGTAATTGACGTTATTTTAGAAGTTCAGCAATATTGTCAGCAAAATTAAGATAACAGTGATAATAATTAGCTGGTTCCTAGAATGACAATAAATGCATATTTCATGGTCTCTCCTTGGAGAATTATTCCATTATATGCTTTCATGTTACATTTATGTGTTAACCAATCGTCTTCTTTGTTTACATTTGTTTCCATACACTAAACTAAGAAATATGATTATGTTTCGTTATGTTATGTTATGTTATGTTATGCGATCGACGTCATAGCACATTGGGCATTCCCATTCGTGCTCTGTCCTCCTCTACAGCAGCCATCCCAACGTCCATTTGCTCACCGTACCCAGAGAAGTTGATAACTATATCTTCTCTCTCTACCACGAAGACGACACTGTCTTTCATGTCCAAAACTTATAAAGAATTTTGTTATAACGCATAATTCTCGAACTCGTTCAAGTGTCTGAGACTTGCCGATGTGATTATGTTTGGTGTCGGTGACTGGTTCAGTGTTACATTCACGTGTATCATATTGTCTAAATTATGCTGACAAACTTGAACTAATTTCAAACTAGAGCATGTAATAATCAGTAACCAGTAATTATTGAACTGAAATATGTTTGTTATCTCATTTTTCTCTTCATTGAAACGAACCTAAAGACCTGTTAACTTATGAAAACTGTTAGAAGCAATAATCCATAGATCCATCCAGAACTGTTCGCGTTGCTAATGCCAGTCTCGGGCTAGTTTACTCAGATCGTTCATGATCGCCTTCGTTATCTACTTGCCTCAGGCTTTCAGGCCAGGAATATCCCCGTACTCAATTCTTATTTGACCCCAAGTGTGACCTTATATTGTAAGCAGCTGCTTTAATAATTTCATCTCAGAAATAATTTTCTCGAACACAGAAGTTTGGTGAAAAAAATATGTATAGAACACAGGCAAAGATGTTTATATGTTACTAGGTGTCTTACTTACAAGACAGTATAAATCACAGACAAACATGTTTATATGTTTGATATCTTACTAGATATCTTACTTACAAGACAGTATAAATCACAGACAAACATGTTTATATGTTTGATATCTTACTAGATATCTTACTTACAAGACAGTTTGAAACACAGACAAACATGTTTATATGTTTGATATCTTACTTACAAGACAGTTTGAAACACAGACAAACATGTTTGAATGTTTGATATCTTACTTACAAGACAGTTTGAAACACAGACAAACATGTTTGAATGTTTGAGGTAGTCGGTAGATTTGTTTCTAACAAGAAAGTATAAAACATAGAAACATTTGTTTGTACGCTGGAAATCTTACTTGAATGGTTGGTGACAAGAATTTATTAAACACATCGAAAGAAATTTTAATGCAGGATATGCTAAAAGGATTTGTAATAGGGAGACAGTATGAAACTCAAGAGAGAAAAAATATATTCGATTCTCAAAACGCTGCTGTAATGTTTAATAAGGAAAATGCATGAAACATCACATAGGAGATATACTGCTTCCGTTTGTGTTATGATTGTGACAAGAGAGTAACAATCACAAACAAAATAGATGTAGTGTTTAAAACAAGGCTATAATATTGGATTTTGACAATTTGTAAATCATAGAACATAGAGATAGAGGCTAGAGTGAATAAAAGCAAATGATGTAACCTACCAGCTATTGTTAAGGCACCCACACATTTCCCTACAGCTAAGCAACATATGATTAACAACATTTTCATACCTACTATGTGTTACCAACGCCAAACATGGACAATGGGCAAAGAACAGTCACAAAAATAACAACAATGTGAAATGCGCTGCCTGTAACAAGTTACCAACAACACCAGAAAATACAGTCACCAACATCAGCATACAACACTAAGCAACAATCCAGTAGCAGTGTGACGACAAAAGAAGAAGAAGATGTAACAAGTAAATGTAATATTTCAAACGGTGCTGGGATGCAGTATGACGAGATTGTATTTAAGAATGAAAGAAGATGTCATCATTGATACAGTACTAAGATTTGCATAACAATCAAACCTACACAACATTAGAAACAGATTTAATGCTTACGATACTATTTGTTAGTATATGCAGGTTAATTTGAGATAGAAATATACTTGAGAATTATAATAAACTAATCAAAGGTAATGGGCGTCTGTGGCATAGGGGTAGTGAGCTAGATCACAACTAAAGAGTACCTGGTACGTATTTCGCGGCAGAAAATTAGGAAGAACATTTGTTCCGTGGATTTTTATGAGCGGCATAACTAGACCTCGTGGTTCAGAAAGCAATGGTAAACTACTGAATGCATAAGTGGTGCCTAGAAAATCAACAAATCGTTGACAGCGGTTGATATCGAGTTTCTGTAAAGGATATGCCGCGATATTCATTTTTCAATCAAAGATATAAACATACGTACTTTTGGGCAAACAGCAATCAACGTCACCAACATTGCATTTACAAAAGAACAAAACGATTAACGACAGAAAAAATGTTATACAGATAACATGGAGAGATGGAAGCAAAAAGTAGAAAACGTAATTTCAATTATGAGATGTACCCTATCATCACGATGAATTCTAGAGTTCAATGAGGTTAATAAATCATGTCCTCTTCACATGATGTACCAAAAATGTCCTGAAAACAAGTTCGTCTGATTCAGAAGTTTTCTCCATCTTTACGCAGATGTTATCTTTTAATGTGCTTTCTTTTAGCAACAGTTTAGTTGAGATTGTTATTGAGCGGTACTGTCCCTACACCAACTGAAGGGTTATTGATATTGAGCGGTACTGTCACTACACCAACTGAAGTGTTTTTTATATTGAGCTGTACTGTTCCCTACACCAACTGAAGGGTTATTGATATTGAGCGGTACTGTTCCCTACACCAACTGAAGGGTTATTGATATTGAGCGGTACTGTCCCTACACCAACTGAAGGGTTATTGATATTGAGCGGTACTTTCCCTACACCAACTGCAGTGTTATTGATATTGAGCGGTACTGTTCCCTACACCAATTGAATTGTTATTGATTTTAGCAATACTGTTCCCTACACCAATTGAATTGTTATTGATTTTAGCAATAATGTTCACTACACCAATTGAATTGTTATTGATATTGAGCAATACTGTTCCCTACACCAATTGAATTGTTATTGATTTTGAGCAATACTGTTCCCTACACCAATTGAATTGTTATTGATATTGAGCGGTACTGTTCCCTATACCAACTGAAGGGTTATTGATATTGAGCGGTACTGTCCCTACACCAACTGAAGTGTTTTTTAAATTGAGCTGTACTGTTCCCTACACCAACTGAAGGGTTATTGATATTGAGCGGTACTGTTCCCTACACCAACTGAAGGGTTATTGATATTGAGCGGTACTGTCCCTACACCAACTGAAGGGTTATTGATATTGAGCGGTACTTTCCCTACACCAACTGCAGTGTTATTGATATTGAGCGGTACTGTTCCCTACACTAAATGAAGGGTTATTGATATTGAGCGGTACTGTCCCTACACCAACTGAAGGGTTATTGATATTGAGCGGTACTTTCCCTACACCAACTGCAGTGTTATTGATATTGAGCGGTACTGTTCCCTACACCAACTGAAGGGTTATTGATATTGAGCGGTACTGTCCCTACACTAAATGAAGGGTTATTGATATTGAGTGGTACTGTCACTACACCAACTGAAGGGTTATTGATATTGAGCGGTACTGTCCCTACACCAACTGAAGGGTTATTGATATTGAGCAGTACTGTTCCCTACACTAAATGAAGGGTTATTGATAATGAGCGGTACTGTCCCTACACCAACTGCAGTGTTATTGATATTGAGCGGTACTTTCCTTGCACAAACTGCAGTGTTATTGATATTGAGCGGTACTGTCCCTACACCAACTGCAGTGTTATTGATATTGAGCGGTACTGTTCCTACACCAACTGCAGTGTTATTGATATTGAGCGGTACTGTTCCCTACACTAAATGAAGGGTTATTGATATTGAGCAATACTGTTCCCTACACCAATTGAATTGTTATTGATATTGAGCGGTACTGTTCCCTACACAAACTGAAGTGTTATTGATATTGAGCGGTACTGTTCCCTACACCAACTTAATTGTTATCGATATTGAGCAATACTGTTCGCTACAACAACCGAATTATGATTGTTATTGAGCGGTAGTTTCCAACATCTACTAAATGAGGAGCCAGGTATAGAGGCACTTTAAGCCTATAGACGATTATCATTAGAATACCATAACCAATTATTGACATTACTTTGCACAGAATGACATTACTTTGCACAGAGTGACATTACTTTGCACAGAGGACAAATGTAGCATATTTCCCTTTTAGCGATACTTTCTTTCTACAACAGTTACATTATTAGCGATATTTCGCAATACTTTGCCGTCCACACCACCGACTAGTTTCTCATTGTCTGAACCTGTCCCTAATGGCATCATCTATAACTGTTATAATACAAATAAATATAACAGTCAAACTCAACTCATCAGAGACATGTTGTTTTCATTTTCTTCGTGGTCTTCCCCTGCCCATCTGCCGATATCATGCCCCCACCCCACCCCCTGAACGATATTATGCAGAGAATATGTTGTCTTATATGTTCAAAGTATTTTATTTTTCTCTCCTTTATCAATCAGTTCTATTCAATTTCTATCTGTTATACAATTACATATTTTTACGTTTCCTGTCCAAGGTGTTCGAAGTAATTTTCTCTAGAACTTGCACTCAGAAGCATTAATAGATTTTTCCTTTCTTTATCCGTTCCTCACAGTCATCAGTTGATATGGGGACAAATGCGTATCTTTATAAATCGATATTGTGTCTTGATATCAGTTCCATTTCATGTGTTTATAAATCGATATTGTGTCTTGATATCAGTTCCATTTCATGTGTTCCTTAGTTATTTTAACTTCTGTAGAGTTATATTCAGAGGTAGACCACGGAAAAGATGGATTGGGATGTAGCTGATGAATTTAGCATTACAGCTGCAGAGGCAGGAGGACCTCTGGCTATGAGCGAGAAAAATTCCAATGAACTGTTAGGGTGGCAAAGTTCTGCTCAGGACACGCTTTTTGATGATGATAAGTTACTATGTCTTGACTGTTAATTCAAACTTAACAATGTCAATATTTACTGACTGTGAGATGTGTAGAAAGCATCCGTTGGCACCTGTTATACAACCTGTCTTATTTGCAGTGGCGGCTCGTCATTAAGGGCCACTGGGACCGTGCCCCACGAAAAATAATGAGTAACGTGTATTTATTAGTTGATAAATTAAAACATAACAACCCAAAACCATGATTTTTCCGAAAATATATGTCTGGCCCCACCAACAAAATTGATCACAAGCCGCCACTGCTAATTTGAATATGCTGTCCATACATGTATCATGTAGCCACACTGTGAAGCGACTAGTGGCAGACTAACTTTAGGACACATTTGGTAACGATTCGGTTAGAAGAGATCAGAGAGGGACTTACACGAAGTGATGATGTCAATATACTGTGAGTAAGATCGATTGAATTCAGTCGTTGTTGGAATAGAAATGAGCTAACATTTACCAAATACGAAAATGACACCAATAACGAGCTAGAGGTACCACCAGTATGGATACACGTTGTGAACTGTTACATGAGAATGTAAATCTAGATATAAGTATACTCGACTTTCTGTACTGTTGGCTGTAACTCAACAGTACCATACAAGTAATTGTTTAAGAACTATTTTGCAATATCTCTCTCTCTCTTTATTACTTTCTCTATCTCTCTCTCTCTCTCTCACACATACACACACATATACACACTCACATATGTACATACATCTCAATACATTAGTAAATTACGTTCAGAGCAAATCAGTCACAGATAACACAACAAAAACATTTGTAAATCTAGAGATTAAACATGTTTTTCTTTTGGTCAAAATAACTGGAAATTAATATTCTAAGATAACAAAATAACCTGACTATATCAATCGTATGAAATCATTGGTTGAAAATTAAAATAATATATTCCCATAATCACCCGCTCAGCAGAATTTGCCTCTGTTGTTCCTTGGTCACGTGATTCTTTTATCCGTCCTTTTAAGGCGATTCCAATCGGATTAGGAAGCGCTTAAACATGCAACATGGCGCTAAACCTATTACTCTCTTTACTCGGAAATGCTATTGCATCGTTCTTGGGACAGAAAATGTACAAAAATACGATAGTAAGATTATTGCTTCCCGCCTCCTAGTTAATTGTCAAAGCCGCTGAGATCTAAACAAACAGTGTTGAGTAAATATACTGCTACTGGCTAACGTTTTAATGATAATATGTCGAAAGAGTACTACTGCCATCTGTGTAAATATAAGAAATTTACGCAATATTTGAACACTAAACACACATTGCATTCAACGTGTTATTACCATTTATCTTTATATAAGATAAAGATCAATGAAATTGTATGTCTGTCCCAATTGTTTGTAGATATTTGGACATTCTACGGACTTGAAATTTGGCAAGAAGGTGGCTTTCATGGATGCGAAAAGGGAAAAATTATCAAACTAGAGTTTTGTTTTACGTTTTTATAACCATATTTCCAACTTAACGCACATGGTCTTTCTGCAAAGAAATCACCGAAAGCGTATATCCATCATTTCACGACGTTACCGGTCACACGATGCGCAAAGCGATCATGTTTGTTGTAGTCCGTTTCGTCTTCAGCACATCACACGAATACTAACACATGTATGGTTATTTCAACATGTAAGTTCTGTAGACGAATGCATAAGATGCTCGACAGCTATCCTAAAGACAACATTTTCAATCTCACGCTCGGCCAATTTAAAAAAAAAAATTGTAAATACATCGATAAGTTTATAATCTGAATAAATGTAATTTTCCAATTGTTATTTTCCAACTTTCACGCGAATTCAATTGTATCAGATTTTACTGGCTATCGGAATGAGCTACAGTTTATGTGGGCTTGGAAGATCAGCGAAAAGTATACCAAATTAACTTTAAAAGTAGTTTAGATTTAAACTAAACCCCACGTGCGAAGAACGGGTAAACTGATGGTAACTTATATTGCAACTTACGTGTGTAAATGGATCGTGAAACACGTACAAACAAAGTACTATTGTTTTACAAAATACAGAAACAGTGACGATAAACAGCAACGTTTCGACCAAAAGGCCTTTATCAAGCAAACGACACAACAGGAGTGACGAATTATAGAGAACACTTACAAATGGAAGATAACGGAAACATGCAAATTTATCTAATGAAAATCTGGAAATAAAAACGAATAACGAAATGAGTGCAACACAAAACTAGAAGTGGAAAAGAAGAGAAACAATATACAATCAAGTGAAAATATAAATGATATATATGAAGCAAATACACATATAGATAACAAGGCATGAGATGAGAAAGTACTAAGAAGAATAGCAATGTAATGCGTTGAGTCAAAGAGGCCGCAAGGTACCATATAACGAAATAAAACGGTTCTCCAGAGCAAATCAACTACGATCATCAGAGGAACATGATCGGATGGCTGTGACCTGACATCGCAAGCTCCTGAATGGCCAGTATCATTGAAATGGTAGCTACAGGGGTCACAGAGCATTGGCGTATATCGCGCAAGTGTTGGGCAAATCGGTCACTGAGTCTCCTGCCGGTTTCCCCAATATAGGCCTTGTTGCACCGATTGCAGATAATGGCATAGATAATATTACGGACTCGCACGTGAAACTGTCTTCAATAACGAACGTGGCTTTTGGAAAAGACACAGTGCGGGTCTGTATTACATAAGCACACGTGTTGCAGCGCCGACGGCCACACTGGATGGTGCCAAAATAACTCTGGATATTAGGCTTGAGGCGACTGTGAACCAACATATATTATGAGACTTCTGTCCCGTCTGTACGCCATCAAAGGATAGTGTTGAAAGATTGAACGTGTCTCAGGATCAGACTGAAGAATGGAGAAATGAAGGAATAAGACTTTCTTCACAAGGAAACTATGAGGGTGGAAAGTTAAGACAAGTTTCACCCTGTCAGAATTGGAAGTTCTATGCTGGTTAGAGAGAGCCTCCTGGCGAGAAATTTGCTAACGCGCCGCATAGCAGATGCAAGCACCTTATCCGGGTATAAGCGCTTACGAAAGAAATCAAGCATCTCGTGAGCTCTATCGAGGAAATCGTCGTCCTCGCTACAGAGGCGACGAAGGTGCAAGAGTTGAGAGAATGGTAAAGAGTCACGACAAGCCTGGGAATGGGAAGAGGTATAAAGATGAAAACTATGTGCATCAGTAGGCTTGTAGTATACTGATGTAGTGATGGTGGATAGGCTGATAGTGATAGTGATGTCAAGAAAGTTAACACAAGAGGTAGAGATGTGAGATGTAAACCGAATAGCCGGATTGAAGACATTAATGAAATTAATGAAGCGTGACAAATCGGCTTCAGGCATATCGGTAATGCAAATACAATCATCAATGTATCTATGATACACAGACGGAAGAGGGCCATCATAGGAATTCCATACTAGGTGTTCAAGATGACCCATGAATAGACAAGCATAACTGGGTCCCATTTTAGTACCCATGGCGACCCACTGATCTGCTCAAAGAACTGGTCATTGAACTGAAAGAAGTTGAGAGTGAGAACTAGTTCTGCAAGACGAAGGAGAGCCGAGGTGGAGACAAGTAGGTTAGTTCTCCTGTCGAGAAAGAACTGGAGAGCTTGAAGTCCGTCGGAATGAGGTATGGAGGTGTACAATGAGCAGACATCAAGAAGGAAGAGACGGTAAGTCCTGCCAGGCAACAACTCAATAGACGAAAAACAGACAAGGTGTGGTTCGTATCTTTCAAGAATGAAGGTAGTGTAGTGACTATAGGATTGAAGATACTATCAAGAAATTCGGAGATATGTTCCGTAGGACAAGAGCAAGCAGATACGATGGGCCTATCCGGATTGTTCAGTTTATGAATTTTGGGGAGCCTATAAAATGCGGGTTTGCCTAAACAGCTATCAATGACACAAAGTGATGATGCGACGGTAGGAAGGTCGTTGGAGGCAATTAAGTTTTTAATTACTGTACGGACTTTACTATTGTTAGATAGTGTGACATCAGAAGAACTAGTTTTATAGAACTGGGTGTCAAGTAATTGGTTGCGGCCTTCCTGAAGATATAGTTCTTTGCTCCATACCACTATTGCACTGCCTTTATCGGCAGGCGTGATAACAATGTTATCACGTCGACGGAGGTGTGATAGAGCACGAAACTCGGACGGTGACATGTTAGAATGCCCTAGGCGTTTGGGGTGGAGCAGTCCAATATCGTGTAAAGTATTCTTGATGTAGAGATCAAGAGCGTTGGAGACACCAGGGTTGGGTGTCCAATCATGTTTGCGAATAGAATATTTAGCGAACATATTCGTGTCATGACATTGGTCAGTGTCAACCTGGTTCCGAAAATGAAATTTCAGCCGTAAGCCACGGTGAAAACGGTGCACATCTTGAAGAGTAGAGTAGTGGTCAATGGTGGGTCGGAGAGGAACAAACTTGAGACCCTTACTTAAAACACATCTCTCGCTGTCCGATAAGGGAAGGTCTGGAGGGATGCAAACCACCTGTGTGGGAGGAGAAGATCGTAGTGGACAATTGGAAGGAGTGGTAGAAGGTACAGGGCGAAGAAGATTAAGTTTTTGTTGGTGATGGGTGCACATAAATTCATGCAGTTGTCTGTTAAGAACATGGATAATGAAACGAATAAGGGAGTAAAGGAGCATATTGCTAGAAGTGAGAAGTGATAGACGCTGTAGAAGTAGGGACTGTGAGGAGTCCAAGTCAGTAAGAAGATGAGAATGGTTAGCAGCAATACAACGCATACGTTGTAGCGCACATTTGGTTTCTAGCTTCTGTAACATTCGCTGCTCCCTGGGGTATAACAAGCCTGCCGAGGGGTGAAAGTTAGAAGCAAATCCTTTGGGAATAACCCTAAGTTGCTGACACGTAAAGAGAAAATTACTATGAGAACAGAAACGAGTTTTTTTAAAGTAACCATAGCATAACTAACGGCAGTCAGATGCAAATCAATCGGTAGGAGGCTAAAGGAAACCGAGATATAAGACCGAAGAAAATTCAACACGTACTGTAGGGAAGGCATAGTAATATAAATGCAAACAAAAGAACAGATATTATATGCTAAAAGAGGTAGAAACGGGAAATGCACATACACAACAAATATAACTACTAAATCTTACCTACTCACAGTCGCCTCAAGCCTAATATCCAGAGTCATTTTGGCACCATCCAGTGTGGCCGTCGGCGCTGCAACACATGTGCTTATGTAATACAGGCCCGCACTGTGTCTTTTCCAAAAGCCACGTTCGTTATTGAAGACAGTTTCCCGTGCGAGTCCCGTAATATTATCAATGCCATTATCTGCAAGCGGTGCAACAAGGCCTATATTGGGAAACCGGCAGGAGACTCAGTGACCGATTCGCCCAACACTTGCGCGATATACGCCAATGCTCTGTGACCCTGTAGCTACCCATTTTAATGATACTGGCCATTCAGGAGCTTGCGATGTCCTGGTCACAGCCATCCGATCATGTTCCTCTGATGATTGTAGTCGATTTGCTCTGGAGAACCGTTTTATTTCGTTATATGGTACCTTGCGGCCTCTTTGACTCAACGCATTACATTGCTATGCTTCTTAGTACTTTCTCATCTTACTTACTTACTTAATCCGTCATGCCTAGTGACACATGGGGCTTCAGAAAGGACTTTCCATGATCTCCTGTCTCGTGCAACCTTCAGCGCAGAGCCCCACGTCAGAGATGCGGTGTCCAGTTCCTCTTCCATCATGCGCCTCCATGTTGTCCGTGGTCTGCCTTTCTTTCTTTCCTTCTGGTGTCCAAGTGAGGGCTATCCTTGCAGGCATTTCTTGTCTCATTCTCATAACATGTCCGAGCCATTTCCATCTTCTCTTTTTGAGTATGTCATTCATTGCCTCTTGTCTTGTGTCTTGGAGTAGTTGGTTATTGGATATTTTTACTGGCCAAAAGATTCCCAAGATTCTGCGAAGACAAGAGTGGTGGAAAACTGACAGCCTGCTAGTATCTCCTTTGGTCATCCTCCAACACTCCGATCCGTACAGCAAAACTGGCAAAACAATGCTTTTATAGAGTTTAAGCTTTGTGGTCCTATTGTAGATTTTGGACTTCCATACTGGTTTCATTCTGGCAAAAGCGGTTCTGGCCTTACTTAGACGTGATTTTATATCTTCCTCTGTGCCACCATTTAGTGTCAGTACGCTACCAAGATATGTAAACTGCTCAACCCTTTCCAGTGTTTCATTTTCTAACATTACTGGTTGTTGGATTTCACTGTTTGTCATAATTTTTGTTTTTCCTGTGTTTGTTTTGAGGCCTACTGTCTTTGCCGTGCTGTGAAGTATTGTACTTTTCTCTTGTATATGTTCATATTTGTGTGACACCAGGGCTATATCGTCTGCAAAGTCCAGGTCCTCAAGCATCTCGAAAGGGTCCATCTTATTCCTCTTGGTGCTTGTTGTTTTATGGCATTTTTAGCACCCAGTCAATTGTAATACTAAACAAAAGAGAGGACATTAAGCATCCCTGTCTTACACCAGATTTTACTGGGAATGTTTTGTTGGAATTCTTAGGTTGCAGGAGAAATCTTTATAGAAGAGGGCTATGATGTTGACAAGCTTCTGCGGTACGCCGTATTGTCTCAGTATCTTCCATAGGCTATCTCTGTGGACGCTGTCGAATGCCTTTTCAAAATCTATGAAGTTGATATATATAGTCCTTTGCCACTCACTACATTGTTCTAAAATGTTACGCAGGGTAAATATATGTTCATTTGTTCCTCTTCCTTTCCTAAATCCTGCTTGCTCCATTCGTAGACACTTGTCTACTGCTTCTTGTATTCGCATTATGACAATTTTGCAGAATATCTTACTTGGGATTGAAAGCAACGTGATTCCTCTCCAGTTATTGCAATCTGTTAGGTCTCCTTTCTTGGGGATTTTCACCACAGTACCCCTAGTCCAATCCTTAGGCAATTCTTTTTTCTCCCAGATATCTGCAAACAATGGCTCTAATATGTTTGCAGCTAAGATGGGATCGATCTTGAAAAGCTCTGCTGTCATTTCATCATTTCCCGGTGCTTTGTTGTTTCTCAGGGATCCAATAGCTTTTACTATTTCTTGCTTTTCTGGCAATTTGAGGTTGATATCAATATCCTGTGCGGCCGGTGGGATATCCGGTGGATGTTCAGGATCAGGTCTGTTTAGCACATCTTCAAAGTGGGATGTCCATCTCATATCCTGCTCCTGCTCTTTTGTCAACAGTTGTCCTAGACTGTTTCTGACTGGCATGTTATGGTTGTGTCTTTTACCTCCGCATAATTGTTTGGTAATCTTGTACAGTGTGTGCAGATCATGTACTTTAGCAGCCTTTTCTGCTATTTCTGCTGTCTTTTCCATAAATTTTCTCTTGTCTGTTCTAGCACTTCTTTTACCATTTTGTTTAGTTCTGTATATTCTTTTCTTGCCTTATCTTTTTGACGTTCTGATCTAATGCTATTGATGAGATTTTTTTCTCCTTTCGCTTTTGGATGTATTCTAAGGTCTTGCCACTTATCCACTCTTTATGTTGTCCTTTACTGGTTCCCAGTACCCTACTGCTAACTATTTTATATGTGCCTTTGATCGCATTCCATTTTTCTTGGATACTTTCAGTTGGTGTTGTGTCTGACTGCTCTGACAGGATTTGAAATCTGTTCTTTAGTTCCACTATATATTTTGTAGCAATCTTTCTGTCTTTTAATAGGTTAACATTAAAGTATTCTGTTCTTGTCTTGGCTTGTATATATGTTTTCTTGAGTTTGAGCCTGATCATGGCAACGACAGGGTGGTCGCTGCCCACGTCAGCTCCTCTTTCACCTTTACATCAAGTAATGTCTTTCGCCATTTGCTGTTGATCATAAAGTGGTCTATCTGGTTTTCATCTCTTCCATTTGGGGATATCCATGTGTACTTGTGTATGGTCCTGTGTGGAAACAATGTGCCTCCTATGATCAGTCTGTTTTCTAGACAAAAATTGCTCAACATTTCTCCATTTTCATTTGCAGTGCCACATCCTTCTTTCCCCATTATTGCTTCTCTGTGTCTGTTATTGTTTCCAACTTTTGCGTTTAGGTCTCCCATTATGCACAAAACGTCCTGAGCTGGAACCTTGTCCACTATTTCTTGTAACCTTCTATAAAATGTGTTTTTGTCCTCTTCTTCGGCTTCGTTAGTGGGTGCATAGCATTGAATGATAGTTAGCTTTCCTTGTTTCCCATTAAATGGGCTTTCAACAATCTTTCATTAATCGGGTGCCACTCTAAGAGATGTTTATTCAATCCTTTCCTTATTATTAGTGCAACTCCTGCTGAATGATTCCAGTCGTCTCTTCCTGAGTATAAGATGGTTTCCCCTGTTCTAGTTGTCTGTCCGAAGCCTGTCCATCTACTTTCGCTGACCCCTAGAATGTGTAAATTATAGTGTTGCATCTCTTTTACCACCTGTGATGTCTTTGTGGTCTCGAACATTGTTCTGACGTTCCAGAATCCTATTCTTAGTTTAGTTTTGACATCCAGCAGACTTGAATTCCCAACATGGGCTTCCTTGCGGCTTTTACCCATACTGTTCATGCTGACAGTGGTACTCTGTCTCAAGACCGCTGGACATCGAGAGCATTTTTTTCATTTTGAAGTTTCTGTAACATTTTTTCTTTTTATGGGGCAGAGTTGTTAGCACTGCGCCCAACCCCCAACCGGAGGCCACATTTAGTCTGACCTCTCACCTTGGACCTGTCCGGCATGGGTAACCCTTCCAGGAACAGAACGTTCCTGCCGGCATAGCTTTCTGGATCATTGAGGCACGCAAGCCCCCTCACCACTACAAGGTAATGGCCACCTGTGTGGGAGGAGAAGATCGTAGTGGACAATTGGAAGGAGTGGTAGAAGGTACAGGGCGAAGAAGATTAAGTTTTTGTTGGTGATGGGTGCACATAAATTCATGCAGTTGTCTGTTAAGAACATGGATAATGAAACGAATAAGGGAGTAAAGGAGCATATTGCTAGAAGTGAGAAGTGATAGACGCTGTAGAAGTAGGGACTGTGAGGAGTCCAAGTCAGTAAGAAGATGAGAATGGTTAGCAGCAATACAACGCATACGTTGTAGCGCACATTTGGTTTCTAGCTTCTGTAACATTCGCTGTTCCCTGGGGTATAACAAGCCTGCCGAGGGGTGAAAGTTAGAAGCAAATCCTTTGGGAATAACCCTAAGTTGCTGACACGTAAAGAGAAAATTACGATGAGAACAGAAACGAGTTTTTTTAAAGTAACCATAGCATAACTAACGGCAGTCAGATGCAAATCAATCGGTAGGAGGCTAAAGGAAACCGAGATATAAGACCGAAGAAAATTCAACACGTACTGTAGGGAAGGCATAGTAATATAAATGCAAACAAAAGAACAGATATTATATGCTAAAAGAGGTAGAAACGGGAAATGCACATACACAACAAATATAACTACTAAATCTTACCTACTCACAGTCGCCTCAAGCCTAATATCCAGAGTCATTTTGGCACCATCCAGTGTGGCCGTCGGCGCTGCAACACATGTGCTTATGTAATACAGGCCCACACTGTGTCTTTTCCAAAAGCCACGTTCGTTATTGAAGACAGTTTCCCGTGCGAGTCCCGTAATATTATCAATGCCATTATCTGCAAGCGGTGCAACAAGGCCTATATTGGAAACCAGCAGGAGACTCAGTGACCGATTCGCCCAACACTTGCGCGATATACGCCAATGCTCTGTGACCCTGTAGCTACCCATTTTAATGATACTGGCCATTCAGGAGCTTGCGATGTCCTGGTCACATCCATCCGATCATGTTCCTCTGATGATTGTAGTCGATTTGCTCTGGAGAACCGTTTTATTTCGTTATATGGTACCTTGCGGCCTCTTTGACTCAACGCATTACATTGCTATGCTTCTTAGTACTTTCTCATCTCATGCCTTGTTATCTATATGTGTATTTGCTTCATATATATAATTTATATTTTCACTTGATTGTATATTGTTTCTCTTCTTTCCACTTCTAGTTTTGTGTTGCACTCATTTCGTTATTCTTTTTTATTCCAGATTTTCATTAGATATATTTGCATGTTTCCGTTATCGTCCATTTGTAAGTGTTCTCTATAATTTGTCACTCCTGTTGTGTCGTTTGCTTGATAAAAGCCTTTTGGTCGAAACATTGCTGTTTATCGTCACTGTTTCTGTATTTTGTAAAACTATAGTACTTTGTTTGTACGTGTTTCGCTATTTACCAAGTTTTACTGCAGTCTTCCCTATTTCGATACATGTATCGTGACATGATATAATTTAGTGCTCATTAATACAAACGAATTAATACAAGCATGTAGTGATCGTAGAGCGAAGGCAAAATCGGTTCTAAAATCATCACTATCAGGTGCCGTGCCGGCTGGCGTAGCCAACCATGGATCTCCACAAATCTTTATATTTGATGTTTGCTATCAACTCATATGTTTACTCGCTACCGTGGCATGAAGTCAGGCCATCCCAAATTTTCTTTTTCTGTCTCCCTCTGTCTCGTTTAGTCTAGATTTTACCGGTTATCATATTTGCCCGAAAAGAAAATATATAGTAGAATTGCTGTAAAAACTAGGTAGGATAAACTTTGTTTTTAGTGCAAACGAAAGAGAAGATCAAGAAAAAAATGTTATTTCAAAATCCTTCATAGATAAGCCATGTTGATACATTTATTGCAGCAGATGATGGGGCTATAGAAGATATTCATCATATCTCCACTGATAGTTACACATATAACGCATCTCGCTTCAAAAGACATGCGTCCGTTGGATTTTCAGTGACACCAGACCACAGGTAATTGCAAACAACTGACTAGTTAATGGTCTCGAGTTTCGCCATATCATTGCAATTCATTCTTCTCTGCAGAAATTGCAGGCCATCTGTCAAAGGGTATTGCAAAAAGCACGAACTACGTAGTTCAGGCACGAATCCTAGGGTTCACCTTCAAAAATGCATATGTGAACTGAGCACAGTGGTACGGATTATAACCCATATCATTCAAAACGCAAGACACGCGTCTTAACGACTTGAGAACAGATACCCCCAGAAAACTGTTTGAGTAAAAGAAAACATTGACAGTTTGAAATAGTTTCAGATTATAATGAAAAGCCGATAGTCAATTACAATTAATTAATTATTTATATTACAACTTCTATCAAAAACAGCATATTTCTTAGTTGCAATGGAAAAACTCACCGATGTTACAGAGTTCGTGCTCTGTTCATAAGCTGTTTGTGTATAAGAAGGTCGTAATAGAGAACATATCATAAATCGTTAAAGTACATTGCTGTCATATTAATCAATTAATCAATACATTTTCTAGTTTATGAAATCGTGTGTCTGTTTGCAATTGAACCCACTCTATCATCTCTTTTCACTCTGTGGCGCACTGAGCGCTTAGGGCATTAACGAAAGTTCGTCAATCTCATCTTTTCTTGGCCGTGCCCTGCACTGTGTTACAGCTGTGATTCAATTGTGTAAGTTTCTTTCTACTGTCTTCACCAGGAAATTGTTGGTCTTCCTCGATTTCGTTTGCCGTCTGTTGTCAATCGCAGTGTAGTTTCGTGACATGGTTAGTCTAGTTTCTATTCACAACACATTTTGTTCCATCTGCAGCTCTATTTTGACGATGGTATTTCTATTTTCCTGCAGATTCTGTGTAAGCATCTGTAGTTGTTAGAGATAGTTCTTGGAAAGAACAGTCGTAACATCACACATGCATAGTTACACGCATAGTTACACATAGTTATATCAATGTGTAAGTAGCCATTTGTATATCGGAACATCTTCAATTTAGCGTAACGTTTCTATGCATGAAATTGTAATGAATATAACTGAAATTAACCAAAGAGATTACGGCTTACTTCATTCTAAGATGTACTCGTACGAACTACACACAAGTGAACAAGTAAATATTCCTCTTTATATCTCCAAAGAAGATTTAGTCCCCCTTTGCGTTAAATCTGTTTGTTACACAAATCACTGCTCTATTCATATGCAAAAAACTTACACACACAGTCAACGATAGAGAAATATAGATAGAGAGGTAGAGATCGAGAAAAAAGAAATAGACACTGAGAGAGAGAAAAAGAGACACTGAGAAAGAGAAAGAAAGCAGGGATTGGACAACGATTACAGTTTTTCCTAGAGTAGATAATGTGTTACACATCTTTGTGTGTGAAGGAGAAGTTATCATGTCTGCAACAACATACATTCACATTGATAATACATTTGTATTTCTGTTCATTATTTTGTTCAGTTCATATTGCGTGTGTGTCTGTGTGTGTGTGTGCACATGTTTGACATGCCAAGTTTTCAGTTATTTTAATCCAGGTTTATTCATTGTTACAATATTCTCTCATTTCAATGTAGTAAGTCGTCCAAGACAAGAATACATTCATAAATAAAGCTGCAAGTGAATTATGTCGTGTCACATTCATCTGATAATTAGTTACAAGATGAAATAAAAGACAACAACAACTAATACACATTTGTGGCGCCGCACAAACACTGGTGAATGCAAGAGAAAGACAAACGTTGATGTATACTTACACTTACAAAATATAGAGGGAAACTAATCTAGCAGAACTGAAACAACAACGGCTTGGTGTAGCAAACTATAAAATCCACAAATAAAGCAGCAGTTCATACTAGCGTTAAAAAAATAACTTGCACATTTGACAGAAGGAGACTGAGATTGAAATGGACAAATTCAATGAAGCAGTTAAAATTAGCTCAAGAAAACATATTGCAATACCGAATGTCCAAAAATGAAAAATGGATTTATCAGAAAAACGTGGGTTAAAATTGCATAGTGGAGAAAGAAAAGAAAGCAATTACTTAGTGCAACTGCAGAGAGATTAAATAATGATACAATCTTTGTAGAATATGTCTATAAGAATGATGTTAAACAGTAGCAAGAACTGATCAACGCGCAGTACTGGAAAAGATGGTAGAAGAAGTAGAAGCAGCAGTAAACAGACGTCATACGACTACGTTGTACAACGTAATTTGGACACTAAAAAGGGAAATTAAGTCTCTCTTCAAACATTCTTTGGAAAAGAAAAAAAGGAAATGTGATTGATGAAGACACAGGAAAAGTGGACCTATGGAAAGTTTCTTTTTAACAGCTTTTGAAATATCCAAATACATGTATACTTGTCAATATGAAACAAGCTGAGCAGGATTTGGATACACATCTTCAGCCCATATCAGAAAAACGAAAAAAAGTGAAAGAGGTCATACGGCAGTAAAAGATAAACAAATCATCTCTTCTTCTTCTTCTTTGCGTTCGTTCTTTGCGACCAATTTTAAACACTCTTTGTGATATGTTTGATCTTTGCCAAGAACGTGTATACTTTGCACATTGGTTTGGTAGGCCCTAAACGCATAGACTTCTACACGTTTAGGACATGTGCATCCGATTTCAGCCAAACCTCCTTAGTCGCCTCTTACGACATGAGTGGCAGGTAACAGTGGTTCTATTCTTTACATCCCATATTTGGGCCCCGGTAACCACTCGGGCGTACAAAGCATATAATCTAATGGTGACCACCGTATATATCTAGAAATATTCAGAGTATAACAACAATTAACACCTAACATTTCTCGACACAATTTTCGAGATAAATAAATGGAAGCAAGCTTCAGAAGAATATAGAAACGGAAACATCATCAAACTACTAAAGACTAGATATCTAAGAGAACTGGAGAGGTATAACAATCCTCCTGTCAGTAAAGAGAAAGATCTTTAGCCGTATCATCCTAAGTAGAATGACTTAGTAAAACTGAGCAGTAAAAACTAGACAAGAAAACACATATTTCAGAAAAGGGAAACCATGTATTGTTTCCATTTTACGCTATGACAAATACTTGCAACAAAGCAATGAATGAAATAGTTCAGTTGATATGGTTTTTGTTGATTTCGATAAAGCTTTTAACAACAAACACAGGACATCTATGTGGAAAATCTGGCGTCACATTATATTATTTTAACTATAAAACTGATTGATTGCTTTTCGTTTTTAGTTTATTTGACTGTCTGGAATTAAAGTTAGTGTTAGGTCTGTAACTTTGGATAGAGCTGGATCTTTGTCTAGAGTTGAGGTTAGGTTTGGGGTTTGTGATTGTGACTATAGTTAGTGTTAAGGTTATTGCTAGTCGTAGGGTAAAATGGAGGCTATAGCTAATATGTAAACCGTTTGGCTTGGGGTTTGTGATTGTGACTATAGTTAGTGTTAAGGTTATTGCTAGTCGTAGGGTAAAATGGAGGCTATAGCTAATATGTAAACCGTTTGGCTTGGGGTTTGTGATTGTGACTATAGTTAGTGTTAAGGTTATTGCTAGTCGTAGGGTAAAATGGAGGCTATAGCTAATATGTAAACCGTTTGGCTTGGGGTTTGTGATTGTGACTATAGTTAGTGTTAAGGTTATTGCTAGTCGTAGGGTAAAATGGAGGCTATAGCTAATATGTAAACCGTTTGGCTTGGGGTTTGTGATTGTGACTATAGTTAGTGTTAAAGTTATTGCTAGTCGTAGGGTAAAATGGAGGCTATAGCTAATATGTAAACCGTTTGGCTTGCGCTTTGAAGGTTGTAGGTTCTAATCCTGACCCAGTTACATAAACATTTGTTTCGAAGATCACTAAAAGTGTAGTTTAGTTGTTGACAGTGACGTTCCGTAACTTGACTAGCAGGACTAGCCTGATCCCCCAGAGTACAGAAAGTCTCATCACCAAGGTGCGTATCCTTTATAGGACGTTGCTCTCTTTGCAGCACATTTGAAATTCACTGTCTCTAGCCAGTTCACCCACTTCGTCGATGGTCATATTCATGGTTTCTTTAATATCTTGTAGCCATCTTCTTCTATGTCAGCCTCTGCGTCCTGGGACTCTGCCGTCTAATATTGTTCTTTCCAGGCCATCGTGGCCCTTGATGTGACCAAAGTGTCCAATTTTTCTGTAAAGTATGTAGTTTATCAGGCAATTCTCTTTAACATTTAGTTCTTTCAGGACATCAGTGTTCTTTATTTTTCTGTCCATGGTATTCTTAGGATCTTTCTGTAGCATTTAGTTTCGAAGGACTGAATTTTCGTTCTTGTTTTTAGTGTAATGGTCCATGATTCACAACCATAAGTAGCCACTGGGAAAATGCATGCTCTCAATATTTTTAATTTTAATATTTTGCTGCTGCTTTGCCACATGTTCTTCATTGTGTTTAACTTCTTGATTTGCTATTGCCAATCTTCTTAATATCTCTTTGGAGCAGTCACCGTTGTTCTTAATTATTGGGCCAAGGTATTCGTAGCTCTCTACACATTGAAGTTCTTCATTGTTTATTTGGATGTTAGGTGAGCCTTTTGCTTTGTCAGTTGACATTATTGTTGCTTTTTGTGTATTCAAATATAGATGTTGATCTTCACTCTGTTTCTTGGTCGTTATGATTATGTTTTCCAAACCCTCTTTGCTGGTGGATAATAATACTGTATCGTCTGCGTATCTAAACTCTGGTATGAATTTGCCACCTATAGTGAGAGGGTCGTAATTCACATAGTTGGCATCGTCTTTTACATTCCTCATGATGTTCTCCGCATTTATGTTGAATAACTATGGGGACAAAATACACCCTAGCCTTACCCCCTTTTGAATCTTGAACCATTCAGCTATTTCACCTCATATTTTAATGGTTGCCTGTTGTTCGTGGTATAGAGATTCTATGAGTTGTATTATGTGTGTTGGAAAGTGCATGTCTTTCATGATGTTCCACATTTTCTGGTGTTGTATATGGTCGAAAACCTTACTATAGTCCATGAAACATGCATGCAGGTCTATGTTGTATTCTCTGCATTTCTCGATAATGGGTCTCATGCTACAGATATGGTCTCTATTGCCTCTACCTCTTCTGAAACCTGTTTGCGTTTCGTGTATTTCACCTCCCCGCCTGCTTGAATCAATTCCGCTGGTATATCATCGCACCCTGGTAACTTCCATCTCTTCAGACTTTTGATGGCCAGGCGCACTTCATCCAACATGGGCTCTGGTTCTGTTTCTTCGCTTTCTATTATTATCTTATGTGAATTTTTAGATGTGTCTTCATACATGTTTCAACAGTACTAACACCATCTTTCTAGTACATCTTTCTTGTCTGTTAATGTTTTGCCATTGTTATCGTTTATAACTTGTATTGATAGGCTGAAGTCACGTGTCATATTAATTTCGTTGTACATTTCTCTCTCTTTACCTTGTTTTCTTAATTCGTCAATTTTATTGCATGAGGTGACTATGTGTTGTTTCTTGTCTTTTCGGATTTCTTTCTTGACTTCTCTTGAGCAGGTTTTATTTTCAGTTCTGTTTCGTTTTAACCCCGGCTTGTTTTAGTTTTCTTCTTTCTTCAATTAGCTTCAGCGTTTTTCAGTTATGTAGACTTGTTTCTTGTGTCCTTTTCTAGGCACGATGTTTTGTGCGATGGAGATTAATATATCTCTTGCCTGTGCTGCCAGTTTGTCAGGAGCCGCCATTAGTATGTCAAATTTGTTTTGTTTTTCTATGTTGTATTCTAGTGGAATGGCATTTGTATCAAAACGTATACGGCCAGCTCATTTCTTTGTTATCTTCAGTCTTAATTTAAACTCTGCCACCAGCAGTTCATGGTCGGAGTCACAGTCTGCTCCAGGTAGTGTCTTTACTGATAGAATACCTGTTATCCATCTTCTTTGGACCAAGATGTAATCTATTTGATTTCTGGTCTTACCATCTGGTGAGGTCCAGGTGTATAGTTTTCTTGGATGTTGCCTGCTTAGGGAGTTCGTAATGGAGAGATTATTTTCTAGGCAGAATTCAATTAGTTTTGTGCTTCTTTCGTTTCGTTGTCCTATACTGAAAGGCCCTTTTATCTTCTCTTCCTCTTCAGCTGTTTCCTTACCGACTTTTGCGTTGAAATCGCCCATTACTATCAGAATGTCTCTTTTACCAACTTTCTCTATTGCTTCTTGTACATTTTTGTAGAATCCATGGATCTCCTCATCAGGAGCTGTGGTTGTTCTGGCGTATACTTGGATTAATGTGATCTTTCTATTCTTTGTAATCTCATCATGATGAGACGGTCGTTGATGGGGTTATATCCAAGTACAGACAGTATAGTTAATCTAATTTGATTTAAATTTCAATAAGTCCATAAAAGAATAAAATACAAATATTGATATCAATACAGCATTAATATTTCTCACAATTTAAGTCACAATATTCAACGATATTACCGCTAATTTTGACTCCAAAGACAACACTCTGGAACCGGAAGCGCTCGGATTTCTAATCAAATTGGGCCATGGCGTAGTCGACTAGTTAGGTAGAATGGATTAGGTTGAAGTACACCTAGACATTCTGTGACAGTCTTTGTGTAATAGTAACTCGAGGTGTTCTCTCGCAAGCAAATGTGTTTGCCTTTGTCATCTTCTGTGTGGTAGTACTTTGGCTATTAAAGATATTTAATTGTTCCTTTTAATGAAAGTGATCTGGAGATGTATTCAAGTGTTCGCATGTCAAGACAGTTTGACAGCGCTTCAGAGTATGAAGTGTGAAATAGATTGGGATTAGAAAGCTGGTCCCTCACAACAAACTGTGGACGATAGACCTGCGACAAATAGCAGCAAGGTTATGTTCAATTTTGGCAATTTGTGGAGTGAATTAGTGTCGGGTCATAGGCTATCAAACTTTTGAAACACCACTGTGACTGAAATGATGAAGTTCCTGACAGAAACAGACTTAACAGAAGCGTTAACAGAAACATATAAATTATGTTGTTTGGTATCAACAATACCAGTGAGCAGATCCACTATAGGGAGCACATTCATTTGTATGATGCGTAATAAGACAAATGTGTGTAACACTCAGTGTGAGAATAGGATCTTCACTCTTTCCTCCTGCCAATCGAAAAAAGCATGCTAGATGAGCTGCTGCAGAGTCGTCAAAAATCATTCTATGACGCCGTTATGCACATATTGATTCAGAAAAGGGACAGGAGAATGACACTAATGTATATATATATATAAATAAATCTTCAATTATGCTATTCATGTGTTAGTTACTTGTTTATTAATTTATTTTTAGTCGTGATTTGTTTATTTGTTTGATTTGTTAGTTTATTTGTTTTATTTCTATATGTATTTATTTGTTTATTACATTTCTAAACATTGTGCAACGATGCAAAGAGCTAAACATTGTGCAACGATGGAAAGAGCTAAACTGAGTAAATCGTGATCTGTAACAGAATCATTGCTTAAGCTGTATTGTTCATGAACTTAGTCACATTTAAGAAAAGTCACCACACGCAACTCCATACCAATAATGTTGCTAATATATGATAAATATAATCAATTATTATTTGCTTTTGTTTTTCTGATATTTACCGCTCTGACATGAAATATTCAATCAAAATCAGCGTGCCAACTTTGGATGAATTGTATCATGATCTTGTCAATATTGGAGTCAAAATGGCACTACATATCAAATGTTACATATGTGTGTGCGTGGCCGTGTGTGTCTATGTGTTTCTGCTTATGTGCAGAGAACATACGATTATTTTACAATTGTCCTTCAAGTTATTGATCTGACATAAAGTATTCAACATATTCTACATATTTATTTACCGTAAATTATGAGCCAGAAATCGAACACGTTTTGTGCGTAAATTGTTCTATATAAACTTATTGAACTGGCAGGTTGTACAAAAGTGATCGATTTGATAAAATCGATAGACAAATCACAAATCGAACAGTTAAAACAAGACTTAACGAGCATAAACTCGTCATTGAAACAGTTCAGTCCAAGATAAAGATCTATACAATATGTATCGTATCAACTGCTTACGTCTGATTAACAATATTATAAAGAACATTATAAAAAATGAACACAACAAATATTGCAGCTAATGATTAGAAATTTACTATTGAAATTTGTCACAATCTAAGTTTGAATTATAAATTGACAAACAAGTTTACATTATATCATTTCTCTTGTGTTAGAAATACAGAGAGGTATAATGATCATGTAGACTAACAACTGTTTGTGACTGCATGTGACTATAACATAACACTTGACAAACGTAATTGATATATGAAGAATAAATAAATATCATGACATATTCTTGACAGGTCGTCGACATCAACCACAGTAAACGAGTCATTGATTTTCTAGGTACCACTTATACGTTCAGTAGTTTGCCATTACTTTATATATACGTGACATGAACATGTGAATAACTTTGCCAGAGTTTGCGTCTGTGCAGCTTAAAGAGAGAGTGGTGTTCTAACTTTTCACCCCCCTCCCACACCTTCATGCTCAGTTTAAATCTGATATAATGAAAGGAATATTTCAATAATCAAAGGCGGTATCATGTGTATGAATACTAACAGTACACAGGATTGTATTTGGTTTAAAGGTCAACAAAAAAGTAATAAACAAACATAAAGGAGAAAATATTAGTTAACTTTGTTTTTTTCATTTTTGAAATATTCCATTCACTTTGATTATGCTTACTGCAAGACATATTCCAAACTAAGGCATATATGCGGGTTACCGCGGATAAGAGATATTCACACTACACAAGAACACATTCCAAACCAAGGCATATATGGGTTACATGGGATAAGAGACATTCAATATACAAAAACATTGCTGATGTTAAGGGCACGTAAATCTGAGAGAACAATTCAAGATAAAGTAAAGGCTAAGAGAACAGTTGACCAGCTAACCACGGCTGCGACCCTACCAAAAGGGGAAAAATGGATCCCAGCAGATTGTAGCATGACCATCTATCGCAACTTTATCATTACTCTAGGAAGGGAATGTAGAGATTTGGGCAACATGAAGGCTGATCTCGCAGTTAAGCAACTGATAGAAGATAATGCAAAAGATGATAATATTGTTGTATATACCGATGGGTCGGTTCATCGTGATGTTTCTTGATGTTGCTCATAGTGGGCTGTTGCAAAATGAAGTGGAGTGTACAGGACAACTTCTTCTAGTATGAGGATGGAGGTTGAGGATCGCTACTGCTGCCTGACATTGGCTGTCTGGAACTCCATTTACTGGGGCCTTTGTTGTGTCTGACTCTCAGGCGATGCTTCACAAGATCCAGAAGGATATATTTCGATATGAAATTTTGTCGTCTATAGCAGTTTCTAACCTCCAGAGGCTTAAATGGATCTACTGTTTTGGGCAAGCAGGCGTTTGCGGTAGTGAGAAAGAAGACAGGCTTACATTAAAAGCATCGATTGTTGGAAAGTTGAAGATGGATAAGGGGGATGTTCTTCAGTCTCTTTGTTCTCAGTTCTTCAGACTGCATGTTGGATGATGACACTAATATAGATGCTGAATCGATCCAACGATTTAAGCAGTTTAGAGTTACCTGCTGTATAAATAGAACTGGATGCCTAGGGGCAGAGTGAGGAGTGTGTTTAATCAGCGAACCATGGGAATCATCATTAAGCATACTCTTCGATATCTGTAAGGGGAGACTGAGCAACTATGAGTCTGTATGAGGTGCAAGGACGTCAAGTTAGTATCCAATAATCAATACGAGAGAAATATAATAATAATATAATATATAATTGCACCTGTGAGGGATTCGTGAGCAACGGTTTGCTCATAGTTCTCCTGTGCTAAATGGTTAAACTCATGTATAAGTATTCATACTTACATGTGTGTAACTAAATGGCTCATTCATACATACTTACATGTGTGTAACTAAATGGCTCATTCATACATACTTACATGTGTGTAACTAAATGGCTCATTCATACATACTTACATGTGTGTAACTAAATGGCTCATTCATACATACTTACATGTGTGTAACTAAATGGCTCATTCATACATACTTACATGTGTGTAACTAAATGGCTCATTCATACATACTTACATGTGTGTAACTAAATGGCTCATTCATACATACTTACATGTGTGTAACAGTATAGTCCATATATATGACCGACAACAATCAGTTTTATATTTGAGCCAGTGCATGCAGATGTAAATAGTAATGAACACGACGATATACTAGTATGTGTGACTTGGCTACTGTAGAAAACGGACGAGAAACCGAACATATTGATATTATGAATTCCCTAATGGAGAGAGGGTGTATAAACGATTCAAGAAATATGGATGAATCTGCAACCCTAATCAGACAATATAAATCCCATATCAAACGTGAGATAGCTAGATAAAATCACTATACTAGAAACCAAAAGAGAATAGTAGACCAACATAGAACCAATGTAGTTAGTTGCCACACGCTGAGAAACATACTGATGGAGAACGGATCACTTATGTGCTAATAGGTTTGGTGTATGGTAATGATGATCCGTCAACTAAACTAATATAAACTTTTTTTTTGTTTCTTTTCTTTCTCGAATCCTGTATGCCTCACAGCGTCAGGTCAGGAAGAGATTTCTAAAACGGGCCCTAGTATGCGCTTCGTAGATAGTCTCTTTCGTCGCCTCTGTTATCTCTGAGGTCCATCTTTGCGTGGCCGGCCTTTGCTTTGTACCCATTGTATCGGAGCAGCATTGCTCTTTGGGGTGCACTGTCTGATGGTAATCTGCTTACGTGACCGAACCATTTAATTTGTTGTTTTTGATGAAGTCTAGTACTGATGTTGTACCCACTTTTTCCTGATGTCTTCATTTCTCAACCGGTCTCTTCTTGTTACACTCAGCATTCTGCGTAGACACTTCATCTCTGTTGTGACTAGTTTTCTTCTATCGTTTGTTGTCAGCGTCCAGGTTTGGCACTGGTAACATAATGTGGGGAGAAAGATAGTGTTGAACATTGCTCTTTTGTGTTCATGGTGACGTGTTTGCATCTTAAAATTGGCGCCATTTATATAAACTATATTTCATATATATCAACCACTGGAACACAGATCATTACCTTCTCCACATTATAGTTTAACAACAATTGACGCCATTATCCCATGTCTGTTGCAATGTTGGTTCATATCAATATATACTTGTTTGTTTCAGTTTCAGTTTCAGTTTGCAATATCTTCATTGCACTCCGGACATGTCCATAGGTGCTCCGATCTCCTTCGCAAAGGTCTCCAACAGCGTCCAGCGACTGACCGTACCAGTTCTATTTTGATTGATGAGCCGACTCGTATACCTGTTGTACCGTTCTTTTCTTGCCACCCCAATCTTCAAACCCAGTTCTCGCAATCTAGTAGTTGACGTGGATTGGTTAAGATGAAGGTCTTCTCTGCGGCCGCGCTCTATGAGGGCGTTCACGATGTCAGCTCTGTCCATGGGCTGGTCCTCTGATATAGCGGCAGAGCCAACCAGCATGTCTGCTCTCTCATTGCCAACGACACCCATGTGCCACGGAACAAAGACAAGTGTAATTCTACAAATTATTGACGCCTGCAGTGATGATTCAGTCCATTGCCTGCGCACCGAACCGGCCTCCACCTTTCGGATCATACTCAATGAGTCACTCAGAATGCACGCATGAGTGTAGTTTTTTGACTCTAGCCAGTGCAGTGGTCACCGCCAGTACCTCCATTGTCATCCTGCTTGTTGTCATACTAAATGCACCACTGGCTTCCTATGACCATTCTGCCACATGAGCTTGCAGAGAAGGCCCATGCAGACTTTTCGTGATACTAGTTTGTTTAACTTTGAAATTTTGTCTCATATTTATAACGTTAGTTTATAACACACAAAACCCGTTCTATAAAACTCTTCTTATCCTGATGATGTAAGGCAAAACAGGATTGTATAGAAGAAAAGAAAGAACACTACTTTCTCAATACTTGTTATATCAATATCACTACACATTATATGATAATCAGTTCTCTACTGCTCATATATATTTCAATGTACAAACCGTTTTACACATATTATGGCTAAACTCACGCTGATGTGCACACACAATAAACATAGGATATTTCAAATTATTGTTCGTTTCTAAGTTACCCATTTTCTAAACTCTATCACCCACAATGACATTCATTTTTTTATACTGTTTCCATCGCAAGGGACATTGTCATGGTCATCATATTCACAAATCTGCTACTATTTCTATGACTCATTCTTGCTACTAATTTCTTTCATGCACTCTATAATCGATATCTGAACAAGTAGTCTTCGACTACCATACAACCTCAATACCAGCACATGACTACTTTAACCGTCAGACCAGTACACTCCGGCCACATTTATTACCAAGAACCCACTGAAATACTCATTGTCGTTCTATACCTCTTTATTCCTTTCACTCCTTAGGTCTTCCCTTTCCTTCCCTTCCAATTCACTCTCTAATTGGATATGAAATTCTGGTATCGACACATTTTTTTAATCGATTCTTCGATTACCTTCTGGTTTGTATCCGTTTATGTGTATGTGTGGGTATGGGTGTGTGTGTGTGGGTAGTGACTGGTTTATTTTTTGTCACTATTAAAACTACACTATAAAACTGAACGTATTTATATGAAGCTCTTAGTGTAGTTTTAATAGTGACAAGAAATAAACAAGTCAATACCCACACACACACGCACACATACGCACACATACAACAAAATAGTTTGTTTATATACATCTGGGGTAGTTCTATTTTTTTGTCACATTCTTCTTCGTGACGTTTCTTCCATTCTTACACTCAATGTAATTAACATTCATACCACATCACTATTTGCTCTTTCTCTCTCCCTCTCTGTCTCTCTCGTTCTCTGCTTTTCACTCGTCATTACATTACCCTCCCATATTTATATATTTCTACTATAATATTCGAAAATCCAGTTGTTCGAAACTAAATGCTACAGAAAGATCCTACGAATATCAAAGACAAAAAAAAGAAAGAACACCTAAGATGGATGTCCTAAAAGAACTGAACCTTAAAGACAATACTAAACAAAATAAACAAATACTATACAGAAAAATGTCATACTTTGGTCACATCAATCGTCACGATGTCCTAGAAAGAACAATATTAGAAGGCAGGGTGCCAGGACGCAGATGCATAGGCAGACATAGAAGAAGATGGCTACAAGATATTAAAGAAACCATGAATATGACCATCGACGAAGTGGGTGAACTGGCTAGAGACAGAGTGGATTTCAGATGCGCTGCAAAGAGAGCAACGTCCTATAAGGGATACGCCCCTTGATGATGACTATAATAGTATCACAAACAGTCACAACAAAATATAAAAGTAACTAAATGTTATGTATAACTATCAGTAAACATACTATTCAATCACCATGTTTCATTCATTTATTCATATGTTCCATTGGTATACACATCTGTTCCATTGGTATACACATATGCCCCCTTACACATGTCGAAATATTACACATGTTACGTCATTATACATGTTCCAACATCACACGTGTTCCAACATCACACGTGTTCAAACATCACACATGTTCCAACATCACACGTGTTCCAACATCACACGTGTTCCAACATCACACGTGTTCAACCATCACACATGTTCAAACATCACACATGTTCCAACATCACACGTGTTCAACCATCACACATGTTCCAACATCACACATGTTCCAACATCACACGTGTTCAACCATCACACATGTTCCAACATCACACATGTTCCAACATCACACGTGCTCAACCATCGCACATGTTCCAACATCACACATGTTCCAACATCACACATGTTCAAACATCACACGTGTTCCAACATCACACATGTTCAAATATCACATGTGTTTCAACATCACACATGTTCCAACATCACACATGTTCCAACATCACACATGTTCCAACATCATAAATGTTCAATGACTCAAAATGTTCCACTAATCAATTATGCCATCCATCAAAGCAACAGGTTGTGCTCAGAAAAAAATTATATCATGAGCTAAAACTCCTGTCTTCAGCACAATTTTGTTTACACCCCAACCATAAATGGCATCTAGAAAGATGAAATTCATTTCAATTTTCCGACGTTTGCTATGAATAACTTTCTTTGTACTGAGAACTAGCAACAGTCTTACTCTCATGATTGTATTCTCATTTCTTCTCGTCAAGTTGTGTATCAAATAATTCTTCATTATCGATTGAGCAAATCAAATTGCTCACGTTCAGATTTGGCTGACCAGAAAACGTGAGCATGGTCCCACGGGTCTCCTAAAAGTCTGACAAGATGTGTTTAATTAGAAGGCCCCAGGCATGCACATGTCACTTTACGAAGTCATACACACGTCTGAACTAGGTTATTATATCGTCCCATCAAATCCCTGACCAGATTAGTCAGTCATAAGCTAAGCGTTATATTTAGGTACATTTTTTATTTGGGAAGCACGTGTGTGTACTAATATGTACATCACGAAACTCGCCTTTTGTTATTAATCTTTCTAACTTTGTTCTTTTTTTTTGGTACTACATTTCTGTTTTTCTGTAATTTGTTACATTCTACCAGTCTATTGTGTATTTTTTATTCCTAGGTGGAAGATGTAGTTGGCCGTCCACTCTTGCCGTTAAGCGTAGGGATGGGAGCTTTACTTTGCGTTCTAGGGCCAGATGAGTCACCTTTTTTATGTTATATCCGTGTTTATGTAGTGTGGTCTTGATATTGTCTATCCATCTTTTCTTGATCTTCCCTTATCTCTAGTACGTGATCTCTTTTTATTGTATGCTGTTATTGGTGGTTGGTTGTATTTCATTCTCATTAAATATCTAAGCCACTGCATTTGTTGTCTTTGGATGTATTCGGCGCATGAAGTTATGCCCACTCTGCTTCTGATGTTCTCATTTCATAGTCTGTCTTTCCTGGTGACTCCCACTGCCTTCCTCAAACATTTCATTTCACATGTGGTGAGCTTTCTGTGATGTGTTGCTGTAAGAGACCAAGTTTGGCACTGGTAACAAAGTGTTGGTAGAAAAAATATTTTTGTCATCTGTATTTTCACTTCCATCTTGATCTGTGGGTGTTGTAGTAATGGTGCCAGCTGGTAGGTCACTGCATTAGTTTTTTGACACCTTGTCTCTATTTCTCTATCGAGTTTTCCGTCCTGTGTGAATTCTACCAGTTACACTACAAATATCAGTACAAGATCTAGTGTTATTTTTATTACGAATTTTGACTACAAAGAAAATTAAATTCATATGCTTTCTCTAACTGTTACACACTAAGTGATTCACATATGCTTTCTCTAACTGTTTCACAACAAGTGATTCACATATGCTTTCTCTGTTACACAACAAGTGATTCACATATGCTTTCTCTAACTGTTACACACTAAGTGATTCACATATGCTTTCTCTAACTGTTACACACTAAGTGATTCACATATGCTTTCTCTAACTGTTACACACTAAGTGATTCACATATGCTTTCTCTAACTGTTACACACTAAGTGATTCACATATGCTTTCTCTAACTGTTACACACTAAGTAATTCACATATGCTTTCTCTAACTGTTACACACTAAGTGATTCACATATGCTTTCTCTAACTGTTACACACTCAGTGATTCACATATGTTTTTCAGTTAATGATTTTGTTCAACTTGTTAGCACAGTCTTAACTTTGTTATAACTGTAATGCCAATCAGTTTAAATTTGTTTTTTTATTGATGTTATTGAGTAATATTTTGTTGAATATCAACTCAGAATAACTAATGCATCTATTGTGTGCACATTTCATCCACTGTATTATTTTTTATAAGGAAATGAAACCAGCTACAATTAGGTCAGTATTATTTGCAACATTTTAATTCAAATAAATGCAATGTATATTATCACGTAACATCAATAATTGTATGCAATTATCATGAGTTTACTCATACGTCTTTATATCAATCAGTATGCCTACTCTTCGATATCTGTTGGGGGAAACTGAGCACCTATGAGTCTGCCGGAAGTGCAACGACATCAATTCAGTAACCAATTAGCAATAAATAATTATCATTTCAAACAGGTTTATCTTTATAATAAATTTGTCCCCCCTGTTATTTCCATAATTTGTAATTGTAGTATATGTACATATTTCAATTCTTCATATATCTATGGTGTAAACACACACACGTTAAATACGCACAAATAATAACAACTTTCTATCTTTGAGATGCAATGTGTGTATCTTATTAATACAACTCATTGTTTATTTGTATGTCATCGGAAAGAAAATCATAAGAACGCCAATCTCTGGAATATTGAAATTTTGAAAGCTTATTCCTGCAGAAATGTGTAGGTCAACGTGACAAATGTTCTACTCTTCACCTGCGTTTTTAAACCGAATTATGCTTTAGTTTAATGTCTTAAAAAATATATGCATTTCTTTAGCGTGTTCATACAGCCATTATACAAGGTCAGTGAACTTGCGCAGCGGCAAACATAGACAAATATAGTTGCATCATTTGTGAACGGAGAATATCAATTACCAAATTGGATCACAATTTTTCTTTGCATAGAAAAACACAGCAGACAAATTAAGTATTCCGCTTTCTTTTTAATTGTGTAATTATCATTTTTTTAAAGACTTTATTCTATAAAATATAATAGGATATGCAATGTTTTTAAATAAAAAAAAGTTAAGGGATTCATTTTCATACCATGAAGTATATTGGTGAATACGGTGTTAGGCCAGTCTCATTTTTGTTCTACGCCCACCGGTGAGTTATGTGGTTAACATCACGCCGATCACCTTTACTTCACAGTGTTTCTCTGGTATCCAAGGCAAGTTGAGTCGATCTGAGATCACCTTTACTTCAGTGTTTCTCTGGTATCCAAGGCAAGTTGGGTCGATCTGAGATCAGGTATGGATGGAACAAATTACACACGTGAATACCATACAAATCTGAATAGTAAGGCTAGTATATGTATATAAATAAAAGTATGTTAGGGACACATAAGAAAACAAATAAAGAGTTCATTAAAACAATTATAAATGAAAAGTGAATTGTTGAAGACTATTCGAGACTGAAATATCATATAATATAAACGCACAAATAAGCATGATGCTCTGTTGAAAACCATACAAGAGGTAAATTTGGGGGGAAACGAGCAAAAGAAATACAGGGATATTTAATGTGGCAATGACAATGGAAACTGAACCATAAAGAATTTTAGAGACACATCAACAGAACGAAATAACAATGGGAAAGAGCTAATAAATCTATGTTTAGAACACGATCTAATAATAACAAACACATGTTATCAACATAGACCAGAGCCATATACAAACTTGGTACAGATGGGACAATTTGCTTCAAGCGACAACGGGTTGATGACATACTTGTAAGATACAGGCAGAAGGGATTTATCACAGACGCCAGAGATACCATAGATACCCACCATCGACCTGTCGTAGTAACTGAAAAAAGACAATCGCTGAGAGCAAAAGACAAAGATGAAACAAAACATTGGAAAGAACCTGTTATAAACTTTAAAAATTGGAGGAAGAAACAACCAGAGACGAGTTATATCAAGAAATGAATCATATCTACAACACCTTACCCAAGAGAATTGATAACATCGAGAAGGAATGGGAAGTATTTAAAACCTCCATATCAAACAATTTACTAAAAGTATGTGGCACAAGAGGACCAGCCAAAGCCCATAAAAAAATCAACATGGTGGAGTGAAGAGATACAAGCAGCCATAAAAAGAAAGAAACATTGTTTCCAAACATGGTTGAAATCTAAAAACCATAACGACTATGTACAACACCGTCTAGCCAGGAGAGAAGTGAAAAGAATAGTCAAGAAAGAGAAAGAAAACTCATAGTGCAAATATGGAGAACATCTAACAGACTTATGTAGGACAAAACCGAGATAATTTTTTAAGAGTGTCAAGGCAACGAGAGTGAGAGACGATAGCTACAACCCTTCCACTATCATAAACAGTAAGGAAGGAACACCATTACTCAACAGACAAGATAGAATGACCAGATGGAAGGAATATTTTCAAGAACTTTACAACCCTACTAAATTAACTGAATATATATATACACAACAAAGGAAAGTGAAGAAATATAACCATATATGTTGATCCAAGAAATTGAAACAGCAATAAAGAACAGCCCGAACAACAAATCACCAGGTGCAGATGGCATACCCAACGAAGCAATTAAAGCATGCAAAGAAATAGATGTAAAGTGGTTAAATAGAATATTCACAGCCGCTTTGACAGAAAGAAAAGTTCCAGATGACTGGCAAAAAATTAGTAATCGTCCCATTATGGAGAAATAAAGGCAATAAAAGAGAATGCGAAACATACAGAGGCATTTCACTATTAAGCCACACTGGTAAAATATACGCAAACATATTAAAACAGCGCATAAGACACATCGCTGACCCACAAAAAAGCCCCTCACAGTTTGGATTTAGAAGAAAAGTGGGATGCACAGACTCTCTATTCACTTGAGACAACTGAGTGAAAAAGCAATATAATATAATAAAGAATTACATTTATTATTCATCGATCAAGAAAAGACATTCGACAGAATAGATAGAAGTATTCTTTGGGAAACACTAGAAAACTATGGGATCAAGGAACAACTGTTAGGCAATATCATCCATTTGTTTTTTTTTTAATTTGTCAGTCCTATTGTTCGTTTGCTTGATAAGGGCCTTGTTGGTCGAAACGTTGCTGTATTTTGTCATTGTTTTTGCAATTTGTAAAACTACAGTACTTTGTGATTACGTGTTTTGCCAATCAAATAGTTTTACTGCAGTCAATATATATATATTGACAATATCAGAGCAGTATACATAAATAGCCACAGTGTGGTAAGAACAACAGACGGAATGACAGACACATTCGAAACAAAATCAGGAGTAAGACAGGGTTGTGTGCTCTCACCTCTTCTCTTCAACATATATATATAGACAGAATAGTGAAAGAGGCACAGTGCGAAAAAGACCTTATTGACATAGACAATGATCACTGCAACCAATTAAACAACCAAATCAACGAATTGCTTTTTTGCGGAAGACCACAGTTTAATCTATGAAGATGAAGATCAGCTACAACATCACATGAATTCATTGATAATAGCGTGTAGAAAGTACAACATGAAAATCAACAAACAAAAGACCGAGACCATGAAAATCAGCAGAACACTAAACAAACATACAAATAGATAACACCAGAGTAAAGCAAGTTTCTGAATTTAAAAAATTTAGGCAGCATTTTCACAGAGGACGGAAAATTCGATAGAGAAATAGAAACAATGTGTCAAAAAGCAAATGCAGTGACCTACCAGTTGGCACCATTACCACAACACCCAAAGATCAAGATGGAAGTGAAAATTATACAGATGACAAAAAGTATTTTTTTCTGTCAACACTTTGTTCTTCTTCTTTTGTCGTCACACTGCTACCGGGTTGTTGCCCAGTGTCGTGGTTTTCTGTTTTTGTCTTGCGCTGTTCTGGTGGCTTGTGTGATTGTTATCTTTGCTCTTTCACAGGATGATGCCACGCCATCTAACCATCTTTTCCGTGGTCTTCCTCTTGCCTTCTTTCCCGATGTTCTGTTGTAGAAGACTCTGTATACTGTGGAGTTTGGATGCATTCTTATTAAGTGGCCAAACCACTTCATTCTTTGTTTATCTATATAATTCAAGCACGGTTTTGTGCCAACTTTCTTTCTTATGCTGATGTTGGTGATTCTGTCTTTTCTTGTGTTGTTGGTAACTTTTCTCAGGCAACGCATTTCACATGTAGTTATTTTTGTGACTGCGCTTTGCTCAATGTCCATGTTTGGCTCTTTGTTACCAGTGCCAAACTTGGTCTCTTACAGCAACACATCACAGAAAGCTCAGCACCTGTGAAATGAAATGCTTGAGGAAGGCAGTGGGGTCACCAGGAAAGAAAGACTACGAAATGAGGACATCAGAAGCAGAGTGGACATAACTTCATGCACCGAATACATCGATAGACAATAAATGCAGTGGCTTGGACATTTAATGAGAATGAAATACAAACAATCACCAATAACAGCATACAATAAAAAGAGATCGAGTACTAGAGCTAAGGAAAGACCAAGAAAAGATGGATAGACAATATCAAGACTACACTACATAAACACGGATACAACAACCAGGGTTACTCATCTACCCCAAGAACGAAAACTAAAGCTCCCATCCCTACGCTTAACGCAAGAGTGGACAGATAAACTACATCTTCCACCTGGGAATAGACAATAGACAAAAAGAATTAGAAAAATAACAACTAGGATGAATCTGTACATATAATCCCTAATTTTGCTTGTGTGTCCTGCTATACACGGCCTAAATTTACATCCAAAATTCACCAAACTTGGGAGAAATACGTCTGAGACCCGAATTATATCAACGAAAAAACGCCTAACGAAATTTCAATACCTGGGACAACATAGCAAGGTACTGTTGCATTAATAACTAACATCCTCGTAAGAACTGAGGTGGGTGATGTTAGTGAGCGCAAAATTTCAGTTGCGAGGCTAGCGCCGATTGAAACGACCCTCTAGAATATCTGTGTGCAGCCCTAGTTCAGTGTTTCCTGGGGACAGAGAAAATGCAGAGTAGACATTGTAAATTGCCAAATGCCGACACGCGCCCTAAATCGACTAAGAATACTATTAATCAGGAACAAACACTGTGGATAGAAAAGTAATGCCGATAATGCAAAGGCTTGACTGGCATAAACCCAAGCATTGGCTCAGGGCGATACGCAGGGGACGCCGATTATAGTAAAAACAGAGTAAGATGAGGTCAAAACACCATGGCTCAGATCGTATAAAGGCCAATTAAAAAGCTAAAAATGATCGTTTGTGTGACAAGCACATGTGTCTCCAATGACTGAGAATGTTCCTAATCCGGAAAGACCTCATATAGTCTCAAAGAGCGCTCTAGAGTACGCTACTCTAGTAAATAAAATGCTGCCAATACATGATGTGCAGGCCTAGTCACCATAGGTGAATAACTTGACACAACGCACAATTCCCTCTTAGGCTCAGATCACATACAAACCACAAAGAGTGGTTTAATAAATGGTCGTAGTTTATCAAAATACGTTATTAGCTATTCAATCAATGAATGTTACATACTAAATTTCATCGATTTTAAAAAGCCTTTGATAGTCTACACAGAATCTCTCTGTGGAATATTCTGAGATGCTATGGAATACCAGACAAAATAATAAACATTATAAAGAGCCTCAATGATGGTTCACAGTGTGCAGTTGGCACTGATGGTGGACACAGCGACTGGTTTATGGTTGAAACCGGAGTAAAGCAAGGCTGTATTCTATATTCGCTATTGTTTGGAGTGGCCATTGACTGGGTGATGCGAAAATGTTGCAGGGGCGAAACTGGCATCGATTGGGTAGAAAATAGTCAACTAGAAGATTTGGATTTTGCAAATGATACTGCCATGTTAAGTTGAAACAACCAAGATATGCAAAGAAAAACAGACAACTTGTCATCTATAGCATCAAAAGTTGGACTTCAGATAAGCTATGAAAAACAAATATAATGAAGACACCTATGGCAAGTAATGCAGATATCACACTGGAATATCTAAAATGACAAAAATAACAGAGCAGTTCACCTATTTAGGTAGCAATTTTGAATGCACAGGAAATGTTAAAAGAAATTATGATACGAATTGGCAAAGCAACATCAGCTTTTAAAAGTCTAAATAAAATATGGAACTGCAAGTTATATAGTATTAAAACTAAATTACGAATTTTCAATTCAAATGTTGTATCAATCCTAACATATGCTAGCGAGAGTTGGAAAATGACTTAAGATATAGAAAACAAGTTGAATGCATTTGAAAATAGATGTCTGCGAAAAATAATGAATATAAAATGGAACGAATTTAGGAGTTGTGATGCAATCAGGGACGTGTCTGGTCAACCACTAGTGACAACTGTTATAAGAAAGAGAAGATGGAGATATGTTGGGCACACCTTGAGGAGAAATGATCAACGAATATCAAAGCAGGCATTGAAGTGGGATGCAAAGGGTTAAAGAAAGAGAGGTCGACCTAAGGAGACCCTGAAACGAACTTTGCTGAGAAAGGCAGGAAATATCGGTCTCAGTTCCATGGAGGAGATTGAGCGAGTTGCTCAGGATAGAGCGGTGTGGAGAAATTACTTGCAGGCCCTATGTAACGTATAACGGTACGAGAGGAATTATTATGTTACATACGTGCAATAGCTATGTCATAAATTTTAAGACACTATTAGATTAGTGTTGCCCACGGACAATATGAAAATACAATCACACCGACATAGGTCCAGCCGGTCAACGCGAGCGGACCTCGAAACGCGTCTGTAGTAAACGAAGTGCTGGGATTGATTTGAGATCGGACAGCTTTAGCCATGGTCAGTTATATGTGGCATGTCTAGAGTTAAAAGTGGAAACAATGTATATATGCTTGCAAACGATGGGAAAACAAGGAATGTTGTTTACTATCAGTCTCTCATGGAGAAATAAATATAACGTACACAATAATTATGTAATTTTTGCTAATTAAAACAAAATAGTAGAATTAAAACAATTTTTTAATATTTTGTATTCCTATTACATTCGTTTTCGAATCCCGAGCGAAGCCGGGTTCATTAGCTAGTAGAGATAACTGTAATTATATAATTTGCATATGTTTGCTGTAAACGTCCATCGATATGATTGTGTTATTTACTCAATTAATTATTGTCTTTATTTATGACTTGTGAATGTTCGCTTCCATCCTACTGATGTAGTAATGATGTAGTTCATGCTTATGTTTTGAATTATTCATATATATATGTATTTATATGTGTGCGTTGTCCAAAGTCTGGACACATCCGTTCTGCTGTAACATATAACTTCTTCTGTGAGTTTTTTTTCCTGCTTTAAATACTTCCAATAGCATAACTTGTGTGATACATTTCCATACATTCTGCTGCCATCCATTTTTGCCCTAACTTTTCTTACTTCACTTTCGAAACAACGTATTTATTATTACAATTACTTTTACCAAATCTGAAGTATTTATGATTTCATTATCTTAGCCAGTTAGCTAGTGACCTGTTCTCTCTTCTCAGCAATGTATTCACTACTTTATTTGAAATTATATATTCGTTGCTAAGGGTTACAATATTTATAACATATGAATACACTGAATTCATCAAGGCTGAGTTTCAGCATATTTTATTGTTCACCACAGCTCTACCGAAATAACACTCGCAGACTCCAATTGTGATTTTGACTATATTATCTCAACTAATCAAGTCACGATCATAATTTGCAATATGATGTAATGAAACAAGGCCCATAACAGGTCAGAATATCGATAACTTGCAAATCTCATTAAAGTAGTATTAGTTATTCTAGCTATGTTATTCGATCGTTACATTGTTTGTTAAATGGTGTGGTGGATTATTTGCTTTTTTTAATGCACTATTATTATCAACATATTTGTATGCACTATTATTATCAACATATATTTATGAACATGATTATGAAAAAGTTTGTCACGATGTACCAAAATGACGTATATCTTGTGAAATGTTGCTGGCGTGGATTTTACCAGCTAGTACCTACTATATTGTCATGTCGACGTCTTCATTGTTTGTATCATTTCCGATAACATCTGTTGTAGTAGCTCCCTCGTTATGGCAGGATGAGCAGACATGATTGTAGATACATGTTCTTGAGATTAGTTACATGCTAAATAATATGTTGTCGGTTCAGACTTGACAAGACGAATCACACGATCGTCGCTGTACTTGCCTTTATTATAGTAAACTTCTTGTGGCACATAGATTACAACACCGGTTTTCTGGTAATACCATACTCGTTTGGATACGGATGCTAATACCAGCTCTAGAGTTACTGAATAATATGACTTATCGTCAACTAATGATCTCTGCTTGACCGATAGTTTGTCACGAACAGTTTACATGGACCTTCTCATATGCCTTCTCATGGGCCTACACGCTCATATATAGGGAATGTCAAAGTATCACAGTGATTCACTTAGTATGACAACAACTAGCAATGGAAGTACTGATGGTGTCTAAGGCACTAGTCTGGATGGAGTCACAACACTACACGCATGCGTCCATTCTGAGTTACTCATTGTGTATGATCCTGAAGGAGGAAGATGGTTTGGTGCGAAGGCAATCGTCAGCAACTCGTAGAATTACATTCATCTTCATTCCAGGGCACATGGATGTCGTTGGCAATGAGAGAGCTGCCATGTTGGCTGGCTCTGCCACAATATCAGGGCACATGGATGTCGTTGGCAATGAGAGAGCTGACAGGCTGGCTGGCTCTGCCACAATATCGGGGGTTCAGCCAATGGATAGAGCTGACATTCTAAACACCCTTATAGAGTGTGACAGTAAAGAGGATTTTCATCTTAATCAATCCATGTCAACTACTAGAATGCAAGAGCTAGGATTGAAGATTAGAGTGGCAAGAAAAGAACATCACTACAGGCATATGAGAAAACTCATCAATCAACATTGAATTGGTACGTTTAATCGCTGGATACTGTTGGAGATATTACAAATAAGATCGGATCACATATGGACATGTCCGGAGTGCAATGAAGATTTTACAGACTGAAAATGAAGCACAAACAATAACATATGTTAAAGCGAAAGAAAACGTCGTTTAGCCACACAAATGCAAGGATTCAGCTACTGACATTGTCACACATCATACTTAAGTACTATTACTGGCTTCTTTAGATCAACAAAGACATATAGTTTATACAAACATATAACATAAAACAGTATTCCACACACAATAACATAAATCTAAGGAACACAATCAGGGCAAGAAAAACACATATAAACAGAATCACATAGATCTAGGGGTCTAAAGCATAAAGATTGATTTCTTTACATTGTGTTTTACTTTATGGCTCGGTGCCTTTTCCGCATAAATAACACGCCACATGCGAGATTATTGCACAAAGCACTGATTTCGTAGCACCAGTAACAATCAAAATAAATTACGAAAAAAAGCACTCGTGAATAGAACGACGCGGTCAGGATTCGAAAACACGACATTCGGAACGAAAAGAAATAGCGTAACAACTTAGCCACATAGATCCCCACAAATCTACATGATATAGTCTGTTCAACTTGTCATGCCCACAGATAACAACTTAGCCACATAGATCCCCACAAATCTACATGATATAGTCTGTTCAACTTGTCATGCCCACAGATAACAACTTAGCCACATAGATCCTCACAAATCTACATGATATAGTCTGTTCAACTTGTCATGCCCACAGATAACAACTTAGCCACATAGATCCCCACAAATCTACATGATATAGTCTGTTCAACTTGTCATGCCCACAGATAACAACTTAGCCACATAGATCCCCACAAATCTACATGATATAGTCTGTTCAACTTGTCATGCCCACAGATAACAACTTAGCACATAGATCCCACAAATCTACATGATATAGTCTGTTCAACTTGTCATGCCCACAGATAACAACTTAGCCACATAGATCCTCACAAATCTACATGATATAGTCTGTTCAACTTGTCATGCCCACAGATAACAACTTAGCCACATAGATCCCCACAAATCTACATGATATAGTCCGTTCAACTTGTCATGCCCACAGATAACAACTTAGCCACATAGATCCACACAAATCTACATGATATAGTCCGTTCAACTTGTCATGCCCACAGATAACAACTTAGCCACATAGATCCCCACAAATCTACATGATATAGTCTGTTCAACTTGTCATGCCCACAGATAACAACTTAGCCACATAGATCCCCACAAATCTACATGATATAGTCGTTCAACTTGTCATGCCCACAGATAACAACTTAGCCACATAGATCCCGACAAATCTACATGATATAGTCCGTTCAACTTGTCATGCCCACAGATAACAACTTAGCCACATAGATCCCCACAAATCTACATGATATAGTCTGTTCAACTTGTCATGCCCACAGATAACAACTTAGCCACATAGATCCCCACAAATCTACATGATATAGTCTGTTCAACTTGTCATGCCCACAGATAACAACTTAGCCACATAGATCCCCACAAATCTACATGATATAGTCCGTTCAACTTGTCATGCCCACAGATAACAACTTAGCCACATAGATCCCCACAAATCTACATGATATAGTCCGTTCAACTTGTCATGCCCACAGATAACAACTTAGCCACATAGATCCCCACAAATCTACATGATATAGTCCGTTCAACTTGTCATGCCCACAGATAACAACTTAGCCACATAGATCCCCACAAATCTACATGATATAGTCCGTTCAACTTGTCATGCCCACAGATAACAACTTAGCCACATAGATCCCCACAAATCTACATGATATAGTCCGTTCAACTTGTCATGCCCACAGATAACAACTTAGCCACATAGATCCCCACAAATCTACATGATATAGTCCGTTCAACTTGTCATGCCCACAGATAACAACTTAGCCACATAGATCCCCACAAATCTACATGATATAGTCCGTTCAACTTGTCATGCCCACAGATAACAACTTAGCCACATAGATCCTAACAAATCTACATGATATAGTCCGTTCAACTTGTCATGCCCACAGATAACAACTTAGCCACATAGATCCTCACAAATCTACATGATATAGTCCGTTCAACTTGTCATGCCCACAGATAACAACTTAGCCACATAGATCCCCACAAATCTACATGATATAGTCCGTTCAACTTGTCATGCCCACAGATAACAACTTAGCCACATAGATCCCCACAAATCTACATGATATAGTCCGTTCAACTTGTCATGCCCACAGATAACAACTTAGCCACATAGATCCCCACAAATCTACATGATATAGTCCGTTCAACTTGTCATGCCCACAGATAACAACTTAGCCACATAGATCCCCACAAATCTACATGATATAGTCCGTTCAACTTGTCATGCCCACAGATAACAACTTAGCCACATAGATCCCCACAAATCTACATGATATAGTCCGTTCAACTTGTCATGCCCACAGATAACAACTTAGCCACATAGATCCCCACAAATCTACATGATATAGTCCGTTCAACTTGTCATGCCCACAGATAACAACTTAGCCACATAGATCCCCACAAATCTACATGATATAGTCCGTTCAACTTGTCATGCCCACAGATAACAACTTAGCCACATAGATCCCCACAAATCTACATGATATAGTCCGTTCAACTTGTCATGCCCACAGATAACAACTTAGCCACATAGATCCCCACAAATCTACATGATATAGTCCGTTCAACTAGTCATGCCCACAGATAACAACTTAGCCACATAGATCCCCACAAATCTACATGATATAGTCCGTTCAACTTGTCATGCCCACAGATAACAACTTAGCCACATAGATCCTCACAAATCTACATGATATAGTCTGTTCAACTTGTCATGCCCACAGATAACAACTTAGCCACATAGATCCCCACAAATCTACATGATATAGTCCGTTCAACTTGTCATGCCCACAGATAACAACTTAGCCACATAGATCCCCACAAATCTACATGATATAGTCCGTTCAACTTGTCATGCCCACAGATAACAACTTAGCCACATAGATCCCCACAAATCTACATGATATAGTCCGTTCAACTTGTCATGCCCACAGATAACAACTTAGCACATAGATCCACAAATCTACATGATATAGTCCGTTCAACTTGTCATGCCCACAGATAACAACTTAGCCACATAGATCCCCACAAATCTACATGATATAGTCCGTTCAACTTGTCATGCCCACAGATAACAACTTAGCCACATAGATCCTCACAAATCTACATGATATAGTCCGTTCAACTTGTCATGCCCACAGATAACAACTTAGCCACATAGATCCCCACAAATCTACATGATATAGTCCGTTCAACTTGTCATGCCCACAGATAACAACTTAGCCACATAGATCCTCACAAATCTACATGATATAGTCTGTTCAACTTGTCATGCCCACAGATAACAACTTAGCCACATAGATCCCCACAAATCTACATGATATAGTCCGTTCAACTTGTCATGCCCACAGATAAAAATGAGTATCTTTGTAACCATTTGATGAAATAACTTGAAAACTTGCATGTGAACTACACATGTTCCCGACGCTACAAAATATGTTTTGCCATTCAAACAATCATACCATCTAGAAGTTTCCTTCTTTGTACTATATATTTAACGCGTCCATTGGCATGGTTGAAGAAAACTAATGTTTATAGCCATTGAATACATTGACGACAAAAATAGCAACATTCAGGACGAATTCCGTGGACGAAAGTCCCCACGCCAGAATTGCTCTCCCTAGATCCCTATCCGCTTAGCCAGATAGAAACAAATGTCTTTTACCAGGGTCACCACTTGGAGATGGGGTTGGATCTTGATTAGTGCCAGCTCACTAATCCTGGTGCGGCGTTGTCCCTATGCGTATTTGACCCCAGGCACATATCGGTCATTTGTACCACAGTATACTTCTTCTTCTGCGTTCTCACTAGATTGGGATTTCAGATTCTCTAATAAAGGCAGACGTGTGCCTCAGATTATCAGCCATGCCATACAGTTTGTCTTGGATCCTGGTGTAAGTGGGCCACCTCTTTCTTCTCAAGTCTGCATACTGGGGAAGTTCTGTAGGATATGTTCTGTTGTCATACTTGCCAAGCCATAGGAGCACAGGTCATTGGTGCATATTTTGAATTTAGTGTACAGGTTTACCACAGTATACAAGAACCATAGTAAAGAGCTATGTTATTGTATTGATACCCTCCTACAACATATGTTAAGACACGCATAATGTACCGAAGAAGTAGCGATTTGAAAAGAACGTCTTCAAGTAGCTCCGCCATTGCCAATCCCAAGCCTGGACGCGAAAGGGGATGGCATTATGACATGGCAACTAACTTTAACTGTAATGTAAATTATAAAAAAAAAAATAATACAACTGTCTATATTTCCTGTTTTTTCATGAATCTATTGCAACTATATACATTGGTCTCCATGTATGAGCTGGAATGATACGCCTTTGAATGAGACTTGACATCAAATGTCATTTTGGTGCATTTACTGTAAAAACTAAAATTCCGTATCAGAATCTCCAAATATGCCGCCAACATCAAAGGAAACCGTTATATTACAAAATCCAGGTTTCCTATAGCAATTTCTTCCATCAGACATTTGCGTCGGTATAATTCTAAGATTGGGTGCAAAGTTTCGCTACTGTGGAAAAGATGGTTTTGCTACAATTCGCATTGGACTGTGGGCATGAGTTGTTGAACGGACTATAACAAATATTTACATACATTGAAATATTGCAAATATATATCTATGCATATATATAGATAAGATCGGATCACATATAGCCATGTCCGGAGTGCAATGAAGATATTACAGACTGAAAATGAAGCACAAACAATAACATATGTTAAAGCGAAAGAAAACGTCGTTTAGCCACACAAATGCAATGATTCAGCCATCTCTTCCTCTCTTCCTCCTTGATGTGTGCTCATTGTACACCTCCATACCTCATTCCGACGGACTTCAAGCTCTCCAGTTCTTTCTCGACAGGAGAACTAACCCACTTGTCTCCACCTCGGCTCTCCTTCGTCTTGCAGAACTAGTTCTAACTCTCAACTCCTGTCAGTTCAATGACCAGTTCTTTGAGCAGATCAGTGGGGTCGCCATGGGTACTAAAATGGGACCCAGTTATGCTTGTCTATTCATGGGTCATCTTGAGCACCTAGTATGGAATTCCTATGATGGCCCTCTTCCGTCTGTGTATCATAGATACATTGATGATTGTATTGGCATTACCGATATGCCTGAAGCCGATTTGTCACGCTTCATTAATTTCATTAATGTCTTCAATCCGGCTATTCGGTTTACATCTCACATCTCTACCTCTTGTGTCAACTTTCTTGACATCACTATCACTATCAGCCTATCCACCATCACTACATCAGTCTACTACAAGCCTACTGATGCACATAGTTTTCTTCTTTATACCTCTTCCCATTCCCAGGCTTGTGGTGACTCTTTACCATTCTCTCAACTCTGCGCCTTCGTCGCCTCTGTAGCGAGGACGACGATTTTCTCGATAAAGCTCACGAGATGCTGGATTTATTTCGTAAGCGCTTATACCCGGATAAGGTGCTTGCTTCTGCTATGCGGCGCGTTCAGCAAATTTCTCGCCAGGAGGCTCTCTCTAACCAGCATAAAACTTCCAATTCTGTCAGGGTGAAACTTGTCTTAACTTTCCACCCTCATAGTTCCCTTGTGAAGAAAGTCTTATTCCGTCATCTCTCCATTCTTCAGTCTGATCCTGAGACACGTTCAATCTTCCAACACTATCCTTTGGTGGCGTACAGACGGGACAGAAGCCTTAGGGATATGTTGGTTCACAGTCGCCTCAAGCCTAATATCCATAGTCATTTTGGCACCATCCAGTGTGGCCGTCGGCGCTGCAACACTTGTGCTTATGTAATACAGACCCGCACGGTGTCTTTTCCTAAAGCCACGTTCGTTGTTGAAGACAGTTTCACGTGCGAGTCCCGTAATATTATCTATGCCATTATCTGCAAGCGGTGCAACAAGTCCTATATTGGGGAAACCGGCAGGAGACTCGGTGACCGATTCGCCCAACATGTGCGCGATATACGCCAATGCTCTGTGACCCCTGTAGCTACCCATTTCAATGATACTGGCCATTCAGGAGCTTGCGATGTCCAGGTCACAGCCATCCGATCATGTTCCTCTGATGATCGTAGTAGATTTGCTCTGGAGAATCGGTTGATTTCTTTGTATGGTACCTTGCGACCACGCGGGCTCAACGTATTACATTCTTATGCTTCTTAGTACTTTCTCTTCCCATGCTTTGTAATCTATATGGGTTTATGTTGCATGTATTACATTCTTATGCTTCTTAGTACTTTCTCTTCCCATGCTTTATAATCTATATGGGTATATGTTGCACGTATTCAAGTTATATATTTACTAGATGTTTCATTGTTTCTTTTCCGTTCTATTCCTGTTTTTAGTGTTACATTTATTTCGTTATTCGTTTTTATTCCAGATTGTCCTTAGATACGTTTGTATTTGGTCGTCCATTTGTGTTTCATTTTAATTTGTCACTCCTGTTTGTTCGTTTGCTTGATAAAGGCCTTGTTGGTCGAAACGTTGCTGTTTATCGTCACTGTTTCTGTATTTTGTAAAACTATAGTACTTTGTTTGTACGTGTTTCACTAAATATATATCTACATAGTTGCACATATCTACAGATCATGACACATCCACATAACAAAATACATTCATATAACAAACGACATCCTCAGATCAATATATACATATATACACACCACACACTACACACACAGACCAACATAAATAAATACACAAAATAAAATCTACAGACCAATATATATATATACATACCAAACTACATTCGCAGAATATATACAAGTATCAGCATTCACTGACACTTAGGGGCATTGGCTAATAGTTTCAGAACCCCTGAGCTAATTATTTACTGTAACTTAGCGGCAGAAGTGAATATGTTCCGAACTCATGAACTTGGTCAACAACAAAGCGATAATGACGTGGTAAACAGCTCAACGATCAACAAAAGTCATGGGAAATACCTGTGGTTGATGATGAACGATATTCGAATAGTCTGTGTAAGTCGGTCCGAATTTTTGAAAATTGCAAGGAACAGTCTAAGAAATGACCGAGTCGAGCGAAGAACAGAGTCTCGGATAGTCGATGTTTGTACATGGCCTGAGACTGGATGATTTGGATAGACGATCACGACAATGAGAAGGTTAGTTGTAAATAGTTAAACGGATTTTGAGTATAAAATCATATTTAACCTTTATCTCTTTGTGATTTGTAGACCCGTTTTTCTCTGTATGATGATTATTTATAAATTGTCACAAGTTCTATCGTTTAGTCATCGTCCTTAGCAAGTTTCCAAGTGTAAATCTTTCAAGTTGAAAGCTAACATTGAAGAAGTCTGCAGCATCTCGCTGTCTAGAAAAAAAAAAACTATGTAGTTCGCCTTGAAGTAAAAAGAGGACATTAGTTTTGTATCGATGTGAGTTGTATGTCATTCTACTCTATATTGTGAACATTTTCTAGCTACTCTTTGTGCAACTTAGTTGCAAATGCTATCAAAATGTATCTGAAGTGTCTTGCAGTTGTGGAAACTTCGGTGAGGTCGTTCTTGGAAGAAGTGGACAGTTGTTGATCCATTTAGCCATCGTGAAGCCTATTTGGGCTGCACCATCAGATGTACTAGTTCTTAAGTGTCGGAGTCAAGAAAATCAGATAAGTTGGCGCTGGCAGAAATCGAACACCCCACCCAAAGATAAGCAGCTGTGCTCCAATGTTTGCTGAAGGCTGGTGCACGTACATTACGTTCTGATGTTTGGCTGTTTATATATTACAATAGAATGATAAAAATGGCTTTAGAACGATCGCGAGGGAGAGAGAGATAAGTTGTCGGGGTCAAAGGCGTACGGAAAGAACGGCGCGCCAGATTAGTGAGCTGGCACTAATCCCTTGCCCTCACCTCCACATGGTGACCCTGGTAACAGACGGTAGTTACGGTCTGGCTAAAAGGGCAGGGGCCGTGGGAGAGATACTCTGGGACAAGTAGAGATGCAAAGGTAGTCACGCTAGATGGGATCCGCTCGCAACACAGACGAACAAACTCACAGAGTGAATAATAATGCTCTCCTCTCCCGACCGATGGAAAAAGCTGGAAAGATGAACGTGGAACCGCGTGGGGCGAAACTCTTGAGTCCGCGCATGCTCTCTCTTGAGTCGATGAGTGTGCTGGGTGTCGAGTTAAGCCGCACCTTGGTCCACATAGGTCAAAACTCTGGCCCCCATCACAAAATGGTGGCACAACTCAAAGCCATCAAAGAAACGTTGACCCGCGTGTTGCGAAATTCGGAGCCCGCGCATATTCTCTTTTGAGCCGCCTCTCTTGAGCCGATGAGTATGCTTGGTATCGAGTTGAGCCGCACGTTGGTCCACATAGGTCAAAACTATGTCCCCCATAACAGAGATTTGGGCACGACTCAAAGCCATCGAAGAGACGTTGACCCGCACGGTGCGAAAGTCGAATCCCGCGCATGCTCTCTCTGAACCCTCTCTTGAGTCGATGAGCATGCTGGGAGTCGAGTTGAGCTACGCGTGGGTCCACGGTTTGAATTGACGGAAATGGTGAGGTAGGCACCATTCAAGCGATGCACGGGCGGGCCCTCAGGTGACGAAACCCGTGACCCCATCACCGGGTTGGGAGATCGGGTTGAGTCACAGGCAAGTGGAAGGCACGAAAAATGCGAGCACGGCGAGAACTGATGGTGACCAGGCAACAGGACAGAGCTAGCACGCACGCTGGAGATGCCATAGTGGGCCTCACCGAGGGGCAGACGAGCACGGCAGGGCATGCAAGTAAGGCGCGGCAAGCAAGGCAGGCATGAGGGTGCGCGTCCCACTCTCGAATGTGTAGAACTAGAAAGCCCAGCAGAGGTAAAGCCAGTGCGCGTTTCCGCACGCAGGGAACTACTGCTGCCTTGTAGTTTGATTGGGGACAATCAAAGTCTAGCGAAGCAAACAGTACAAAAAACTCGACGTGTGGCAAAACAAGGAGCCTACAAAACGACCGGTTTGCTGGGTAGATGGCGCTCATAAACCTGGAGGGCAGGCCGTCTAAGGGTCGCTGCCCTAAAAAAATGACAACCTGCTGCCTTGTGGGTTCTGGCTGGGGACAGCAAAAGGCTGACAGAGAGCGAACTCAGTAAACGCTGGTTGAAACCGAACTGACCACCGAAAGATAAGCACTTGAGCTCCTATTGGTATTAAGGCTGTGCACGTACATCCCTTTCTGAAGTTTGGCTATTTATATATCACAATAGAATGATAAAAACGGCTTAAGAACGATCGCAAGAGAGAGAGAGAGAGATAAGTTGTCTTCCAGAGAGTCTGTTTAAAGCAAGTGAAAGCAGAACAAACAAGTTATCTTCCAGAGAGTCTGTTTTACGCAAGTTAAATCAGAAGAGTAAAGTTCGTCTTCCAGAAAGTGCCATTATAATTCTGTAAGACTAAAACGTTCTTGTGTAATGCTGTTCTTTTTATACCACACTGTTTTAAATAGAAGTCAAGTGAGTGCCATTACGATTCTATAAGACTGAAATGTCCTTGTGAGACGACGACCATGTTGAACCGCACAGTTTTAACTAGTAGTCAACTGAGTGCCATTACGGTTCTATAAGACTGAAATGTTCTTGTGAGACGACGACCATGTTAAACCGCACAGTTTTAACTAGTAGTCAACTGAGTGCCATTACGGTTCTATAAGACTGAAATGTTCTTGTGAGACGACGACCATGTTGAACCGCACAGTTTTAACTAGTAGTCAACTGAGTGTCATTACGGTTCTATAAGACTGAAATGTTCTTGTGAGACGACGACCATGTTGAACCGCACAGTTTTAACTAGTAGTCAACTGAGTGCCATTACGGTTCTATAAGACTGAAATGTTCTTGTGAGACGCTGACCATGTTGGGTGACACAGTTTCAATCAGTATTGTCAGAGGAAAATCAGTCTAGAAAACCAGTAGAGCAACCTTAAATATAGTTCGTCAGCTTTTAGGAAGCTTAAAAATCTATTTGGTCTACTCTCAGAAATAAGACAAGACACAGCGCTATTCAAGTTCGGATGTTCTTTAGTTTAAAGTAATTATTATATTTTATTGTGTAGTATATTTGTTTGTTTTGTAGCATATTTGACTGTTGATGATTTGTTTTGTAGTATATTTGACTGTTGATGATTTGTTTTGTAGTATATTTGTCTGTTGATGATTTGTTTTGTAGTATATTTGACTGTTGATGATTTGTTTTGTAGTATATTTGTCTGTTGATGATTTGTTTTGTAGTATATTTGTCTGTTGATGATTTGTTTTGTAGTATATTTGTCTGTTGATGATTTGTTTTGTAGTATATTTGTCTGTTGATTTGTTTTGTAGTATATTTGTCTATTGATTTGTTTTGTAGTATATTTGTCTATTGATTTGTTTTGTAGTATATTTGTCTGTTGATTTGTTTTGTAGCATATTTGTCTGTTAATTTGTTTTGTAGTATATTTGTCTGTTGATCATTTGTTTTATAGCATATTTGTCTGTTGATGATTTGTTTTGTAGCATATTTGACTGTTGATTTGTTTTGTAGTATATTTGTCTGTTGATGATTTGTTATGTAATTATGTAACCATTGTAGTTCAGTTTCTTTATATTGAAATTTTACTATCGCGTGTTAGTTCTTTAGTTAAACTTTAGAAGTATGTAGCCTATCACCGTTACTTACATCCAGACATCTATAGACCAATATACACGCACACCAAACAACTACATACCAATGTAAGTATGGCATGTTTCGTCGTTACAGACGGTCAAATGGCAAGTGTTTTACTGTGACCACCTGAGTAACATATACACACACTAACGTATATACACATACCAACATACCTATACGCACCAACCAACATACCTATACGCACCAACCTGCATACCTACACGCACCAACCTGCATGCCTACACGCACCAACCTGCATACCTACACGCACCAACCTGCATATCTACACGCACCAACCTGCATACCTACACGCACCAACCTGCAAACCTACACGCACCAACCTGCATACCTACATGCACCAACCTGCATGCCTACACGCACCAACCTGCATGCCTACACGCACCAACCTGCATGCCTACACGCACCAACCTGCATACCTACACGCACCAACCTGCGTACCTACACGCACCAACCTGCAAACCTACACGCACCAACCTGCATACCTACATGCACCAACCTGCATGCCTACACGCACCAACCTGCATGCCTACACGCACCAACCTGCATGCCTACACGCACCAACCTGCATGCCTACACGCACCAACCTGCATGCCTACACGCACCAACCTGCATACCTACACGCACCAACCTGCATACCTACACGCACCAACCTGCATACCTACACGCACCAACCTGCATACCTACACGCACCAACCTACATACCTACACGCACCAATCTACATACCTACACGCACCAACCTACATACCTAAACGCACTAACCTGTATACACACCAGTAACTAGCTGTTAATCGACTAGCAACAACACATACCTAAACACACCAACATATATACACACCAGTGACAAGCCGTTAATGGTTTAGCAACATACATACCTAAACACATATACACACCAGTTGCAAGCCGTTAATGGTTTAGCAACATACATACCTAAACACATATAAACACCAGTTGCAAGCCGTTAATGGTTTAGCAACATACATACCTAAACACATATACACACCAGTTGCAAGCCGTTAATGGTTTAGCAACATACATACCTAAACACACCAACCTATATACACACCAGTGACAAGCCGAAGTAGATCTAGCAAAATCCTCCAGAGCCCAGACTAAGTTATTCTAATTTAAGTTAAAATTGTTCATTAAATTATTCCGTCTGATAGTAATATACACTAATTGGATATCTTCTTCTTCTTCAATGACACAGAGACGCTTGGGGCTCTTGCCATTTCTGTTAAGTGGGATATAGACATAACTTTGAAGAACTGGAGTGTGCCAGCTTTCTACACTAACAGAACAGGATTAAGAATTCTACTGCTCTAACACTTGGTGATGAGTAAGCTTTCTAAGTTGCTCAAGAATACAGTAGCGAAGGTAGGGTTTTTGTGCTCATTCCTCGTCTCCAGGTTTCCTGCTAGTTATGTTGCTTCTTCATCGTTGCATGCAACGTTTTTCTACGTTGTTGAATTTACAGCAATACTAACATTTTAGTAGTAGGACAAATGACGCTAATTTTAAAATGCAAACATGTCGCCATGAACACAAAAAGAGCATTGCTTAACACAATCTGTTTCCCAACAGTATGATATCAGTGCCAAACCTGAACGCTGATAACAAATGATAAAAGAAAACTAGTTACGACAGAGATGAAGTGTCTATGCAGAATGCTGGGAGTAACAAGAAGAGACTGGTTGAGAAATGAAGACATCAGGAAAACTGGGTACAATATAGGTACTGAACTTGCTGATCAAAAACAAATTGAATGAATCGACAAAATAAGCAGATTATCAACATATAGTGCACCTCAAAGAACAATGTTACTACTATACAATGAATACAACTTAAAAGCCGGCACACAAAAGGTGGACTTCAGAGATAACAGAGGTAACGAAATACACTGTGTATGAAGCGCACACATAAGATCTTTATAGAAATTTTTTATCATTACTATGTGAGGCAAAACACGATTGGAGAAAGGAAAGACAAAACAAAAGAAAAGAAAGACTAACGTCTGGTTGTTTTTTTCCAACTCATTCATTTCGAAAACTCCATTTAGGAATCGAGTTTGCATCTCATATTTGTGTATCCATGAAGCAATGATACAGCCTGTTGCTAGAGTGAACATGTGAAGTATTATCGGATATGTCTTGCTGTAACTAGCTTCTGATATCTGACTTTATCTTATACTCCCTAACATAGATTCACTGACTGACAGACATTCACTGAATAACATACATTCACTGACTGACATACATTCACTGACTGACACAGATTCACTGACTGACATAGATTCACTGACTGACAGACATTCACTGACTGACATAGATTCACTGACAGACAGACATTCACTGACTGGTGTACAAGTACTGACTGGTGTACAAGTACTGACTGGAGTACATGTACTGACTGGCGTGCATGCACTGACTGGCGTGCATGCACTGACTGGCTTGCATGCACTGGCTGGCGTGCATGCACTGACTGGCGTGCATGCACTGGCTGGCGTGCATGCACTGACTGGCGTACATGCACTGACTGGCGTACATGCACTGACTGGCGTACATATACTGATATAAGTGCATTCACTTATGATTAACATACCTACACTCACTGACTAGCATATGTACACTACTGACTAGCATATGTGCACTTAATGACTAGCACATGTGCACTTAATGACTAGCACATGTACACTTAATGACTAGCACATGTACACTTAATGACTAGCACATGTACACTTAATGACTAGCACATGTACACTTAATGACTAGCACATGTGCACTTAATGACTAGCACATGTACACTTAATGACTAACACATGTGCACTTAATGACTAGCACATGTAATCTCACTGACTAGCACATGTACACTTAATGACTAGCACATGTACATAGCTAGCACATGTCACTTAATGACTACACATGTGCACTTAATGACTCTAATACTAGCACATGTGCACTAATGACTAGCACATGTTACTTAATGACTAGCACATGTACTCTCACTGACTAGCACATGTACACTCAATGACTAGCGCATGTACACTTAATGACTAGCATACATTCACTAATGACTTTCAGTGCATTTATTATATCAGAATGCATGCACTTCAATGACTATACACATGTTACTTAATGACTAGCACATGTACCTCACTCAACTAACATGTACACTCAATGACTAGCATGAATATTCTTAATGACTACATTCATTCACCTGACATGTCTTCAGTGATTTATTATATTCTATGAATTGTCATGGTTACTGTCCCTAAGACAATATCAAATATTTTTTATTAATTGTTCATGTCATTCACCTTGTATCTTCAAATATTTCTTTGTAAATTGTTCATGCTTTTCACCTGATAGTCATCAAATATTCTTTGTAAATTGTTCATGTTCTTCACCTGAACATGCATTTCTTTCTGATCAAACATTTCTTTGCAAATTTTTCAAGTTCTGACCTGATGTCATCAAATATTTCTTTGTAAATTGTTCATGTTCTCCATCTGACATCAAATATTTCTTTGTAAATTGTTCATGCTCTTCACCTGATGTCATCAAATATATCTTTGTAAATTCTTTGTTCATGCTCTTCACCTGATGTCATCAAATATTTCTTTGTAAATTGTTCATGTTTTCACCTGGTATCTTAAATATTTCTTTGTAAATTGTTCATGTTCTCCACCTGATGTTATCAAATATTTCTTTGTAAATTGCTCATGTTCTCCACCTGATGTCATCAAATATTTCTTTGTAAATTGTTCATCTTCTTCACCTGATGTCATCAAATATTTCTTTGTAAATTGTTCATGTCATTCACCTGATATCATCAAATATTTCTTTGTAAATTGTTCATGTTCTTCGCCTGATATCATCAAATATTTCTTTGTAAATTGTTCTATGTCTTCACCTGATGTCATCAAATATTTCTTTGTAAATTGTTCATGTTCTCCACCTGATGTCATCAAATATTTCTTTGTAAATTGTTCATGTTTCACCTGATGTCATCAAATATTTCTTTGTAAATTGTTCATGTCTTCACTTGATACATCAAATATTTCTTTGTAAATTGTTCATGTCATTCACCTGATATCATCAAATATTTCTTTGTAAATTGTTCATGTTTTTTTTACCTGGTATCTTCAAATATTTCTTTGTAAATTGTTCATGTTCTCCATTTGATGTCATCAAATATTTCTTTGTAAATTGTTCATGCTCTTCATCTGTCATGAAATATTTCTTTGTAAATTGTTCATGTTCTTCATCTGATGAAAATATTTCTTTGTAAATTGTTCATATTCATTCACTGATATCATCAAATATTTCTTTGTAAATTGTTCATCTTCTCACCTGATTCATCAAATATTTCTTTGTAAATTGTTCATGTTCTTCACCTTGATTCATCAAATATTTCTTTGTAAATTGTTCATCTTTGTATCATCAAATTCTTTGAAATTGTCATCTTCACTTCATCAAATATTTCTTTGTAAATTGTTCATGTCATCCACCTGATGTCATCAAATATTTCTTTGTAAATTGTTCATGTTCTTCACCTAATGTCATCAAATATTTCTTTGTAAATTGTTCATGTTCTTCACCTGATGTCTGTAAATTGTTCATGTTCTTCACCTGATGTCATCAAATATTTCATATTCTTCCCCTTCTCATCAACTATTTCTTTATTAAATATTCATGTTCTTCACCTTCTCATCAACTATTTCTTTATTAAATATTCATGTTCTTCACCATTCCATCAACTATTTCTTTATTAAATATTCATGTTCTTCACCATTCCATCAACTATTTCTTTAAGTATTCATGTTTTTCACCTTCCCACCAAATATTTCTTTATTACGTGTTCATATTCTTCCTCTTAACGTCAACTATTTCTTTGTTAATTGTTCATGTTATTCACCAGTATTAAAATATCTCTTTAAACATTCACGGTCTGCTACCCATCGCCAAAAAAGTGGTCTAGTAGTTTCTATTCAGAGAAACATCGGTTAGATTTTCTCACATTAAAATAATGTCTAGAATTGCGAACTGCCTTGTGCGTGTGAAAGTTGATGATATAATGACGTGACTCGAGAACATCTTTGCACATATTTTCTCTACAATCTTGTATGTCTCCTTAATGTATCTTTTCCTCTCTTCTAAATCTCTTCTCATCCACACTTCTGATCTCCTTGTATACTCCTGCGCGTGGCGTGTTTACAGCTGCACGTGGCGTGTTTACCGAGCAGGCTGATGACCTGCTGAACATCTTGCAATGTATCCTGGAAGGGGACTTGTATATTTCCTGACGTGCACAAGCATACATATTTACTAAACTAATTCCACATACACGCATGGGGTTCCCCTTACTGGAGCCTTTCTGTTTCTTACATACCCAACTTAATGATTCCTTCCTGACTGACCTTCATGCTCTTCATTTCTATCACTTCTTCTGTTTGCGTTCAGATCACATGTAAATCAAATTTAATTATAATCGAAAATAAGACTTTAACATGTGTCTGCATTCAGCTTTGAAAACATGTGAATGTCTGTTATCGGAATTTGTTATCACGATAAGACATTTCACTTCTCAATTTTCTACTTCTTTCTCACTCTCCATGCTACACATGCATATACACACAAACACACACACACACACAGATGTGGCTACATATGTAAATATGTGTGTGTGTGTGAGAATGCATAAATATATATGCGCAATAAGTATACAAATTAGAGTCTGAAATCTATACTTATATATTTATTTGTCGATCTGTCTGCGCGACTGAAAGTCTCATTGAATGTCTCGTAGTCTTTCTGACTTGTCGCATTTCTCACTTATCGCCCTTCTGAATGGTCGCCTTTCTGAATGGTCGCCTTTCTGAATGGTCGCCTTTCTGAATGGTCGCCTTTCTGAATGGTCGCCTTTCTGAATGGTCGCCTTTCTGAATGTTCGCTCTTTCTGAATGTTCGCTCTTTCTGACTTGTCACCTTTCTGACTTATCGCCTTTCTGACTTGTCGCCTTTCTGACTTGTCGCCTTTCTGACTTGGAGAGCATTCTGACTTGGCGCGCATTCTGACTTGGCGCGGCTTCCGACTTGGCGCGCCTTGTGACTTGGCGCGCCTTGTGACTTGGCGCGCATTGTGACTTGGCGCGCCATCCGACTTGGTGTGACCAGATTTGGAACGCTTCCGACTTTATGCGCCTTCCGAAATGGAGCGCCTTCCGAATTGGTGCGCCTTCCGAATTGGTGCGCCTTCCGAATTGATGCGCCTGCTGAATTGGTGCGCATCCTGAATTAATGCGCATCCTGAATTGGTGCGCCTCCTCTTTGTGTTCGTTCTTTAAGACCAATTTTAATCACTCTTTGTGATGTGTTTGATTTTTCCCAAGAACGTGTATACGTTGTACACGTTTGGTAGGCCCTAAACGCAAAGACTTTACACGTTTAGGACATATGCATCCGATATCAGTCCAAATTCCTTAGGTTCCTCTAACGACATGCGTGGCAGGCAACGGTGGTTCCATTCTTTACACCACAAATTTGGCCATCGGTAACCACTCGGACGTCGGGGCGCCTCCTGACTTGGTGCGACTCCCAACTTGGTGCGACTCCCGACTTGGTGCGCCTCACGACTTGGTGCGACTCACGACTTGGTGCGCCTCACGACTTGGTGCGCCTCCCACGGGACTGTAGCGCGGACAAGACTGTAGCGCGGACGAGACTGTAGCGCGGACGAGACTGTAGCGCGGACGAGACTGTAGCGCGGACGAGATGGCAGGCGGGCCGGAATTGAACGGGGGAGAGATGGCAGGCGGGCCGGAATTGAACGGGGGAGAGATGGCAGGCGGGCCGGAATTGAACGGGGGATGAGGGATGGGAGGGGAGAGGAGGGAGGAGAGAGATGGTGGGCGGGACTGGAACGGCGGCGGTGGCTGAGGGGGGAGAGATGACAGGTGGGCGGGATTGGAACGGTGGTGGAGGGGGAGAGATGGCGGGCGGGCGGGATTGGAACGGTGGTGGAGGGGGGAGAGATTGCGGGCGGGACTGGAACGGTGAGGGAGGGGAGGCGGAAGAGATGACAGGCGGGCGGCAAGGAAATGGAAGGGGAGGGTGTGAGATAGCAGTCGGGTGGAGCGGGAATGCAAGATCTCGCTGCTGTGGGAGTTTGATTTTCAGGGGCTGGACGAGACCACCGGATCTTGCCGCCGGGGTGCTTTAAAGATTGTTGGCGGACGGGACTTACGAGGGAGGATTGAACATGGCAGGCGGGACGGGACAGCCGGAGGAAGGTGGAATACGGCGGGCGAGACGTAACAGCCGGGGTAGGTGGAACATATCGGGCGGAACGGGGCAGCTGGTGGAGGGTGAAACATGGCGGTCGGAACGGCCCCGATGTAGGAGGGTGGGTGATGGCGGGCGGCACGTATCCTCAGGGCGAGCGTGAGACTTGACGGGTAGGATTGCACCGTCGTGGGGGTGTGAGAGATGTCGGGTGGGAAGCTACCACCTAATCGAACAGCCGGGAGCGGGTGGGAGATTACGGTCGACACGGGACCGCCGTGGAAGGGTGGGAGATGGCGGGCGGCATATGTGTGTCTTTCAGTCTGTTGGTCTGACTTTCGATCTGTCTTTTTTTCTTTCGATATTTCTGTCTGTCTGACTTTCGATATTTCTGTCTGTCTTGACTTTCCTTCTGTATGCATAACTTGACTTTCGATCTATATAGGTCTCCCTGTCTGTCTGCATTTCGGTCTGACCGTCTGACTTTCGATCTGTTTTTCGGTCTGATTTAGCGGTAATTCCATTCGCGTTTATTAAAATTCTCAATTCGATTGTTTCAATTCGTGTTTAAAACGTCATTTATATGAACATTCATGTTTTTACTTTCTCCTTCCTGACCAGCACAATATGTGTACGTCTAAAGATTTATCATTGATGTCAAGATGGATAAATGCCTATCTGTTTCAACATTCAAAGACTACTTCAAATACAAATCTTCGTCTCTTTTCTTATTGACGGTTCATTTCCGCATACATTCATCTTGATCTAGTTTCGGATATGTTTTTTTAAACCCTACTTCCAAATTTTCAAATAATGATTTCCGTTTGATGGCTTCACTTTATATGTGCTATTGTTTGTTTTCACAAATTTATATTCAGTATTTGTTTCATGTATGCCATATAATGTTACAGCTACGTATATATTTAAATGGTTTTTTTTTTAAACCTGTAAGTTGTTTTTCAATTTCATTTTCTTTTCTATTTCGTTGCCTTCTATTTAAAATCAAATACAAATTAATACAATCAATTTTGTTGACACTTTTCTAACGTCATGTGACCTGTGTGTGATGTAGATGTTGCCAATGGAGAAAACTAATCATTGCAAGCGCTCTGTAAAAATATTGATACAGTAGCCTTAGATAAGCAGAAATGCAACATTAATCGCACACGATAGCTGAACGTTTCTTGGTTGTCAATACTTTCACTAGACGCATTTACTGTTGAGATGAGGTCACTCTATTTCGACTTGACTGAATAGCACATCGTAACTAGTTGTATGTTCATGTATACATCATATAAGTTGCTGCTACACGGAGAGATGATTGCACGGGAAGCATGACAATTTAATCCAACGTTTCAAATGGAAGAAAGTCAATCGGTTTAAGGTAGAATACAAGCAGTACGGAGACATATACACAGTAAGTCAACATTGGCGTATATTTCGTGGGAAGATGTATAATATATGTATCTCACATTCGCACAAACAAAATGAATATGTTATACCCGTGGTGGAGTACCGACTTAGGATACTCACAATATCAAGCACCTGGACCATGTACAAAATGAAGGCATGGGTACAGTACTTGACTGCACTAGAGCAACTCACGTTGTGAAGACAATCCTTGACTGCACTAGAGATACACACGTTGTAAAGACAATCATTGACTGCACTAGAGATATTCACGTTGTGAAGACAGTCCTTGACTGCACTAGAGATACTCACGTTGTGAAGACAGTCCTTGACTGCACTAGAGATACACACGTTGTAAAGACAATCATTGACTGCACTAGAGATATTCACGTTGTAAAGACAATCATTGACTGCACTAGAGAAACTCGCTTTGTGAAGACAGTCCTTGACTGCACTAGAAATGCGTTGTGAAGACAATCATTGACTGCACTAGAGATACACACGTTGTGAAGATGAGATATATTCTTGGTCCGCTGTCACAAGGTTCTCATCATAGCATTGTCTTAACTAAAGCATAAGTATGGGTTACTGTTCATGAGCAGCACCACACCCATCAAAGGTGACTCCGGTATGACAATAACTAAATAACACCACAGCATCTTAGAATTTACCTGAGATCGAGATTCCCTACTCTATAACTGTTCAACGTGGAGTCATAGAGCACTGTGTGATCAGCGGTCCCAAGGTCTGATAAGCTCATCATCCTCGGGAACTTCAATGCCAGAGTAGGGACAGACCATCGGGTTTGGGATGGAGTACTAGGAGTACACGGCGTGGGCAAGTGCAATAGTAATAGGCTTTTATTACTCAAGACTAGCTGCCCCACAACCTAACAATCACAAACTCCTTGTTTCGTTTACCAACTCTAAACAAAACGTCATGGATGCATCCCCGTTCCAAACAATGGCACCTCATTGACTACGTCATCATAAAGAAAAGTGACAGACGTGACGTCAGAGTCACAATGACTATGTGCTGAGCAGAGTGTTGGATCGATCATAGATTGATAAAGTCAAAACTCAACCTCCGCATCTAGCCTAGAAAATGTCACCAAAGTCGCAAACCAACAAACAAGCTGGCAGTCTCCAAATTGAAAAGCTCCGCTGTCTCCGAAAGTTTAGCAAGAGGAAAGTTTAGAAAGTTCACCTGGACGACAAGCTGAATGACCTTTAGTTTGGCAAAACCAACGTGGACGAGGACTGGACTGCCCTCAGAGACACCGTGTACCTATCTATCTCTGAGCTCATAGGTCACTCTGTACGCAAGAGCCACGACTGGTTTGACGAAAATGACGAAGAAATCAAGTCTATTCTTCTCACGAAACATGAGGCATACAGAGCCCATCAAAATGAGCCATCATCGTCAGCCAAAAAAACAGCCTTCCTAGATGATCGGCGAAGGGCTCAGAAGAGAATTAGGAAATTGCAAGACGACTGTCTAAACAAAAAATCTGATGAACTTCAGATGTATGTAGACAGACATGATTCTAAACGCTTCTATGATGCCCTCAAAACTCTTTATGCCCCTCAACACTCTCACCCCACCCCTATACTCGATGCAGATGGAGCAAGGCTACTAACTGACAAGCCTCAGATACTAAATCATGGGCAGAACACTTCCGTTCTGTCCTCAACCATCCATCCACCATATGTGATGAAGCCATAGAGCGCATGCCCCAGGTCCCAATCAATGCCAAGCGTGATGTTCCACCTGTCATTTGTTGTACTCTCTATGCAGAAGTGCAACACATAACTACGAGACATGACGCTTTTTTATTTTTTCTTTTTTTTTTTTTTTTTTTTTTTTTTTTTTTTTCACCCATTCGACAATGGTGTCATGAAAAATTTACGATCTGCCCTACAACTGTATCAACATTCGTGGACACCTAACGTGAGTCTGGTTGTGCTTTATAATTTATTTTCGTCATACAACTTGGCCACCTGTTGCAAAAGGCATTGTTTTCGATGATAAACAACGTTTAGTGTATGTACTCTAATTAGTTATTTAAAAAATAATTTATTTTCTTTAAAAAAAATTGTAAAAAAACCCCCATTCATCGTGCAGTGGATTTCACAAATATAAGAAGTGCAAAGAACGTCAAACTGGCATACGATGTACATATCACCCATAGTTATAGCGTGAACCTCAACTTGTTGTCTAAACTGTATATAAGCAGAGATATTGCTTTACTAATTTGAATTTTTTTTTATTTTGAAGGGTTACATTGCAAAAACCATATCTATAAAACCAATTGAGTTAGACATTTTTTGGGACATTGATTGTCCAACAGTTTCAGGAGGGCATAATGGCACGTGTACTTAATGAAGGGGAGCTGTCTGAAGCCTTCCATGTCACCAACGGTATCAAATAAGGCTGTGTACTGGCCCCAACACTCTTCAGCATGATGTTTGCTGCCATGCTCATGGATGTATTTTGGGAAGGCGACGAACATGGGGTAAATATTAGATACAGGACAGGCGGTAATCTATTCAATCTTCGGAGGTTAAAATCCTCCACCAAGGTAAAAGAATCAGCTTTCTCGAACCTGTTGTTTGCTGATGACTGCGCCCTCGCTAAGAACTCTGAGGAAATCATGCAGACTTACATGGACAAGTTATCAATGGCCTGTGATAAGTTTGGCCGCACCATTAACACCAAAATAAGAGGTCATGTTCAAGCCCGCCCCTAGAGAGCAGTACTACAGTGTCTCCTGCCACAGGACAACTTTGGTTATCTTGGCAGCCTCCTATCCAGATCGGCAAACATAGATTCTGAGGTCAACAATAGGATATCCAAAGCCAGTGCTGCGTTCGGAATGTTACGTGTCACTGTGTGGGAGCGGAAGGGGATAAACGTAGCAACAAAGCTGAAAGTTTACCAGGACATAGTGCTAACAACGCTGCTATATGCAAGCGAGAGATGGACAGTGTATAGCAGACACGAAAGAAAATTAAACCACTTCCACACAAGCTGTCTACGCAGAATGCTAAAAATAAACTGGCAGGACAAAATTCCAGACAGCGAAGTCCTTACAAGAGCAAAGATCCCAAGTGTCAACACCCTGTTGCAGAAGGCCCAAGTGAGATGGGTCGGTCACGTTGCTCGAATGCCTGATAAACGCATTCCAAAAGAGTTCATGTATGGCTAACCTGAAGTTGGCAGACGTTCAGCTGGTGGACAGAAAAACGCTTTAAAGACACTTTTAAAGTGTCTCTGAAATGCTTCGATATAGACAACACGTGCTGGGAATCCTTACGCAAGATCGCTAAATGTGGCGATGTAACAACAAAAGAGGAACCCGCATAGCTGAAAATCGTCGTGTTGCTGAGGCACAGAGAAAACGAGCTGCGCGAAAAGACAGCACACAAGACACACATGTCTAACCTTGATCATATATGCCCCACCTGTGGTAGGGATTCTGTTATCGGATTTGACTCTACAGTCACCTCCGCATACACCAGAGAGGTGTAGCATCACACGTCTGAGATTGTCGTCATCATCGCTTGCGATGGACAGCTACATATGTGATACAACCCTGGCGGCAAATTTGACTTGTCCGCTATAAAACGAATCCTATTTCAAGAAAAAAAAGTAGGTCTGAATAAAGTAGGTTTGAATAAAGTAGGTCTGAATAAAGTAGGTCTGAATAAAGTAGGTCTGAATAAAGTAGGTCTGAATAAAATAGATCTGAATAAAGTAGGTCTGAATAAAGTAGATCTGAATAAAGTAGGTCTGAATAAAGTAGGTCTGAATAAAGTAGGTCTGAATAAAGTAGGTCTGAATAAAGTAGGTCTGAATAAAGTAGGTCTGAATAAAGTAGGTCTGAATAAAGTAGGTCTGAATAAAGTAGGTCTGAATAAAGTAGGTCTGAATAAAGTAGGTCTGAATAAAGTAGGTCTGAATAAAGTAGGTCTGAATAAAGTAGGTCTGAATAAAGTAGGTCTGAATAAAGTAGGTCTGAATAAAGTAGGTCTGAATAAAGTAGGTCTGAATAAAGTAGGTCTGAATAAAGTAGGTCTGAATAAAGTAGGTCTGAATAAAGTAGGTCTGAATAAAGTAGGTCTGAATAAAGTAGGTCTGAATAAAGTAGGTCTGAATAAAGTAGGTCTGAATAAAGTAGGTCATCGAATGAAAGTAGGTCTGAATAAAGTAGGTCTGAATAAAGTAGGTCTGAATAAAGTAGGTCTGTAAAGTCTGAATGACAGCATTTTCACTTGTTCGTAAGCACAATATTTTTATTAAAAAAATTAAGTTTATACAGGACTACGTTTTCATCATTTGTTATTTTTGATTACTGCTACTAATACTTTATTATTATTATTATTATTATGGCGATTGCGACATGTTGTACTACGACTCCACGGTCATTAATAAGATCAGCATCACCAAGTGCCGTGTCGGCTGGCGTAGGTGATCATGGATCTCCACAAATCTCTGTTGTTGGTGTTTGCTATCAACTGAGATGTTTGACGCTCTACCGTGCTATGAAGTCAGGCTATCCACAATTTTTCTCTGTCTTTATCTGTCTCGTCTACCCTCGATTTTACCGGTTGTCACAATGTGTTCTAAACCTCCCTCCCTCATCACATGCCCGAAAAATGATGACTGCCTCTTTCTTATATTGATAAGTCTTCTCTGTGTCTTGACCTCATTCAACACTTCAACATTAGCCATTTTAGCAGTACATTGGATTCTCATCATTCTTCTGTCAAACCACATCTCTGTGTCTCTCAATAAATGATTCGTTTTTTTGTTCATTGTCAGCAACTCGCATCCGTATGTCAGTATTGGTTCTATGTAGCACTGAACAACTCGCATCCGTATGTCAGTATTGGTTCTATGTAGCACTGAATAACTCGCATCCGTATGTCAGTATTGGTTTATGTAGTACTGAACAACTCGCATCTGTATGTCAGTATTGGTTCTATGTAGCACTGAACAACTCGCATCCGTATGTCAGTATTGGTTCTATGTAGCACTGAATAACTCGCATCTGTATGTCAGTATTGGTTCTATGTAGCACTGAACAACTCGCATCTGTATGTCAGTATTGGTTCTATGTAGTACTGAACAACTCGCATCTGTATGTCAGTATTGGTTATATATAGCACTCTACAACTCGCATCTGTATGTCAGTATTGGTTATATGTAGCACTGAACAACTCGCATCCGTATGTCAGTATTGGTTGTATGTAGCACTGAGCAACTCACATTCTGATCGCAATTGACAAGGCTTTGTTGCAGAATATGCTTCTCATTTTCAGGAAAGATGTTTTTGCTTGTCCTATTCTGCTCTTTATATATGATCGGCATCTGCCATCTGATGTTACTAAGACTCCGGGTTATTTAAATTGCTGCACTTGTCTTAGATCAGTCCCATTTACTGTGATGGTGCATTTTGGCAAAATCTGCTTTTTAAATGATCATAACTTCTGTCTTAATATTCAAACTGAGTCCTTTAATAAGATACAACACAATAAAGAAAAGTGCTGGACAGCACAGCTCTGCACCAACGGGAATAGTGTGGTAATGTTTAGTTAATGGCATGATCGCTTTTTGTCCATTCAATTTGGTATTATATACTGAGTCATCTGATAGTCATTATTCTATGCAGCCCCGGTTGGCTAAATTTCAGCAACATTTTCTGTGCCAATGTTGAATAGCAATAAGGATGATATAAGGGAACTCTGTGCTAATCACTGAAATATACATTCACGATCTAACGACCATGTTTCTGAGCGTAGTACTTTATATCGGCTATCAAGTTTATACGGAAACATGGACAATGAACAAGCAGTTAGAAAACAAGATTGATGCATTTGAGATGTGGATATATAGGAGAATAGGCAGAGTTTCATGGACAGAAAAACAGACAAATAAACAAGTTTTAGGAAAACTAGGCATAAAGAAACAATTAAGAGAAATAAAATTCAGACAAGTAAAATATTTTGGACACATAAAAAGACATGACACCATGATAAAATCTTTATTAGAGGGAAAGTTGAGGGGGGGGAAGAGCAAGAGGAAGACCGAGAGATAAGTGGGAGGGAAACTTTAAGAATGAACAGGTTACAGTTTGGCAGAGGGCAACACCAAGGCGAAAGACAGAGGATGCTGGAGATTCATTGCAGCCAACCTTCGATGTGGAGACGGCATCTGCTGATGATGAAGATGATCAAGTTTACAAGCCAACAAGCCAAGGATTGTCAAACAATTTAATAAAGATTGCATCATAGTTAAAAGGCTCACTTTGTTATAAGCGATATCCAAATTACTCACCACATCGACAATCTATTGTTTTTTTTATTGGAATCTCAAGTGAGCGGCATAAACAAATGTGCCAGCATTATCCCAAGTTCATTTTATTATTCTGTAGATATCCATGAGATCACGAAGTATGTGGTCTACCTTCAGATGGTACATTATCTTTCCAGCTACTACCATCTCCAGTAATTTATCATATCAATCTTACAAAGGGAGGAAGTATATTGGTACGATTAACTACACAACCGCACGCTACAACTCATCATCATCAAAGAGCTTGTCCTCAGCAGAACTTTGCCACCCCAACAGTCCTCCGGAACTTCTCTCTCTCATAGGCCAGATGTCCTGACTCTCCAGATGTTCAGATCATCAGTTACATCCTGAATCCATCTTCTCCGTGGTCTTTTCCTCTCTTTGCCGGTATGCCTCCTTCCATAATGGTCTTCTCCAGCTCTTCATATCTTTTTATATGTAAAAAAATATCTCAATTTTTTCTTTCATATTTGTAGCAACAGCCAATTTTCTTTGATGTTGAGTTCTTTCTGGATAGATCTTTTTGTTCTCTTCTCTGTCCATGATATACGGATGACTCTTCTATAACACTTATATTCGAAAGCACATATATGTTGCAACTACGCTGGCTATATTGCTCAGGAAGCACAATATGTAATATGTATTGTCTTCCTAGAGTCTAGACGGTCTTTGGTAGATGTGCGATTTTTACAACAGCAAACGTCTCTCGTCGGATCGACTCAGCCCCATTTGATATCAGAATGACTGGGAAATCCAGACAGTCGACGTGATGTTGAGAAAATTACAAATTGTGTCTTTTGATCAACTTACTGCAGGTTTACAAAGTACAAAAAAAATATACAGCGACGTTTCGACATAAAGCTTTTATCAAACAAAGGATATAACAGAAGCGAAGAATTTCATACTTCAAATACGGCTCACATAACATATACAATCATACAATAAATTCCTAAAATGTCTAATTTGATATAATAACGAAAATGTCTAATGTATATGAAATACAAGTACATTGTATATGAATTTGATTACAGATTTAGTGATAGTAAATCACTTGGAATACAAACATAGTATCATGCATGGAATACGATTCTCCCATTAATATAGATATTGTTATTACATATATAATTGTTGCAACTTCTAAAATTCAAACATAACACACTCTGACAAAAATACAGTGTTCTGGAAGGAGTATAAATTTTAACATAATTGTTAGGGAAAAAAAAGACTAAATAAAACA